>CP092094.1:11995000-12325000 GCA_029203775.1 Neoneuromus ignobilis | reverse complement strand
AACATAAGTAAATTCTTTTCTTCGTATAAGTTAATAAAAGCTGTGAAGTAAGTGTAAAAAGTCCATTTATTTTCAAGGATATACATAAATCGATTTGAAAAAGTTAAATATATTTTAGGTGTTAATTGAGTCTAAAAACTCGTATATAATTAAAAAAGCAGTTAAACTTTCTGCGTATCATGAAGAATAATTTTAAGTTTTATTTATGTTTAGTAAATTTACAGCATCTGCTAAACGATTAGCGGTACGTTTAACTTGTAATGTGTTTGTTATTTTCGAGATGTTTAAAATATCGCTTCTTGATAGACTGTGTTTTTATCGATCAGATTCGCTTGGAAATACTTACCAACTGATATATGTAGCATAACCATATGACGTAAAAAAACACAATCAATCACCAGTCTTGCGTTACAACACGACGATTTGTATCCCACCTGTACACAATTTTCTAAAAAGCAGAACTAAGGTAAAAACTTGTTCTTGCACTGTTAAAAATCACTAGTTAATTTGTTAAGTGACTGATAAGTTTTTGAACATACAAACACACACACACTAACATATATATATATATATATATATATATATATATATATATATATATACATATATGTTTGTGTGAGTATTACTTTATGTCCTATTTTATTTCACAGTTTTATACATTTCCTTATGAAAGTTGTAAGAAAAATTTAGGTAATTGATATTAGACATGCGAGAACCTATGATCTTTTATCTGGAAAAATTTACATAGTCATTTTTCACTTTTCAGTTTAACACGGTTGTATTGCGTCATAAATAAATTGCAATTGGTTTTTCACAAGAAACGAAATCTTTGATATGAGTAGTAATAATTTAGGGATTTGAATTTTTATTAAGAAAAATATCACGGTCTTTGGTATTAGAATTTAAAGAATGCTTTTCTTCCTTCTATATGTAAACACAACATACACACAAATATATATATATATATATATATATATATATATATTATAGTAATAAAATATGATTTCACATTCGAAATAATGCGTTGTTTTTCTTAACTAATTCATTTTTTAAATTTTAGAATAAAATGTTATTTTTGTTTATATTTTCAAGAAACATAAATTATAAAATCAACTAAAATTTTATTTTGAAAGCAAGAATATTTTAAATTTTTTTTAAAAGATATATCCTAATTTTGGCATACGTTAATAAATTATATATTATTATTTTTTAATTCTGTCTAATTTCTGATTATGTTTTTCTTTTAAAAAAATATTTAAGTTTTTTAATTGAAATTATGATTTTGGAGTGAACAAATCTATTAATATAATAATTTTATATTCTTTTGAATTTTACAATTATCAATAAATAAATTATAAATATTATTTAATTGTTTTACAACTATTTTTATAATAAATAATTTCATAAATTCTTAAGTTTGAATTAAGATTTAAATCCTTGTTTATGAATATCTAATTTACAAAATATAATATAATATATTATAGTCATGTAATATGAGTTTTGAATATTTCAACACAATTCTCATTTTATAACATTATTTTTTCCGTACTATTCAAATCCAATAAAACAATGCATGAAAATAAATATGTTCTTATATATTTCATTTAATATTCATAACGTATTTTGAAATGAAAAGTGATATAGATCAAATGTCATGAATAAATGATTATTGGTCTAGTATATATAGAAAACTATCTGTCAAACGGACAAGTTCAGAGCGTAAAGTTTTTATGAATAAAAAACTTCTAACTACTTGAAAATCAATATCATTACCATCTATGAACATTTGTCATACGGCTGTCAATAAAAGTAATTGCACGCTGCAAAATATATATATACATATTTTCATATGTTTGTGTATATACATATATGTATATACGTTTATATGTACATTTGTATGTTTAAGAAAATTCAATATAAAATTACATATCAAAAATATGTCTCAAAGTTTCTTATACAAAACATAGATGCCAACTTTATGTAAATGTCAATTCCACCAGATCACATCGCTTGTCACACAGAAAATTTTCCTAATTTTGTTATTGAAACAGAGAGAAAAAAGTTGTACAACTTAATCCTTAGATACGAGATTTGTGCCCCCGTTATACAGCGAGCTTAAAAATAAAATATAAATTATATTTGGGAATTTGCCGAAAAAGATTAACAAAGTTTCACGTTGCTCTACCCCTATACAATATGTAATTTGTCATTTTGTCGCCGTTTCTGAACGTCGCTTGCTCTATGTCTATATAGTATTTTCCCTCTTTGTATGTGTGTGTGTGTATGTCCGTATATGTAATAGCTAGAGCCTGCTAGCGTTCTCTCTTTACAGGAATACCTTCCACTCTGATACCAACGTGTGTTCCCGGATTTAATCTAGATTTTGGTTGCAACTTGTCGCTTTGTTAAG
Source organism: Neoneuromus ignobilis (assembly GCA_029203775.1). NCBI lineage: Eukaryota > Metazoa > Arthropoda > Insecta > Megaloptera > Corydalidae > Neoneuromus > Neoneuromus ignobilis. The sequence continues at coordinate 12,322,590 of CP092094.1, read as the reverse complement.
AATAATTTATAGTGAACAGAGAACATTTTAATACGTACACGTATACAGGATACACGATACACGTGTAATGCTTATTGCTTTGTAAACACTTAATTTAACACGTCGAGTTTACTTATAAAAATTAATCAGATTTGATTAATATCTTTGAAATATAATTAAAATTCCATCTATCTTCACAATATATATATATATATATATATATATATATATATATATATATATATAAGAGAAAAAGAAAAAGCAACAAGACATTCAGATAAATTTAATAAAAAATATATTGTAAAATTATTTATATTAAATTAAAATTATATGCACTAAAAGAAATTTATTAAAAAGTATAGTAATTTCAAATTAATATAACAAAAAATTATTTTTTTTCTCTACAAAAATAATATTCTGTCAAAATTTAGTTTCTAAATAAATTTTGACGTTTCTTGTCTTAAATTGAATATTTTTTTAGTAATTATTCTACAATTATTATATGAAATAAAAATTGATAGAAAATAATATCTGCATATTTCAAATTTTCTATATTTATATAAATTTTAATAATTTCTATCTAATGATACTGAATATAACATTATAAATTTTATCGTATATTAAAATTAATATATTTAATATGCAACTTCATTATATTTCTGTTTGAAAAGAAATTAATAACTTATTTCTCATTTTTAGTAATTATAATTTATATATGAAGCAGTAACTACATAAAGAGAATATAGTTAATAATTACATTTTTTATATCTACCATTAGAAAATTTGATAACATAAAATTACAAAGGCATTTTTTCAAAAGGAATCGTTGATAACGAATTGATAGTACCTATACTTAATTTTATATAAAAAAATAATATCGATAATAAATTTTTAATGAAAGATTTTTTAATACAAGAAAAATAATGCGCCTGTATCAATCGATTTATATATACACTTTTGAGATAATTTGAGAAAAATACATTTCAATAATATCGTTTTTCTAAAAAAAATATTTCTTTGATATAAATTGTGATATTTATTATTAAATATTCAGTGTCTTCAACATACGAGAGCTTTTTCTTATTATATGAATTTTTCTAAGAGTATATTTAGATACTTGTTATATATTTATTTACTTAATCGGGACATCGTTGAACACAACATTAGAAGAGAACAGATTGTGTTTAATTTATTTACATTCTCGCTTATTATCCTTTGTGCTGCAATTTTGCGTGAATGATTCGGTTACCAAGACTATGTCATGGCTTGTTATGGCTGTTAATGAATACCAATTTCAAAACTTGTATGGAGATTAGCAAGTTGTATTGTTATTAAAAATTATAATTATTTTTATTTATTTTATTAATAATTATTATTATAATTATGTCTTATAATTATTTATTTTTGTAGATTATTAATAAATCTTACTATAAAAATATATTTTTTGATAATTTTAAAAAGTTCATACATAATCAATATGATTTTGAAATATGTTTTATAAATCTAAATAATTATTCTTATATTTGAAAGGGATAAACAATATTTTTATTTATATTGAATTTAATAATAGCAAAAGTAAATGTTTAAAAATTAATAATAATTTTTAAGGGAAAATAGGAAATAATATATATGTGAAGAATACAATGACAATATATAAACACTCTATTTCATTTTAATTAAAATAACTAGCATCAAATATATGTGTGATGTATAAAGTGCCGACCTAACAATGTAATTTGAAGATTATAGCTAGTGATGAAATATTCATTGTTAACATCATTATTAATGAAAATAATTAATAAGCACTAGAATTATATAAAAGACACAACATTGAATGAAATGTAATGCTAATTAAATTAAGTTGGAACTTTATTTATGATGGAATGGACCCAACTAGTAAAATCATAAAATACAAAAATTATTACAGTAATAAAATTTTTAATGATACTATAATAAATTTAGACATATTTTATAAAATATTACATATATATATATATATATATATATATATATATATATATATCGTCTATATTAAAATTTAAAAATGTATAATATTGCATTACTTGATGATAAATGTATATATTAAGTTACACAAAACTAAAAATTGAAAATAAATTTAAAGGAAATAAAAAAGGAACAAAAAAAACTATTAAGAATTTAAGATAATTTAATAAAATAAGAATATTTAATTTGAATAATTTGATAAATATTATTGATAATTAACATATTAGATGCAACATATTATTGATATGCGAGTTTATAGGGCAACATTTTTTATAAATATCGTTGAATCCGACCGATTTTAATTTTTTGTAAGTTACTCAAAAGGGTATAGAATCTAATAGCGACTACAAATAAAGCTCCACTACTTTGGTGTTAAGAGCGCTGGTGCGAAACTGATATCTGTTTGCAATTACTATGGACCCTAGTGATAACGCTGCATGTTAAAATTTGTCGAATTTCAAAATGTATTTTTTGGCCAAAAACGTAAGGGGTTATACCTTAAGTTTTTTGTGAAAATTTTCAAACTTTTTTTTTCGATTTTTTACCAAGATTGTGTTACTAATAAACCGATAATGTGCGTTAGAGTATTAAAAACTAACACCGAAGCCCAAAACTTTCATAAACGACGATTTATTAACCTCAGTTTAAGTGTTACAAAATACATGTCGACTATTTTTTGCGAATATCTTTGGAATGGTTTGTGCGGTTTTAATTTTTCACAAATCATTCGAAAATACAGAATCTATTTTTAGATATTGTAATAATTTGAACAGAATTAATAGATTAAATGTTAAATCATCATTTTTCAAATTAACCAGGTTGTCATATTTTTTATCAAAAATTAAATATTTCGAAATTAGACATGTATAATTTGAATTTTTTTCAGTGTATCTGTTTTAAAATGTACTTTTATCTTTTTATCAATAATATAATATTATTTATTTATTCATATTATTACAATTCTATTGTATTGAAAATTAAGATAACATTTGGATATCATTTAATAAAAAATATAATTATTTTTGTATTATAAAATTCAAAAAGGTGAATAATTTATTTTCTGTTTGTTACAGGTATGTTTTCATAATTTTTCGACTTCGATTCATTATTCAAATCTGATTCTTCAAAAGTAAAGGGTAGAGGTAATTTATTTTCAATTTTAGAATACTTGTTTATTATTTAATGAAATGTATTTGTAAGTTCAATTCGTATATATATATATATATATATATATATATATATATATATACACACACACACACTTCAGTATATTTATGTTGTATACATTTATTATTAATATGATGGTTTCTTTTACTTAAAGTGTATAACATGCTTGTGAGGTTTTATTATTTTTTTATTTGCCAACATACATCAATCATCATCATCATATAAAAAACTATTTCAGTTTTTCGTTATTTGGATTTATCTTAATCGTTGTCCTATTGTTGCTAATGTGTATTTAAGTTTTTTGTATATATTTTTGTTTTTAATATCACATTGGCTTGTATTGTTAGGTCTTTTAAAAATACGCTTTGTATTTTATAGCTATTGTTATATTTGTATAGTATTAAAATATTATTATTTTTTTAACATGCAATTCTACAACATTTTTTTTTCTAAAAATACATATTGTTTATATTATTTGATAAACATATAAATATGTTTCTATATTTTGGGTATTTTTATAAGTAATTTAAAAAAATTCTTATAAAAAATATGATTTTAATAATACTATATTCTATAAAACTACTATTTGATAATTATATATTTTCAGTATAAATACATTTGGATTTATATTTAAAAAATAAGAAAGGTGTATCAAAATCTCATTAAGATTTATACATAATTAAATACTTATTTTAGTATTTAATAAAATCAGTGTTTCAAATATGAAGTGGGAAAACTGGAATAAATTAATAAATTTTCTACTTAAAACAATTTTAAATGTCCATAAAACCGATTATAACAGAGTATATAAAACCAATGTTAAGAGAAGTTTTAACGAATTATTAGGTAATAAAAAATAACACTTTACATACTTTCAAGATTGATATAATTCAAATAAAACTTATTTTCCCCACAGGATTTTCGTATCTTATATAACCAAAAAGACTGTTAATAACACCAATATATTTTATTATTGAATTTTATATATGTTATTAAGTACGAAATAAAAAAATACACCAAATAAAATTTTTCATCGTCGCTTATCAATTTATTTAACACGCACGTAACGAAATTTCTACACGAAATATAATCAAGGAGGGGTAATTGATTTTTTTAATAACACTATATTTCAACGATATTTAAAAATAAAGTTAAAATATAACAAAGAACTGACAGAAAAATTAATAAAGTGAATTATAAAAAGCTGAAGAATTAATTAAAGGTATTGAACATAAAACTGACGTACTTGTAATGAAATATGAATTTTTAAACACAAATTAATAGGAAAATATTTTTTAATAGAAAACACATTATTTTTATAAATGTAAATGGAATAGACACAGTTATTATCAAAAATTATTATCTTGCTTTAAGTACACCTGCTTTATATAATTTAAATGATAATATGTACTTTTTAATTTTAGGACAGCCTTTATTTTTTTAATACATTCATTAACACACACACACACACACACACACACACACATATATATATATATATATATATATATATATATATATATATCATATAAAACCCATGATAATTAATTCATAGTAACATATAGTTTCTGTTACCTCATTGTATTTATCAAAATTAAAAATACTACATTTTCAATTTTTATTTTCAAATTCTCAAATAAATCAATAACACAATTTTTCATAAAATTAGAATAATAAATAAATCTTAAAAATCATTTAAGTTATTTCTGTTTACTAAATATAAAATATTCTTTATGCAATGAAAGATTAATAAAAATATTTCGAAAATATTCACTCCTTTAAATAAAATATCAAAAATGTAATAACATACAAAGTTTATTTTTGTTTTATTTCATTTTTCTTAGAATAACGGATGAATATCATTTTTAGATATTTTTATGACTTGTTGAATTTCATTTTTCTCTAGATTTCTATTTTCTTTTGCTCTATCCTAGGATCATATCTCTACGACCAACTTGATTTTGTATTCATGTTTTTCCTGCATTTTATTTTATTTTCATCTGGTATGTTAGAAAATACTTTTAAAATTTAAATCTGTTGTTGAAAAATATGTAAATTGCATATATTTAGTTGAACAAAAAAAAAGAATTTCAGGTATAAACTAATAATTATAATTTTAAATCATTTATTTATTCAATTATTTTAATTTTATAGAAAAATATATGAATTTGTTATAAGTGCTAAACTTTTTAAAATAATTAATAACAAATATGTTCAATAAATTTTAATAATATTTTAAAAGCAAGAGATTTTTACAGTAAGAAATGAATGATTAATTTATATAAAATTAGAATTAACGTTTATATTGATTGTATATATAATAAGAGAAATATGACTTTATAATAAATCATATGTATTTTTTCTTATAGAAGTAGGTGATATAAAATACTATGTTAATAAAAAAACTCCTATTTTACTGGAAATAAAACTGTCCATTAAAACATTTCAGGTAGAAGTAATTACATTTTTAACGCTTGAATAGGTAATTTTCATACAAAACACGTTCATTGCCTGGAAATATTGGAAAATCAACATAAATTTTATAAGTGATTATACTAGTTGAACTTCTTATGACTTTATTAACCTCTTAAATATGTAATTATGCAGCGTGGAATGTATTTTAAAAAGGATAATTATTTTATGATAATAGTAAGAAATATAAATATATTTAAATTAATTTTAGTAGCGTGAATGTATATTGAAAGTAAAAATCTGTTAAAAATTAATATGAAAATAAATTCACGTTTTATATTATAAAATAAATAATATTAAATATGTATTAGTAGAAGTCGGTTTTCAACTGATATTCATTTACTTTTTTATGTACACGTATATAAAATAAATAACTGATAATGTCATGTATGAAGCAATATGTGGTGGTATTGAGTAAAATTTAATTAGTTTAAGTGAATTTACTAAAAAAAATATATTAGTTTATTGAGTTCTCTACTTTTTGTATTTTTTATTATGAAAGTTATGAGAACATAACTTGTATTTTTAAGGTAAAGTTTCAAATTTATGATGATAAAATAATTTGAAATATACCATGAATTATTTATTTTTAAAAGAATAAATAACTCAGAAAGATAATGTAATATCATTTACAATTCATTACATATATTTTCACACATTGTTTATATTCAAAAAAAATGTTAATTCATCTATAATTTTATTATTGACAAAAATATATAATATTTCTGAATGATAGTTACAAAAACAATTTATTATTTATATTTTAAATAAATTTCAAAATGACAAACAATGATATTTGTTTTATAAACTTTTTGAATAATAAATTTAAACTATTTTGAGTCAATTTGTTTACATTATATTGAATTATAAATATGCACATATTGTATGAAAATAACGTTAGTTAATTTTTATAAAATAACTTGATTTGTGTGCCAACATAGCTGACATGTTTTAATACTCAATTACTCGTATTTTATAATGGAATTTATTTTCAGTTGCGTTCAAAAATTTGAATTTATATATACATATATATATATATATATATATATATATATATAACGAATAACAAGTTGGATAACAGATTGAGTACAATGCCTATAAAGCTCTGAGTAGAGTATCTTGTTCTTTCACTTAAAAGCTTGCAACGCCTGTCAAGTGCAGTGAGTTATTTCAAGACCGATACAGTGTAACCAACCAATCATTAGCTTGTGTTAATGATCAACTTTGCTTTGTTTTTACTTTAAAACAACTGTTCTTAGAACAATGTAATACTTTTATAAAACAACATGAGTAAACGACGTAGATGCTGTACACAATGTAATTCGTTGCTGTAGTTACTTAGAAGCATAGTTGAATTAATTGCGTGTAATATAGCTTTGTTTTATGATTAATTAAAAATAATTATTTATGAGTAATTATAATTAAATATTGTAAACATATATGCACGTAAACTTTCATAGATATTGTATTAACTTTGTATACAATATTGTAAAATTTTTATATTATATAATTTATGTCGGTGTATATTTTATATAGTACATCGTTTAGAAACTTATTATATTCTTTTTAAGAATAATTATTTTTTACTTAAATTAATTATTATAATAAGATAATAAAATTATTTAGAAAACTTTTTTTTATATATTTTTTTAAATATATTAAGGTTACGTGTAAAGTAAAAAAAACGATTTTGTTATTAATATTAAATTTAAACAAAGTATTTAGTGCAAATGAATTTTATTAATTGAACGTTTAATGAATGTAATATATTTTTATCAGAAATCTACAAGATTAATAATTATTCTTAATTTTTTAAAACAGTGACATATTTTTCTAATTATTAAATATTCATTTATCATTTTCATTTAATTGAATATATAGAAATTTAAATTTAAGAAAAAACAGAGTTAATTAATCAATCTGTTAATTACATTAATATCATAAAATTGTTTTTTATATACAGTTATTTTTTACTTTCTCTTTTTATAAATTATTAAAATAATTTTATTATGCTGTTTTTATTTCAATTACAATATAAGCATTTTATAAGTATAAAAATTATTATCTATTAAATATTTATAACAATTAATTCAATTTCACGAACTTAAAAGAATTAATATAATTTGCGTAAATATAGAATCTTTAATAATAAATATCCATATATATATATATATATATATATATATATATATATATATATATATATTGCGTGCTATTTTCATAAATATATAATATAATAAAATCCTTGTATATATTTTTATTTAATGTATAGTTTATTTTATAATTCTGTTGCATAAATATTTTATTTAAAATAAAATATTCTAAAATTTTAATTTTTGTATAAAAATATGCAAAGCGTTGTATAGTTAAACTATATTTTATTTTATATAAATCGAATTGTTGAAATTTTTATTTCTCACTTTGAAATTGCTGTTTAGTATTTACATACATTTGTACCAAATATTACATCATTACTAACGTGTTGATATTTTTATATTTTTTGTATTTAGTATTATGTTACAGATTTAAATTTACACTATACACTTGGGTACACGGTTTCAATGCTTGTTTGATGGTTATTATTATAGTTGAGTTTGTTTGTATATTTATTTTGATTTTATTTTATATTGAGAGTAGTTTTTAATGTTTTTAACATACAACACACATTCATAAAAAAAGGAAAATTTTTTTTGTCTATTATATTAATACAAACTTTATATAAAAATTATATGAATGTTTATTTGGATTGTGATTGTATATAATTAGAACATTTAAAAATATTCATAGAAGAAGATTAAGAAAATATGTTTTTTTAATAGTTAAATTATGCAAATAAAGAATAATTAAATTATCCACAACTAATATGTAATTTAACAGAACAAATTATGAAATTTAAAGAATTTACAAGTCTATACCTTTATAGTATAGACAAAAGTATAAAGTTAAATTAAATTGGTACTTTAATTATTAACAATTGTACAATAAATCAGTACTTTAATTATTTTGTGTACCTATATATTAAATAAAAAAATATTTTCTTAGATTTGTTACGTGAACTTAATAGATTAAATTGACTTTTGATATTTTTTGAAATATTTTAAAAATACAAAAAAATTATAAGAAGAATATTGTTTTTTTTATTAGACAATTAATTTATTACATCAATTTATTACATACAAAAATAATTGTTAATTTCTGTAATTAAACTGTATTTATTTTTACATTTAGAAACGTCTAATTACTTACGGGAATATCTAGCAGTTTTTGTAATTACCTGATATTAAAATAATTATTATAATATATACTTTTATTTTTATTAAAGTCATACTGTTTTGAAAGTCAATTTTCTTATGTAAATTAAAATCGATATTCAGTATGCAGAATAAACAGAAATGTATATTTTACATTATACACATAGGTATACAACTTTATGCAACGTACAAAAAAGTTCATAGTTCATGCATTTCGGTACTACTATGTACCAGTTTAAAATGTTTTTAACATTATAACCTTTCTGAACTCTTTTTAAACTTTATTATAGATTTATAAAATAGTATATATTTCTTTAGTATTATTAAAAAATAAAATCAATAAATTTTGTAGAAAATAAATTTAAAAATAAATAATATATTTTTATATAATATTTATTGAATTGTAAATTTATTAAATTTTATAAATATGTCTTTAAGTAAAATTAAAAACTCTTAAATATATCTTTTTTATGTACTAGTTTTTTAAAAAGTAAATAGAAAATCAATTATATTTTACACGATTTGTTCTTTTAATAATTCTGAGATAAATGCTCTGTAATTTCAATATCGCTATTATATATATATATATATATATATATATATATATATATGCATGTGTGTGTGTATGTTTGTGGATATGTATTTGTATATTTATATTTATAATATATACATTAGTAGATTAATATATGTATCAAAAAAATTAAAGTACTTAAAGTGCTATAGAATTATTATTTTATAACCCACCTATAAATGGTTAAGTGAACATCCATTTAACATATATGAAAGTCCATTACGTTTACATAAAATTACTGTTTGATGTATAGTGAATGCCTTAGGCTTCTAAGGTCCTTTCTTTATCAAGGAAACAGTTACTTTAGAGCGATAAACACTTTTCATGATTTTGAACGTCACTTTAAAGAGGATGTAATCTAACGAGAATACTTACAATAGGAAAGTGCTACGAGCTAAACATGACAATACTCTCTGTACTGCATCTTACAGAACTCATCAAGACAATTTCTATTTGAACGTTTGTGTTTTTATCACTAGAAAAATGTACTTAAGAAAAAATAATGGTGCACTTTAACTTTCTTTTAGAAAATCGAATAAATAAAATGTTCGGAAGTCGAATTTAACAAAAAGTTTCCTGTATACTGTTTCAAATAAATCATTAAATTATACAAATTAAATTTATTTGTTTAATTTTGTGGAACAGTGAGATTCGAATAAAAACAGAAAATTGTTAATTATTTATTGATTGTAATTAAAATTTCGAATAAAAAATTATTAATTATTTTTAAATCATATAATTTAATTTTTATTATTTTTATATAATATTAGAATGAAATGTAATCAAATTATTAATATTTATGATAGCTATTTTGTTTTTCCTATTTGAATCGCCTTAATAAAATATTTGTTTATTTTTAAAAAATAATTTAAATTATTTTTATATACAGATATTCAATGAATGTATTTATAAAGTAATGTTTAAATTAAATTTAATGTTTAAATTACCATATGTTAAATTTAAAAAATGATTGTTTTTCGATAAGATATTCATAATAATTGAATTTTTAATAGTGAAAATGTAAAATATACATTGAAATTTCATTTTATTACATGATGAAATTGTATAATTTTATCATTTTACTCATAGTAAAACTTTAAGCGTAAGTATATTCCAAAGGTCTTATCAGAAAATTAGTACTTTAAATAATTTTAAATGTAGCATAAACTTTTTTTTATTTCCTGGTAATAAAATCTCAAGATCAACGTTAAAGTAAAACTAATTCGAAAATCGGTTTTAACTAAAGGTAAAAGCAAATTGTTTTCACCGTGCACAAGGGACGATATAGCAACGTGCGTGTATATAGTATTTTCGTTGAAAATAGCATTCGGTACGATATAAATCTATGAAATCGTAAAAAATAAACGTATAGAGCTTCATGTTTCCAATCACTGTGACAAAACACGAACAGCTGTTTGTTCTGGCGTACAGCCTACACTGGCACTGTCATAAAGCGGTTATGTGTCGTTAAATAGCGAACGTGCATTAAGAAAATGAAGCGCGTTATAGAGTTTTCGACGGCCGAACTTGACATAGTCTATAATTTATTTGCACTTAAATACTAGTAACATCCCAGTCGAGTGACGTGTCATAATTCCACGAACCGTCGTTGCTTATTATAGCTTCTATTCTGTGACCCACTGTCATCTTTTTATATAAACGCACTAGTGTACGTTTTTCAGAAACTGTCGTGCGCTGGGAATATTTTAGGACGTGATATATGGAGAAAATATGAAATCGACTAATAAATATCTTAATGTTTACGAACACAAAGATATATGTGGCAGTTGTGGACCAAAACAGACATGTGCAGAATTTTTTGATAATATATTTTGATATTTTATGGAAGCTATATTTATTATTATTTTTTGTAAAAGTGGATTAAAAAATAAGTCATTGAACAGCACGTTGTGAATACTCGTATTTTAATATTTAGGAACTTTATTATCAATTGAATTATTTCAACTCTAATTAATTGATATTTTTTCAATGGAAATAGCTTATGTTCATAAAATATTTATTATAATTCTAATGAAATTTCTAGGTTTTCATACGAATTAATGAATATTATATATATTCTGTTAACGGTATAATGAAAAAATAAAAAAAGTATCAGTTAGTAACTTATTTAAATATATATAAAACATACATTTTAAAACAATAGACTTTAAAAAAATCCCAGAAATTTCAATTGGTATTTGATTAAACATTTTCTAATATATAAAGTATAATATTTTTCAATTGAAATAAAATTTTAAAATCCTAATACATTTATTATTTATAAGAGTTCACCATATAAATAAAGCTACGGTACTCAAAGAGAATCAATTTTGAATTACAATTGAGTATCAAATACATTTCTCAGAATTGTATTTATGTTTTACACAGTATACAAATCTTGAGTAGCTTTGGTAATTCTCGAGTACCTTGATGAAGGAGTAAATCTCTTTGACACAATCACCTTGTTATCAAAGTCATCGATTGTAGTAAAGCCATGCTTTTATACTAGTTATGTTGACAAGAGTTGCAATATTATATGTATTAGAACTTTCTTGCATAACCTAGATTCACTTACTTGCTAATCTATGTTCCATAGTATGTTTGAATAACAAATAGAATATTTCGAAGTATGTGTGAACTATTTCTATCTGATATGAATGCACATTTACTGTCACATAATGTGCATATGATCAATAGTGTATTTTCTCAAAATGTTGATAAATATATAAATTCATATTAAATTGTATAAAATATTTATGTTTTATCGACTTAACATCCAATATTGTTTATTTATGGACATATGGAACATATTTGTAAATATATAAAGATTTCAGTTACTAACAACTTTTCTAGTAATTTTTTAAAAAATATATAGGGATCTCATAGAAATAAAAGATTTAAGTATATAACTCATAAATCAGTTCAGTTCAATAATTATTCAGTTTGTTTACTAATATTATTTCTATAGATTTTTTTATTAGAGCATGACATTAAAATTGTTTTATTATTCGAATTGATGTTTCTCTAATTTCAATTTTTTTTATAGATGTAATAGTTTTTTTAAAAATAATTAAATATTCTATAATAATCTTTTGATTATTAAATGTTACAGAATGAAATCAAAAAATAATGTTAATAAACATGTTTTCAAATTTTGTATTGAATAAATTATTCATTAAATAATTATCTATTATAATAATAATAAATGTTAATAAACGTTCATAATTCTGCTAAAAAATATGAGTGACATTGATTTTGTAAGAAATAAAATTCGACTTCTTATTATTTACTTATTTAGTTTAAATTAAAAAGGTAGGTCTTTATTTTCGAAAAGAGTCATTTCAGTTTATAAAAACGCAATTCATCCCCAGCACGAGTACCTCTATAGAAAATTGAATATTTACCTTTCAGTTAAATGTATGTATAAGAATTTTCTTACAAGAACAAATTCTTATAAACTTTAAATGAACCGTTGGCATGAAATCGAAAAGTATATTAATAATGTATTAATAAATTCATATGTTCTAAGATTGAACGTCTGATAAAAAAGTTTTTTGAATTCAGTGACATTTGACATATACAATTTTTTGTCACTCTGTTCAATGTTACGAAAATGTAGATATATCTGTTCGTGTTTATTTTAGATACAGCAGAGAGGGTAATGTTCACTATCCGTGGACAATTTCCTGTACATGAAATATGTACTGAAAGTGTATTTGTACATAGGTTCACAACAGGCCTGTTGCCATTTTTAAACGTGACAAGATACATATCCGTTATATTAATATATAAATAAACATATATATGTTTTGTTACACACACACAAATATATATATATATATATATATATATATATATATATATAAGCAAGATTAACGAGATTAAAGTTTAGTTGCCGATGCTGTACGTGTTTTTGGTGGTCTCAGCCATCCAGTTTATTATTATGAAGTTGTAGCAGAGATGTATAATTTAATTTTATACTCTGTGATAGAGCTTTATGAGCGTCAGTTTTTGTACATGTTTTATATTTTAGCCGGACTATGTTTTAAGGATTTAGATTGTATTTTTTTATGATGGATGATTAATATTTATAAAAGTTTATTTCGAACGTATGCATACAAATATATGCTTTGTTTTTAGAATTTGTAAACAAAACCATATATAAATATAACAATATGCACGTACACACCTTTATATATATATATATATATATATATATATATATATATATATATATATATATTCATATTAAAAGATATTAAAAATGAAGCTTGATTTTTTTTAAATTTATATTGAAAAAATTATTTTAAAAAATATTTCCAAATTATCTTAGTTATTCTTCAGGGATTACTAAAGAATATTATGTGTATTTATATTTTTTATAACTTAATTTGATAATTTTATAAATACCATTTTTACTATGTAACATTATAGTAAGTATTACACATACGTAAATAAATAAAATATTTTTTAAGTAAAAAGTATTAGTGAAATATTAACTTTAAACAATACATTGTATTTGAGAATAAAATGAAACGATCACGTTTAAAGAAAATCATTTATATTATTGTATAGCATAGTAAAAACTATGCTTAAGAATAAAAAAATTAAGACGAGAACAATTCAATTCAATTTAATGGCTACAATTCAATATATATCTTAGATAAATTGCCTTATTGAATTACGAACCGAACATAAAATTTAAAATTGTTTTTAAATTGTATATAAAATACAAATAATTAGCTTTAATTTTCAATTTTGATACAATGTTAAATTTAATGAATTTATGAGACAAATAATATTTTTTCTTATATATTAATTTAAAATGCCAAGAACAAATTCTTTTAAATTATTGATTACACGACTAATTTAAAAATTCTAATAAACGTTTTTTTTTTTGAAAAAAAATTGTAATATATTTTTACTTAAATTATGTAGTCTGTTTTAACCCCTACTGTTTTAATAACTATCACAAACTAAATGTTTCCTAATTAAAAGTAATAGTGTTATTAAATCTCTATTTGTAGTAAAGAATAATAAATCACGAGCTTGTTATAGCAGTTAAAAAACTACTATTCAAATTTTAAATATTGTATACGTGATGTGTACAGTATTAAAGCATTAAATCATTAGGAAAAAATTTGAACACAAATGTGAAATATATCGAAATGAATATAACATCATAACAGCAAAATAAATTGTTTACAAACACATTTTTCATATTAATTCCACTAACACAAATATTGTTCCTGTTGACAGGAACGTAAATGCATAAAGTGCATAAATTAAGCACGATACACATTTTATTTATGAACAGGGAAATGTTTGGAAAAACTGTATATGACTTTCATATCTAAAAATCACTATTTTAAATCGTTTATTATCATAAATTATATATTTCGTTTAAATTATATAAATACTTTCATATATAATTCAAGTATTTGTATATATATATATATATATATATATATATATATATATATATATATTTATATATATATATGTATGTAGACTTGTGAATTTTTCACCAAAATAAATATTTCATAAGAGAATTTATCTATTTACAAATTATTACTTATTTTTAAAATAACTATATTAGTATTAAGAAAGTTTTGAATAAATTAATTTCTATATATAAAAACAATAGTTTAAATTATTTTTGAGATTATTTAAACATTCATGTTTCGTCTTTAACGTTTTAGTGAAACATTTTCATGGCCTGAAGGCTTTTAAGCTGTCTTCAACTAAGATTCCAGGTCACTGACAAGAGTATAGGTTGCGCATGTAGTTAAAACTTTCAGTTACATTATAATACTCAATTATACATACATACATACATACATATATATATATATATATATATATATATATATACAAGTTATATTTATTAAAATGAAAATAATATTTTTTTACCAGAACATTATATAGGTTGCCTAAATGATACTGAAGGTTTAGACACACATTTACATATTATATCCTTCTGTGTTATTTGAACTACCTTTGTAATATAACTATGTTATATGTCTATTTATATATATGTATATATATATATATATATATATATATATATATATATGTCTTTCATTTTAGGATTTTTATAGTCAAAGTTTACTATTTTCTATTTTTATTTCATTTCATATCATGTATATAAGTTTCAAATATAACCCTCTTTCAACACCATTTTTTTTTCTATGCTACAATATGAGTTGATGTAAAATACTAGTATTTTGAAATTTATATAATATACATTTATATAGTCATAAATATAACAGCTAAAAAATATACAAAGGAACAAATGTACAAAAATTATGTATTTTTTAAATTAGAATTTTTTTACATATATATATATATATATATATATATATATATATATATATATAAATTAATGCAAATGTAGTCCCTCATTTTCGAGGGTTTTATTCATCTTGTAAAAAATATTTATTTTATAAAGTGAATGGTAGTATTCATTGAGGCTCTCGTCCAGTAGTGGATTGATATGGGCTTTATGATGTGATATATATATTTATATATATAATATTAATCACTTCTTTTTTATTCATGTATTTATTTAAAAATGTAATTTCTGTTTTATTTGATTCTACTTTCAATTTTATATTTTATGTATTATTTCAATCAATTTTGTGTCATTATTTTTTTATAACGTTTTATATCGAATATGAAACAAATACCAGTGAATGGTAGTATTCATTGAGGCTCTCGTCCAGTAGTGGATTGATATGGGCTTTATGATGTGATATATATATTTATATATATAATATTAATCACTTCTTTTTTATTCATGTATTTATTTAAAAATGTAATTTCGGTTTTATTTGATTCTACTTTCAATTTCATATTTTATGTAATATTTCAATAAATTTTATGCCATTATTTTTTTTTATAAAATTTTATATCGAATATGAAATTTGTAATTAATCCTCAATCAATTTATGAGATATATTTTTATAATAAAAGCGTCATCAATCATAAGCAAAATTTAAATATTTCAAATGTAATACATTGGTAATATTTTCAATTTAAAAATGACAATTGTCGGAACTAATCAGAAAATCTAATATGAAACGTGATCTCAAATATAATGCACACAATTTTATTTCGAGATTTTTATTCTTAAATTTTGTTATCTGTTCATATATCATACATATATATATATATATATATATATATATATATATATATATATATATATATATATAATATACATACATAGAGAAAGACAATAATTAATTTTAAGTAACATTTTACTTTTTTATTAATTTAAGATCTTCCAAACAGAATTTAAAATTTTATAAAGTTTTAAATAAAAAATATTAGATGAAAGTTTAATTTGAATTATATAAATTATGAGTAATTTTTTTAGTTTTTATTGTAATTTTTCTAAAATATGCTTTAGAATTTATTTTTATTTTTACACCCTATAAGCATTTTGTACACGATAAAGATCACGAATGAAGGGTGCATATATTACAAACCAAAATTGATTTTTTCAATATTTACGATTACATATATTTATATATAAGCGTGTATACACATAAATGCATAGAAATTTAAGACTATATTTCTCTGACTTTCTGTCCTTCTTACTTCATTTATATATATATATATATATATATATATATATATATATATATATATATATATATATATATATATATATATATATATATATTGGATAAACATTTTGAATTTTTAATATGAGTTTTTTTAATATTTTGGTGTTGATATTTTCGGTATAGTATTATTTGTGTTTTAATTAATAATTTTCATATACAATAATATATAAGAATAAAACAACATATTTGTTCTGGATTTAATGTTTGTTTTTATACTAATTTTACTTTCATGTTGTAGCTGTTTATACACGTGTGTATTTAATAACACAAAGATATATATATATATATATATATATATATATATATATATATATATATATATATATATATATATAATGCATATAAGTTTTGCTCTAAAAGCATAAGAACACGCATACAAGTATACACTAAATACACTCGCGCGTTCCTAGAACTTTGTTTCGTTTTTGTTGACAGTTCATAAATTATTTGGGACATTCACTCGCTAAACGTTATGAAAATATATGTCAGTTTGTGAACGAGTTGACTCAGATGCTAACCAGAACATGAATTGCAGGATGTACAACTATATAATATGATTCTTGAGAAAAAGACGTGACGGATGTGTTAGTTTGCGCTAACAAAACTTGAGACGAGAGCATGTGTCTTGGAGTCATTTAATTGGTATTATTTGTAAAAGTATTTTCATTCAACATCAGAACATTGTACTAAAAGTTTATAAACTTTTTCGTACAATTCTTTTATAGCTTTCATAAATTTTAGTTTCATAGAATATTATCAGCAGTAGTGAAAATTGAGTCGTGTGTTATGTTACTTATTGTATCATTTATTATACACATACACAAACACACTTATATATATATATATATATATATATATATATATATTTTGCATTTTAAGTTTTTTAAACCATAAAAAAATTCAAATTTATTAAATAACATTAATTTTAGGAACTTTTTGAATTTGAAATTATGATAAATAACTGTTAAAACCTTTCAATGAAATTTAGAATTGATATTTGTTACATCAATGATTATTTAACAAAAAAAATAACCGATTAATTAAGATATTATTAATAAATTTTTTAATAGGATTTTTAAATATCACCAATGACCATTGGAAATATAAAATATTAATAATTATGACTAACATATTGAACATTTTCCATGTCATAATAATGTATATACTTTTTTAGTAGTTTTCGACTGCTTTGTAAATCTCACATTTCGAATTTGATCAGTAAAACTCTACTAATTTATTTTATTTCAATCGAAATTCCAATTACAGTTTGGCATGATGGAATCATTAAATTTTAGAAATAAATGAACATTTAGATTTTATTGGATTACTCTTAGAAAATAATAGAATAATTATTAAAAAATGTATATTATTGTCAGATATTATTAATTACTGGAAAAAATTGAAATATTTCAATTCATTTATAAATTGAATTTAAAAAAACTATTTTAAATAACTTTTATATATAATATTTTCATTACTGATTAGTTTTTATTGCAGTATGGATAGTAAAATGAAAATAATAGAATTATATTTCAGATGTAAGAAATATAAAAATGTAATGATAATTATGAATTTTAATTTTTCATTATAAATATTTTTAAAAGTATGAGAAATATAAAAGAAATGAGCTTAAAAATGTTAAAAATAAATGCTATTATATTTTTTAAAATAAATAATAAAATGTTAATACTTGATTTTAAAATAATTCCCGTTACGTTTTACAAAATAATAAAATTTAAATAACGTTAGCATTAAACGTAGCAATAGATATATTTCGGTAATATAAAGTTAACAAATGGTTAGTAGTAGCTTTTAAACGAATTCGAAAGTAGAAATGTCTTTATAGAAAATCCGACAAAGTTAACATAAAAAATATACGACCTCGTTATTACCGATTAAGTTCATCCTTTTATATGTATTTAAACGATAAAGAAATGTTTACAGTTCATACAATCGAATAAACAACTGTTTCTTTAAATGCATACTTTTTCTTAATGTCTAATATAATTTTAAATAAATTTAACTGTTTTTATTTAAAATTAAGTATATTTAATATAGTTAATAAATTTTATATTACTTTATAAAATTTCTGTTTGTTATATGTGGTAGTAGTTTTATTTTAAAAATATAATTACGTGCAAAATATAAGAAATTATATAAATATGTTACATTAAACAAAATTTAACAATTATTAGAATTTCTACTAGATTTGCTTAAAAATTTAATAAAACAATATAAAGCTTTATTCTAAAAGTTATTTCATATTTTACATAAAGTGAATGTGGATAAGTTGGAGTTATTTTACAACGGGAAAAAACTTGTCCTATATAATAGTCATTCATAATCTCAACGAAAGATAAAAAAGCGAACTTTGACTTTTTTGCTTTAATACATATCGGGATTAATTCACACTCCACAAAAGGAGTCATATAAAACAGGATAAGCTGCTCAATTTTTCATCATTAGCAAAGATGAAAATTGAAAAATATATTCGGTATACGTTTTTTCCATATTAAAGTTATATTTGAAATGGGTACAAGAATATATAGACTTTTATATACAATACATAGAAAAAGTATTGTAATTTTAGATTTTATGTTTTTTTTAATTATAGTAATAACATTTGGGAATTTTCTTAATAACATTTGGGAATTTATAAATAATATTAATTTTTCAAATATATTTTCATTATTATTATAATATATAAATATATTCAATTATTTTATAATGAACGAATTATTTCTAATAAAAGTAATTTCTTTGAATAAATTTAGTAATAGGATAAAAAATAAATATTTCAATACGTTATTAGGTTTTTTGAAAATTATGTTAAAATACAAAATTAAAACATATTTCTAGATTTGTTTTTTGGAAACTTGATGTGACATCAATGTTTCAAATTATTTTATAGTACAATACAGACCTTTTTGTATATATATATATATATATATATATATATATATATATATATATAAAACATAAAAATAATCGTTAAGCATAAATTATGAATTAGATTAGAATAGTAATCGATACTCTTGTTTCAAAAATGTATAGTTTAATATATACATAAATAAAATGAGAACAACGCCTATTCTCCCATCAACAATTATTTCATGACATGAACTACTAAACAATATATGAAATGTTTTTTTAATGTATATACTTTGTTATAACTGTCAATCATAAACTACCAGGGCGTACTAATTATAATAGTAATTCTGAAATACGATTCTGTTTTGTGCTATTTTTTGTCACTACATGATTGATTAAGTAGAGTCTAGCCGCTTACCGCCAAGAAAATGTATGAACGGCATAAATCAGAACTGTTTTCCAACACTTTTTCTTCTCTTTTAAATGACAGAATGAAAAGAAACATGTTTGTTGAAAAATATTTATATGGCATGCGGCTGGTGTGACTTTGTGAAAAGGAATTTAATTACTTATTCAATGTTGATGTTTATCGTAATATTATATTTTTTAATTGTGTCAGTGTGGCCATATCATCAAGTTTACATTATCAACATGCTTGTAATTAATTATTCACATTTTGTACAAGCCAAAACATTCGGTTAAAACATATATATATATATATATATATATATATATATATATATATATATATATATGTATGTGTGTGTGTACATGTTATATATAACGGCAATTAAATTTTCATTTTGAAAAGAATTTTGTACAAATTTCCACAAAAGACGCTAATTTACATATATGATGGTGTCACGTGTTCTCATTAGCAAATATATGTATTTTTAAAGTGTAATATATGTCATTATTTACGTTATTTTTATGTTTTAAAAATTTATACGTTTTCTTATCATGTGTATGAGTTGTTCAAACGTGAAATGGCTGTTAAATATATATATATATATATATATATATATATAATGTTTTTCATTTTCTTTTTTTAAAATTAGTAACTATGGGCAAAATAATTTACCAACAAGTAAAATGCTTTGTTATAATGACTTGATATTATTGTATGAAAACAGAGCTAAATAACTAGGAATTATAAAATAAGTATAGATATTATTCATTACAAAATTTAAATAGCAATACAATTTTTTTTATAACGAGATTATTGGCGAAGAAGAAAAAATGATTTATATATAATAATATTGAAAAAGATCAATGAAAACTACTGATATTTGTGATTAAAATAATTTGTTTAATTATTTCTTTAGCATTGAAATTAAAAAAATATTTTCTTTAATATAATATAACTGCTTAAATATATTTTTAAAAAAATTAACTATTATTAATATTAATAATTATAATTAAATAAAAATTACATAAAAATTCTTAAAACAGATATAATTTATTATTTACTTTTTGAAAGAATTTTTTAATCGTTGAGACTAATTCTTATTTATTTTACAAATTACATTTATTTTCCTTTGCTTATTTACTTTTATATATATATATATATATATATATATATATATATATATATATATATATATATATATATATACATATGAGGAAACATATGTGCTTAGAATATATTACAAATTGTTAATGAGTACAAGCTCAGTATAATGATCCTTCCTGGAATTAATTTCTATTTACACTAAATTCCCTTTTCTCTGTATTTCGGAGCTGGTTTAATTTGAAATAAATTATCTTGCAGTTGAAACAATGCCTTTTATGAAATTAATATTGACCAATCATCTTCTCTTATTATGATTCATTTTGATGTATGTAATTATTTAATTAGTAACTCAATTTCAGTATATATGTTATATTTTCAAATTAATTTTTATTTATCTTGTCAATAAAATTAATGGTTTTAAAATATATTTAATTTTAACTTATAATTTAGAATTTATTTAACTTGTACCTATTTTTTTAAAAATGTATTTCCGTGCATTTTATTTTAAAGAGATATTTTAAAGTCAATATTTATATATATATATATATATATATATACTTATAAATCACTAATTCAGCAAAACAGACTTTACTATACAATAAACCGAATTAAAATGATTTTATTACATATCACATATGTTTCATGTCATCACATGTTCAAGTCGGAAAGTACTTCTACGTGCTGTATAAAAAGTTCATCCGTTTATTTTATTAGAGAAGCTTGTGCAGTTTTATATGTGTAAGGTTTATAAATGTAGGAATCCAATCGAATTGTATTTAATTGAATTTTAATTTTTATTATCTTTTGTGTCTAATAACAAATACTTATTTTATAGTATTATTTGCAGATTTATTTTTTCGAACTGAAAAATAAATTTGAAAATATTCAATTTTGAAATATTTAAGTTATTACTTTTTAAGTTTAGTATAAATATTTATGTGAACAATTTTAAAAGAAAAAATAGAATTTTCAATTATGAAAATGTTGACATTTCTTATTAAAACATTTTTAGTCAATATCCAGTTTTGAAAATATCTCTATAAATATAGAAATGAAGTATATCTATATTTGTATTTATTAATTATTTACGTGATTGTATATTTTAATGTTATAAATTTCAATATCATATGTAAACTTTTTTACGGAACAGTTATATATATATAGAATTTGATTTTATCGTAAGCTTGTAATATAATGTCATCTCTCATAAAGATAAATATCGTCGAAACATTCTAAAAATAACGTTGCTAAAAATAGATTTCATCATTTGAAATAAATAAGTAAATAAAGTAGTGCGACGAAACTCGAAATCAAAAATAAAATACATATTCAAATATGGCTTGTAATATTTTTTATATAAAAAGTATAAAATATCGTTAAATAAAATTTTGTTAGGTTTTAAAAGTAATACTTAGTAAAACATAATATTAAGTGTTCATTATTAAAACAAATTGTGTGAATATTTTATAATTTTGTGTTTAAAATGATTTATTCCTATAATTAGCTTGTATTATTATCAAGATTTTTTGTAATATTATTACAAATTTTTATTTCTTATATGTAAACATTTTTAAATGTCCTTTTTTAATAATAAATTAATTATTATTGTCATATTGTTATGAGAGGTTATTTTTAGCACATGACAAGTAAGAATATATAATTATTTTAAAATATTCATATAAGGACATGGACAAGTAAATAATATATTGTTTTTTTTAAAAAAAATATGAAATACATATAAAAATTCAGTTATAATATAAAAAAAATATTAACATATAATATATATATATATATATGTATGTATATAAATATTAATAACATCATAGAATTTATGATTAAACTAAATATTAATTTTCATCATAACATTTTTTAAAATTAACTAATGAAAAATAGATTTTTTAATTACATAATTATTATTAAAACTTGTAAGTTATGTTAATTAAATATTATTTAATTTATGATAATACAAAGATAGATATTTATAATAAATAATAGAAGTTAAAAAAATATTCTAGTCTACATAAATAATTTACACTGGACTTAATATTACTTTTAATGTAAAAACATAACACGAACTTCAGTTTGTTTATTAGTACCATTTTATAATCAGTAATTAGCAAGTATAGTTTAGAGGTACTTCATAAATTATGAAATGAATTAATAACAGTAAAACTCTTTTATTGCCATACATTTTTTTAACAAATTATTGCTAATATTATTTGAAATATGCATTTTGAATTTTTTAATAAATAAAATTCGAAATGACCCTACGTATATATATATATATATATATATATATATATATATATATATATATAATATTAATAATAAAAAAATATAATTTAATATAGCCTATTTGATGTTCTTATTAAGTGTTTAATAAATTAAATAGAAATAAGAAATTAATAAAAATTATAGTCTTAATTAGAAGTATCAAATTGAGTTACACAATGGTGTTATAAACAGTTTTATGGATTATTACAGTTGTCAGGAAAGTACCATTCTTATTTTTTTAAATAAAAAATGTTCAATAAACATATTTATTCAATTTATAATAATTAGAATATTTTTAATTGCTGATAATAATCGAAATTAATTATATAAAATAATTACTTCATGACAGAAACTTGATATATACTATAAGTTTGAATTTCAATGGACACTCAAGAAGGTCTTCGTAATAACGATAACTGTTAATCATAAGGCAAGTTATGCAGTAATACGCAGCAGGTACGCCAACACCTGCGTGTGTCTCCCCTATTTAATGAACAATTTCAAACGCTCGCAGCTTCGTAAGATCCGAATATTAAACACAAAGTAGTTATAATGTTATTGACTGAAAATAATGTAATTATTAAGAGATTATTTGATATAAATTCGAGACTTTAATATCTAAAGACGAATTAAAAATATATCATCAATGTTGTTTTAATAAGCTAAGAGTTTTTTACTTGCTTCTTATAAAACTTAGAAAAAAACAAATGTTTGTTTGAAGATATTCACTAGACTGAACATAATTTGTATTTATACAGAATTTTATAGAAACTCACGAGAAAGAAACTTTTTTACAAATAATACAAAAGTTTAACATTAACTTTCAAGTAGACTGCTAAAGAGCTACTCGTGGTTCATTGGTTAGTAATGGTTGGTAACCACTGAATTGCAAGTTCAACTACTGAACTATTTTACTCTCCATTAACAAAACGATTAGCTAGAAATTTAATAAATACTAAAATTGCTAGGATACCTTTGTCGAATAATGTACTAAATGTTCTGTTGTATAATATTAAAATTGAAAAGTATTTTCTACTTGAAGCTTTTATCATAGTGATGGTTCAATGAATCTGTTAAGATAATTATTGTTTAAAATTATTGAATGAATGAAAAATGATTTTAAAAATTAATGATGTTAAAGTTTACTTTTATAATTGTACACATGAGTGACTACTATGAATAATTTAATAATTAAAAGCAGATAATAACCCTTTGTAATTTATACAATGTGATAGTTTTTGATACATTTAAATAATATCTAAATATAAGTTATATATTGTATAAAATACATTAAAAATAAAAAGGAAAATTTCTTAAAATCTTCTTTTTATTAATAATATAAAGTTAATAATTTTAATATTTTTAAGCAAATATTTAATTTTTTTGTTAAATTATTCATTTTTATTTACTATATACATATAAATTACAAATATGAATCATAAAAAAATGATTTTGATTAAATTGAAATTATGTTAGCGTATTTAATTTTTAAATTAAATATGCTATTTGATATATTATTATGTAAAGGTTAAAAAAAATATTTCATATTTATTTTTAATATTAATTCATCTATTATGAAACATGTAATTCAAATATAAAATCAGTTACTTACAGTATATTTTTAACGAAAATTAAACAAATTTTGAATGTCTGTAAGAAAGTAAACAAATTTTCGACAAATCTCAAGAAAGTAAACAACTTAAAATATCATGAAAATATTCAGCATAATTACACATTCTATAAATTTAAATGACTGTAATGAATGGACTCGTAAATAAACTCCGACTATGTAAATAAAACATAAAATATTTCAACAAGAATGTTTAAAGACGCGAACGATGGCGAAAAATTAGAGTCGTTAACGATATCTATGACAGTATCAAACGTCGTTTAAATATCTTTGACATTTTATTATGAAAAAATCCATTTTAATGAACATGATAAACGTATGTATTTTATAAAACGGAACTAATTAAGATAGTCACAGTGAAAAATGTGCCAAAACTAACAATTATTTAAATGCTTGAGATTTTTTGTGTTGAGTAAATATTGAATTTTTATATTTGTAATGTTGTCGCGAGAAATAAATTTTCTGTTTAAGTTTATAATGACATTAGCTGATTTACAGTGCACAAACTCAAACACACACACACACACATATATATATATACATGTATATATAATTTCTGACAAAACAAAATTATAAAAATACTTTTTCAAAAAAATATACATGATTATTTTAAAAATTATTTCTCAAAAAATTATGATATTAATTTTTTTATATTTTCGAAATGTGTTAGAAAATTTATTTTACTGTATGTAACTATTAGAAAAGTTATTCATATTGCCGTATATATTATTGCGTGAAGAAGAAGAAAAATATGTTCATATTAACAATAAAGTGTTTTCGTGAATTCAGTCGTAATTATATAAATTTGTTTGTTAGTGAAATGCAGAAAAATACACCACCCATTTCATAAAAAATGTAACGAGCAAGTTGACCTAAATTAAATGATGTGTTATAAAGAGCTTTACTAAAAAATCCTGCACCAAAGTTAACAATTAAGACCATTCTTAATATTCATGTACACACGACATAATACATTAGTGTAAATCTATGTTAGCGACAAGAAGCGACAACGAATGACCGCACTATAGATGCTACGAGACCGGCACTAGTATCAAAACATTAATTTTTCAGCGAGTGTGAGATAATCACTACGACATTTTCTCTAATCCCTCGTAGAGAGGAACACAAGCACTGCTGGTTTCACACATACACATATACCTATTACATGCAGATTTTACGTTATGAACTGTACAGAGTGAAACCTCGTATAATAAAATCTTATTGATCCTCTAGATCGTACGTGTTTCGTAGGTTTGATGCACTTATATAGAGAAGATAGAAATTGAAATCTATATTACACGTATTGTAAGTATATTCACTGTATTTTATTTCGATTAAGAGTAGTTATTTATTTTATTTGTATGCATATATAAATTATTTTTATATTTCAACCACATGCAATATTTCATTATTATGAGTATTTTTTAAAAAAAATTAAAATTTTTAAATAATTCGTTTCTTAATAATTAAGTACAAAAATTAAAATATAGTTTATATATAAATTGTATATATTTTAAATTTCAATTAAAAATTTTTAATATGAAATTAAAAATTAAGATACAAGTAATTTAAGTTTTTATTTCAAATGATGATGAGATCATGTTTATTTCTTCTTCAATTTACTTTTAAGCATATAAAACATATTTATTATAATTTTCTGTACACACACCCACATATATATATATATATATATTTGAATATATATATATATATATATATATATATATATATATATATATATATATATATATATATATAGAGAGAGAGAGAGAGAGAGTAAGAGAGAAAAGAAGAACTAGTGTTTTTTCTTTTTATATTTCTATTTTTTATTTTTTTCGTTTTTTTAAGAGTTTCTTTTATAAAATGTTCTTATATTTTTATTTACACTTATTTTTTTTTATTTTACAGTTATCTTTCATTTATATCTCTATTGATTCCAAGACATATACGTATATATATATATATATATATATATATATATATATATATATATATATATATATATATATATATTTTCATTCTTTTTTTATTTTTTTGTACATAGTTGCGAAATTTTTATAATATATATAAATTCTCTATTTATTACTTCATATTATTTAATTTCAGATTTATTCTTTAGCCTTCTGAATGCTTGGAATTATAAATCGATATTTCATTTCCATAAGTAAAGATTAGTGAAATAAATTGGCCGAACATTTTTTTCTATAAACCAAATGAAATCATCGCTTTGAATAATTTCAAATTTTCTTTCAATAAATGCATTACTATTTGTTTTTTATTTTCTTATTAAAAGTCTGGTTTTCAGTTGATTAAATTTAATATATTTTCTAATTTTATTTCTTACTGTTTTTATTCTTACTTCAATTTATTGTATAGAAAAAAATATAATTTTAATTTATATTTCAAAATTGTAATTGTATTTTTTTTTTTTTTTTGGTATTAAAGTTGAATTTTAATTTATATTTATTGAAAGTTTAATTTGTGTAATATGAAATTAATAGAATATTGATATCAAAATATGTCTTAGCTAATTAAAAATTAACAATAAACAATTACTAAATAATTAAGTATAAATATATATATATATATATATATATATATAATATTGAAATAAAAAATATTTCATATTGCACTTTGAATTTTCAGTTTATAAAATAAATGATTATACACATTGTATAAATTTCAATGGTCTTTCATCGCGAAAGAGATGTAATTATAGCCATTTTTAAATTGTAATTATTTTGATTAAAAAGATAATATAATTGAAAGCTTTGAAATGCATTTGCATACAACACAAAACAAAATGGTACGTTGCGTGTGGTCGAAAATCGCATTATGTGTGTGACATTAACAGTATGCGGTTGAATAATTAAAGGTGGAAATCAAAACTATTGTAGAGTACATATTCGTTTGTGGTAATGAAATTTATATCTAGTTATTATTTATAGGCAATACTTTTTTTTATAGTTTTGTTTCTATTCATGTAGAATTTCAAATAATAGTATTGTTCATTAGTTTTTAATATACACAGATAAAAAAATATTTTTTTCATGCTGTATAACGTATTTTATAGTTTTAAATCAAAATAATTCACTTTATTAAATTAAATGATTTTTGAATTATATCTTTGATACATAAGTTTAATAATTTTATACTAGTGTTTTTTTAACTTTAGGTACATGTTTTGAAACGTTTGTTCAAAAAAAGAAAGTTAGTGATATTAGATATTATAAACAAAATTATATGTTTATCTAAATATACGTATAATATTAATATTTATAAAAGTAATATGCATATATTGGTTATGTATTTTAAAATAAATTTAGGTTAAATTTGGTTTACAATAGATTTAAGTTTATATATATATATATATATATATATATATATATATGTGTGTGTGTATGTAAAAAGTTTTTAATAATTCAGAACATTATTCATTTATTAAGTTTGAAGAAGAATTGATTGTATGTACATATGTTTGGCTTAGATAAACATAACTTTTCCGTGAAAACAAGTATCGTTGTTTAATTACATTCATTAAAAATTAACTAATTAATGAAGCTGTTGCTGTTTAAGAAGTACAACAGGAAGTTGTATGTAATTAAAAATTAAATTGTATTAAGAATAATAATATCAAATTTATCCATCTAATTTTAATATTGAAAAAAATATTTATTAGCAGAAATTTAATTTTTAAAAAGTAAAATTTGTAATAAACATGTAAACATTTTATTTTAAAACAATTTTAAACAAAGAAAATAATATCTGTCTTTTATGTTATTTTCATTTTAAAAAATAATATATTTATGTTTGAACTGCTTTATATATATATATATATATATATATATATATATATATATATATATATAGAGAGAGAGAGAGAGAGAGAGAGAGAGAGAGGAGAGAGTGGGCGTTATGAGAGATGAGAGTTATGAATATATTTATTTTCTTAAAATTATAGATAAATTTATTTTAATATAATATAGAATGTATTAAGAAAATTTTAAAAGATGCTCAATATTACTTCATTTCCTTAAAACTATTCAAAGGAAACAAGGTATCTGTAATGATTCCATTCTAGTTATATCCATAGAATCTCCGATTGAAAATATGTATTTCGATTTACTATACTCTTTGTTATTTTATCTGATCATGAATAATATCGATGTTGGTGAGTTTGCTACAATATCAAAATCGTGTATATATACATATAGGCAACCGTATAGGTAGAAAGGTACGACGGTTGTATTTGATACACACGTATATAGGTAAAGGCAGGTTGACGATGAAACTCTAACCGGGTAGGTTGCCTGGTTGGTTGGAAGGTAGGTAGGTCGGTCGTTTATGAGCTTTCGAGTAACGGACCGCCGCTGCAAATTTCTTTTCCGATATATACGGTCGTAGAGAGGAAAACCCATTTGTGCCATTTCGTCGTGCCTTTCTGCTGGCCACCGCTGTTACCCCTCGTCATGCACTTCATCGTTTGGCTGTTTGTTTTATGGCTTTATTGATTCAGAAATGTTTGAAAATCTAGTTGCACACTATAATGGACATTGTATTTATATATGCCAGTGTAGAGCATACCGGATATTTTACTATATTTATTATCATAAACAATTAGAATACTAATGTTATAAATATATTCAAAATGAATATTGTGTTTATGAAAACAATATTCAATCAAAATGTATTCATTGATTTCAATGGTTTTCTTTCAGTGAGATATTTAGATTCGCTGGAAATATAATTTTGGTCTAATTGCTTAATTGATATTTTCAATATTTTATTTAAATTGTTTAAGGAATTTGGAAAATGTTTTCAAATTCCATACGTATATAATGAATATCCAATTTTTTTATAATTTTCTTAAAACATTTTTTTACTGTAAAATAAATATTTACTGTAAGAAAAATTCTTCACTGTTGAAATATTTAATATTAAAAATATATTTTAAGAATATATCATTTAATCGATAGATATTTATAAGTCACTGAAAAGTAAATATAATATTATAATAATAAATAGTACAAATAAAACAATAATTGTTATTGTAATTGAAATAAAAATTGTTAAATTAAAATAAATCCCAAATGTTCAAAATGAAATTTTTAATAAACAAAATATTTGGATATAAACATTTAACAAAGGATAAAAATCTTGGAAAAATCATTATTTATTCCTAGAAATTTATTTTGTTTAAATTATGAATTATAATTATTCGTTTTAATATAATATTTGTTATTATTGAATATGAAAAGGTGAATATATTATTATAAAATGAAATAAATTCTCATATATATATATATATTAAAATAAATTAAATGTTATAAAATTTAATAATAAAATCATACAGATCATTATTAAATATTAGCTGGCGAAAACTAAAATTCTCATATTATGTTTAATACTCTACGTCATAAATATTCACAAACTATTGAAAAATATTCAAAATGAAGCAAAAATAAATCAAGCGTCCAGTTGATGGACTAGTGAAAGGATATGTGACGTGAATATATAAAAGGAAACGTATAAAAAGGAATATCGTATCGATTTTTAAATCTTTATAACACTGCAGGTTTTTTTATCACAAAAACAGTATCACTAAATTCTGTAACACTGAACAGATCTGAAATTTTCAACACCATTTACAACATATGTTCACAATTTCAAAAACATTCAATGCGACAGCACACAACAGAAATTGAAATACTTTTCACATTTTGCGTCATGCCTTTTTTGTATGTATGGATGGATGTATGTGTGATTGTAATATATTTCACTGCACATATAGAAAAGTAATATACTTACAAACTATATTGTTAGTAGATTTGTAAATTTCTGAATTTGTACACACACACACACATACGTATATATATATATATATATATATATATATATATATATATATATAATTTTATCGATGACTAGTGAAATATTTCTATTATAACGAATATATATTTTCAAAGAATAGTATTTTATTACATTATAAAAAAAAGCTAAAACATTTTATTTGCAATTTTTTATTTTATTTATATTCCATTTAACTTTAATAATGAAATATAAATTATTATCATTACAGATAAATGATTATAATAGAATTTGATTCGAATTAAACAAAATATTAACTCTTTTAGAATAACTATAAATTTAAAAAATAAAAATTGTCAACATATTATTGATATTTTATACAAAATAAAATATTCTTTTTAATAATATAATATTTAATTTTTAGAGTTCGTTAAAAAGATAAAATATAAATTTTAGTTACAATTCAACAATTATTTTCTTCATTTTTAATTATATACTAATATAATTTATAAAAATATTTGTAATTTATTTAGACCTTTATTTGAAAAGAAAAGAATATTTTAAATTGTTTATATTTTAAAAATTGTTAATGAATAAGATTATAACAAATAATAGTTTATAATATATTTATTGTTAATATTCATTTTCAATAAAACATTTTATAATTTAGTAAAAAAAATATTTTAATAAATATCTTATTTTTTTTCTTACAGGTTGGTGTATTTTATGATTCTTGGCTCAATATAATGTAAGTTATTTTTCTAATACATAACATTAAGCTGTTTAAAACATATGCAACAGGGTTTTAAATGTGTTCATTTACAAATCGCTTGGCATTATTTATTTTAATGTTTATTTCCTACACTCACGTAGTATTTTTTCTGTCTATAAATAACTTTTATGTGTTCGGTGAAAATATTTTAATGTGCTGTTAAGTATGTGGTTTTAACGTTTCATACTTAGGTAATGATGTTTGGATAACAAAACATTTCTGACAGTTTTGCTATTTATGTACATAAATCAATAATTACACACACATACATACATACATACATACATATATATATATATATATATTAATATTTTACCTACTAATTAATATTGAGATTGGATAATAAAATTTTTAAAATAAATCCATTAATTTTTCAAGATAAATTAATTGAAATTTATTGTTATTTATCAAAATTTGAGTTAAATTATATATATATATATATATATATATATATATATATATATATATATATATGCATATTTATGTGTGTCTATAGGTGAATATTGAAGTATATATAAGAATGAAACAATTTTTTCAAAGTTAGAAGCAAAAATGTAGGCAATATATTTATAAGCGTTTACTTTAAAAAAACTTTATAAACTTGTAAAGAAAGTCAATAAACTGCAAAACACGAATTGTTTTTTCCCAATGCAAAAATATCAATCTGAAAATATAAAATATAATTTCTGTTAGAATTTAAAAAACATTTTCGCCCAGTTAGATTCTTTTCTGTTCCCCAGTATTTGAAATTCAATCATACAGAAATCACGTGATATGCAGTCCATCACGTCTATGCAGATGAGATATATAATTAATAAACGTTTTTTTTTTTTTTGAATTCTATTAAATTTAAAAATCTGTAAGTTTTTATAAATGTTGTATATAATATTTTTGAAAAGTATTAAAGGACTTTTGTATTTTTTTTTATAAGTTGTTTATTTTAACTATCATTTTAATTATTTAATATTTATTTTACTTCTTATTCTGAAATAATATAATTATTTTACACAAAATATGCTTTTGTGCATTACATATAACCCAATGTTAATTATTAAATTCCTAACTAACTAATGCTGTAGTACTAGTATACAATTTTGTTACTAGTGTGCAGTTCTAATGAAATTGTCTGCTGCCGTTCACCTCATCTACACAAACAGTAACATGGGGTTTGTTGTTGATTCTGATGCCGTTGGGTAAAATACCGTTTAAACTGCAACACAACAGGTACATATATGCGTCTAGTTTGCAGTCGTATGAGTTTCAAAGTTACCATTGTGATGAATTTTAGAGTAGTAGTAGTTATTTTTATTCCATATGTTTTTTTGAACGGTATTTTAATCGTGCTTTTTATATTCTGACAATTTAAATGAAATATTGTTTTAATTTTCATCCATACTAACAACTGAATTCTCGCTATTTTTTGAATAACTTTATTTATATACCTATATATACTAATATATATATATATATATAAATTTATATAATAAATATATATATAAATTTATATAATAAATATTAAAATCATAAATAAATTTCTAATTATTTTACACCAATAATTTTTTTTGAAAAATGTATAGACTTTTTGAAAAATTGTAGAGAAAGCAATATAATTATCAGGATTTTTAACAAGAAAATTAAAATTATCAAATTAAATATTTTCTTATCGTGTGTAGTGATATCTATTATATATATACATATATATATATATATATATATATATATATATATATATATATATATTAAATGTAAATTGTCAACTTTATACATTTTATAGAGAGAAGTTTTAGAACAAGTTAACTGTAATTTGTTTAGAATTTATTTGCGGTTTTATTAAAACAACTTACACTAGTCGTAAACTGAAAACATTTATGACATTCAATTTACAATTGAGTCTATAATTTTAAGCAAATTTCGTCTTTTACATCTTAAGAAAAGTAAATAAAAGTTTATTCTATAACGTAAAGAGTAATAGTCAGACATTTAGATGTGTACTGACTAGAATATTACAAAGTCAAACTCACGACTAATTATTTCGACATATATATATATATATATATATATATATATATAATGTGTACATGTATGTGTATTTCTTAAAAATGATGAAATATACGAATTAAATATATAAATAGAACTTTTTTTTTGAATATACATATTAATACATAAATAAAAGTACTTCAAAGGAAATAAATTATTAATATTTTAAAATAAATAACCTTTAAATATACTTTTAATAAATTGTTAAAAAAAGCTCTCGATGATTCAAAACTAATGGAACGTTCATTTAAATAAAGATTTTAAAAAACATTACACAATAAATTAATGTTTATAAAAAATATTCATTTGTGTAAAAATATCATAACAAGTAAAAACTGTTTAACGACCATAATTAACGATATATATGCAGAAATAAATGTGTATGCTTATTCTTTTTATTCAGTAATTAATATTTTTAAATAGGTCATTAGTACAAAAATGACAGTTTTATGAGAAAACAAAAATAATAAATGGAAAAACAAAATTGTGTTAAATAAGCATTTTTAAAAAATGAGCTATAAATAAATATTCATAAATTAAATGAGATCATTTTTAAAGTATAATATCATTTTGTATTTAAATTTGTAGCTTAGTAAATTTTGGAATATTAATAATTATTATTATACGCATTAATCAATTTTTACAAAATAATTTAATTTTCTTGTGAATATAACCACTTATTGCTTGTTATATTTTTATTTTTGGTTATATATATATAACTGACTGATAATGTAGTGATTTGCATCATCGTCTATCATGTGGAAGAGTGGGTTCGATCTCTGATTGAAGAAATAAAATTGTGGGGCTCATTAGTAGAGCTGAAGGAAACCTTGCTAAGAAGGTAAATCCTGAATAAAAAATCTTTATCAATTCGCCTGGTCAGCATGATGAGTTCGTCCAAATACTAGTAAATGGTAACATTTAAAGACGCCTTCTTCTAGCAGTGGGCTGATATAAACTAATGTGATATATATATATATATATATGTGTGTGTGTGTGTGTGTATGTGTGTTGTATAAAATATCACGATAATATTATCTATATATTTGTTTAATGTGATATTTTAAAGATAAATTAAAAATTTGTAATATTTATGAATAGTTGACGATGATAAATTCACTTTTAGTAAATTTATGAATAAAAGTTATTTATGTATTATTTATAAAAATATTGTAAAATAAATTTCCTTTCATATAATTATAATTAATTCTTTTAAAAATAACTTTTCTATCTCACCATTTCTTCATATATATAAACACGTATGTCTTGATACATGTAAAAAATCTTCTACATGAAATCTTCTTGATACACGTGTCATCGTTAAATTTTAAAGTGAGCTTTCTTGAAAAGTGTGTCAAATATCCACTTTAATTTTCTATCAAGAATATGAAACATATATGATAACAAAAACGTCAATACGATGAGCAGAAACAAGAGTTACTATTTAGTATACGAACATACGTTCAGAAATTCATGAATGTCATAGCCGCGTAGTGCTTTCGCGAACAATTGTAGTGTTTTTGCATTTAATCCGTAATAAATAAAACTGAAATAAATTTCAAATAGAGACGTATAATATGAATGGTGTAGATAGCAACGTATAGTTGTTTCATATATATTTTTGTTATTGTTAAACGATGGGATAAAACAGGAAACAATTGGAATGAATTATTTAACCAGTTTATTCGTCAGACAATGGTTGTGAATAATGATTTTACGGGTCTTCTGTTCAAAACGTTCTATGGAAAATTAGCTAGATGAAATAGGAGATTATGTTGATTCTATGAATGAATGTAAGTCACTTAAATGGACTTACTTTGTATAATTAAGACTTATATATATATATATATATATATATATATATATATATATGTAAATATATACATACATGCTTGTATATACAATATCCATATCATTTGAAAACATTTGACTAGACTAAAGCTACAAAGCTTTGAAAATTTATAAAGTACATATTTCCTTTAACGTTTAATTTTTAAAGTTTTTATAGACAGTAAGCAGTTATTTAAATAAATTAGTAAAGTTTCAAAAATCAATTTAAAAAAAATATTTTTACTATTTATCTTATTTTTAATTGTACAATTTAATTCTCATATTATATTTGAACTCACGTAAAATATTAATAACGTATTTATTAAAAAAAATCCAAGAAGAATTAATCTGTTTATATATTTCTCTGTTGAAAGCTTATATTTATTTATTTAATTGGTATTTAAAATTGACTGTCTTGATTTTCTATACCAGAGATTTAAAGTAATAACTTTTTCTTCTTTATTCATTAAAATAAATTTTGAATAAGTATTTCAAAATGTAAACTTTTATTTTATAAGATAAAAAAGTAAAAATAATAATTTATACAATTGCTATTTTAATTAGAAAAGAAGATGACTTAATGTCAAACAAATATTCGACAGTAAATAGTATATAAAAGGGAATACAAATAAGAACAGATAAGTAAACCTTTGAAAGAGAATAGGTTTTCTTATATTGTTGCAGAAAAACATACACACACACTGACAAGAATAATAAAAGAAGCTCATAAATTCTCATCGGAGGCACCGCGAAATCCGTGCAACTTTACCACTGCGCTGGGACGTATTCCCGTAACGCAAGAGCTGTCAATCTTACAGTAGTATGCAATGAGCGTACAAAACCTGGCAGATTTACTAAAGCTGAATGAGAATCACTAACGAATCAATAACAACGAAGTAGATTCGAAACAAAAAAAAGGAAGAAATGGAAAGTTTGCTTATTATATCGGCTTTTTTTCTATAAATAGTAATATTATTAAAGTTGCACGAAATAAACATCCTTTAGATTCGTCGATTATCTTTTGAAAATGATTTCCTATTATCAAAAATAAGCTTATACGAAGTATGCTAATAATAATTTATAGTCTATCGTTATATATAAAATGCAAATCGTATTATTTCAAAATGTTTAAAGCAGATAGTTCAGGAATATTGGGATAGACTAATGTTTTTCATTATATATATATATATATATATATATATATATATATATATATATATATATATATATATACATCAAAGTGGTTGCATGTATGTATATCAAGTGTAGAATTATTGCTAATAAAAAATGTTGAGTTATAATATATTAGAGTTCAGTTTTATCCATTCTGATCTCATCCCTATTGGTGAATGTCACATGAACGGAACGGATATGGTGAGAATTATTAATTGCGAATGGGAGTCCCCGGTTTATACGAACATTATTTGTGATTAATATTAGCCTAATAGATGTCACCACATAGGTGATATTGGTCCAGCGGATGTTAGAGTAATATCATTACTAGCTTACTGGAATAACAGGCAATAGTAAATGGCAACGGTATTTCGTATAAATGTGTTTTTCATTCGTGTTCCACCTGTGTGTTTAACGATAATTATGTAAAAAAAATCACACCGAACGAAATTATATAAATGTGTGTGCGTGAATTCGGATTTTTTTCGTTGGTTTTAGACCGAAATGTAATTATGCTAGTCGAGTTCATAAAGATATGTCCATTATTATGCTATACATGCACATTATTATGATCACATTACATGTATTCGAAATGTAAACATTCAAAATTAAAAATATGATGAAATTATCAAATTCGATGTTGTTTGTTTTTGATATGCGGGAAAAATGTGTTTATGACTGGTTTATAAATAGGATGTTTGGGATTTCAACGATTAGTTCTCTATAATTACTTTCCGAAAAATAGCATCGAACGAGAGTGGATTTTTATTGAAATTATTATTGCTTGTTTTGAATACGTTATTTCGAAACTGAATAGGGAAAATAACTTCCACTTTTTTTCATCCAATAAATTTGTGTTTTTGTTTAATACAAATTTAATGAACGATTATTTCAATACGTACTCAATGAGTATTAATATGTTTTATTTTAATTTTTAATATAGTATATAGTATTTTGCTTTGTTGAAGTTTCTTAATTCTTTTAATAATTAAAAAATATTTTTTTTATAAATTCATAAATTCTAATTATAATAAAAGTAAAAAAAAATATTTGCATATAGCAACACAGAGGTCAAATTATAAGATTGTTAAAACGAACTCATAAATGAAATGTAGTGTTAAGTTTTTCAATTACATCGTGTTCACTAATACTCCCGACTATAAAATAAATCATGAAATTTAATTTGAAACTACACGCGCGCACATTAAGAAAACGCATTGCTAGCTAGAATACTTTTAATTCATTTATTCGTTCGTTACAACTCGTATCGTAACTGAAAGTCATAAAAGAGATGTGGTAGAATTATTGATTAACTAACGATGTGAGTGGAGATTTTTTTTGTGGTTTGATGACTGATAAAATGAAGTTAAAATCTTCCGTAATGTTTTCTCTGAGATTCGGCATAGTCGTAAAAAGAATTAAATTTTGTACCTGCCGTACCTCTCGTAAAAAATCATAAAACATTTTCGTTCGTATTTATCTGCGACTATAAAATTACATTAAAGAGATTTATTTGTCTTCAAGAAATCAAAAGAGGATAAAACTTTGTTGCAATTATAACAATATTTATTTCTCTTTTTATCTTCATATATATATATATATATATATATATATATATATATATATAAATGTTTTATAAATAGGAATTAAAAAAATATATTTTTAATAAAATTGGATTTAAAAAAAGTAAATAATATCGACTTCAGTAATTTTTTTCAAATGGACTATAATAAAAAAAGTATCCTATTTATATATAAAATTAATATTTTGATATTGAGAATGTTTTTTAAAACTACCATATTTATTTTAAATTTGGTCATTGTATAGTATAAAATAGTAATTATATTATCTAAGCAATATTGAATATTTATGAGGATTATATAATATTTCAAGGAAAAATAAAATTGACCTTTTTAATTTGCTTGTGCATTTCATCATTTTTAATAAAATAAATAAATAGTTCCTATTTTTTATTTATACATTTTAATAAATAGTTAAGAAATGTTATATATATATATACATATTATAATTATATTATTCTTGTTATTCACAATTTAAATTTTCAACAATATGTTAAAATATGAAAGCAAAGAAAAGCACTCAAACAATAATTATAATTATATACATGTTTGTTGTTTTGAAAAATGACTATATGTAATTCAAAATGATTACACAAAGCAAATAAGGCAAATAGCATGTAAATGTTAACTCATTATATATGCATTAAGCATATAACGGTGAAACTTATGTCATACATTAACGCCCACTAAGTATGCATAGAATATGCGTGCGAAACATACTATACAGAAGTTTTCCTTGAACACGCCGAAAGTTGAAATACGAAAAACAATGTGTTCTTAAATATGAGATCGTATTAAAATAATATCAATTTTGAACGAAACGTATATATTAAACTGTCTGATTTTATATGAAAAACGGGTGAAAATAGAAAAATGATTCGACAAATTGATTTATATTAAAACATTTTACAACGTTATGTTACCATAGAAGTGATTTATAAACTTTATTAACTCACAAGTATTTGTTAAATGTAAGAAAGATACGCTGAATAAGAATCAACTCACAATCTTCATATTGGATTATATATTTTATTGAAATGTAAATTATATCCTTTTGTATATTAATATCTCTATTTTACTATATGAAACAATATGTTTTTGTTCAGTTTATATTATTTCACTATAAATTCGTTTAAAAGACACTATTAGTATTAATTCCAACATACATAACAATTTCTATAGGATAAACTTTTGAATAATAGGTTTTATTAAATCTTTCATTATTTTGAGAATTGAACAAGCAAAATTTTAATCAGTTTATAAAATAAAATATAACAATTATAACTTAATAAAATCATAACTTATTATATTCTTAAACAAAAACTTCCTTGATAGAAGTAACATATATATATATATATATATATATATATATATATATATATAAATTGACTAAGTGTGAAAAATATTTAAAAGTATATAAAATAATATATGTTTCATTTAAACAGTAATGTAACGTACGTGGTTTTCCATGTTAATAAACCAAAAGATTTTCTACATGTAAAATCATAAAACCTGCAAGAAGACATAATAATATTTTTAACTATTATACAAACTAAGTAGAGAAGTAATTTTCTTTTACAATTGTGGTTAAAATCTTTGTTCTAGAAGTAAATGTATATTTTTATATTCGAAAAAAATTTATCATAAAAAACTTCTTTGCATTATTGTGCAATTTGTTTCAGTATAACGGTTTTTGGTGAAAGAAAAGTCTATTATTTTGCATATTATGGCTAGATTCTTCGTCTGTTTGTACTTCGAGCAACCCTACAAGTCATTAAGCAAAGCTTTAATTTTTAACGGCTGTGAAACAATGGGATTGAGGATTTGTTTGAATAAAATTTCTTCAAAATATTGTTCTATAGTAAGTATAAAATTATAAATGTAGGATTTGAAATTCAAATTTTTGCAGTAAAAAGAGACTTGTTGTAAATAGATTGTTTGATCGGATTTAGATTATAAATAATACCATAAAAGAAGGTAATAACATTCATTTCAACATACATTGAAATTTATATTTATTTATATTCACATACAAACATATATATATATATATATATATATATATATATATATATATGTAAGAATGTATGTTGTAAGTAGATATAAGAATTAAATTGTCAATAAAATTAGAAAAAACATAATTCTAATAAATATTACGAAACTAACAAAATCCAAATTACTATAATTATACTTTAATATGTATGTAAATATAAACAAATATGAACGATTTTTAAAAAGATAATTTTCTTAAATATTCAATATTATTAATAAATAACATTTATATTCACGTAAGTAATCAATTCGTATTTAATTTCAGAAATGTAATGGAAACATAAAAAGTCATATAGGCTTCAGTCAATTTGTGCTGATTACATTTCCATTCATAATAAGCTTATGTCTTTGCAAAAAGCGAAGTTACAAATTGTATATCGATTTGACCTGAATTTTATAATTCTTCATTTTCCATTTACAGTAATTGAAACTCAAATGATATTATTATATATATATATATATATATATATATATATATATTCACTATATAAATATATTTTAAAATTAATCAAATTCGACAAAATTTTTTGATTATTGCAATGTAAAATTAAATATTTACATTTATATATTCAAAAACGTGTTATTAATTCATAATTATTATATAAAATAGATTGAATATGTTGATTTATATATGTCAATTGTAGCTGTGTTTGAAAAAATATTTTTTGACTAAGAAAACGATAGATTAAAATGTTCTATGTTTAGTTTTTTGATTACTATTTTATGAAAATGTGTATATATTAGATTATAAATAATTGAAACTGTTTTTTTTTTGTTTAATTGGTGTCACTGTTACTTTATAGATTAAGCTTATTTTTGTATTTTAAAATTGGATATGAAAAATATTTTTTATTGAAATAAATTTAAGCACGTTTTTAATTTTCTATGTATATAAATATAAAAGTAAAAAGTGTTTGTTTGATTTTTATCATTATGAACACAATTATAAAAATTGAATAATTGTAATTATAGTAATAACCTCGATACACCAATAAAAAAGTTATTAAATATTAATGGAGCGTAAATGATACGTTTCACAAACTGGAAAATTCATATTTTTCCACTAGGAAATTAATAATGATACTATTTATGAATTTATTCCATATACAGATAATATCATAATTAACTTTACAAGTAGACACATTATAACATGCTACAAAAATATATATTACATTGATGTTATCTCAGTAGAAAAATAAAAACAAATACTTCCATGTAACTTTTAGGAAACTGAAACATGCACACGGAAAAGTGTAAAATATTTCGATGGTGCGCGTTCAAAATGTATATAAATAAAAATGATAAATGAAAAATAAAACATCTGCGTACGTCATTACACTTTGTAATTAAAACATCACGTTTTGTGCATGGTCGTGTGAAAAGTAATTATTTTACAATTAAAACGTCGCGTGAAATTAACAAATTTGTTTTCATTTAATTACATGGCTTTTTATTTTGTTTTCTACTTGGTAAAATCAACAAGAAAAAGCTATATATTTTTCCTGATCAGGTATATATATATATATATATATATATATATATATGTATATATGTATATGATAACTAATTTTCAACTCTGCGGGTTACAACATTTTAGTGTATAAACAAAATTTCTCACCTTAATCCCATCGTTTACCATTAGCAACGATGTTTTTTGACTAGCATTCATTTTGAAATGTGTTTGATTTAATTCTCTGTTGGATACTGTGTAATCAATTTATTGAAAATACATAAAGTATTTATTAAACAACAAAATATTTTCATGATTTTTTTTTATATTTATTTGTTACAATGAAATTTTAAAATAAATCCATTTGAATCTAGTGAATTTCTTTATATATCAAAACGAATTAAATGAATATAAAATAAAATATAAACTTGATACAAGAGTGTTAATGAAATTTATAAAGATATTTGTATTTTTTTATTATACTTCAAATTACTTTTTTTAGTATTGAGTTAATATTTCAAAATAATACATTACAAGTATTAGTTTTTGGTATGTAAATAAATAAATATTTACCTATTTACAGAAAGTGAGTAAAATTTAT
The DNA here is from genome assembly GCA_029203775.1 of Neoneuromus ignobilis. Classification (NCBI taxonomy): domain Eukaryota; kingdom Metazoa; phylum Arthropoda; class Insecta; order Megaloptera; family Corydalidae; genus Neoneuromus; species Neoneuromus ignobilis. The sequence continues at coordinate 12,279,921 of CP092094.1, read as the reverse complement.
TATTTATAATAAAAATATGGATACAGAAAACTATTTTCTTAATAATTAAATAGTATTTATTGAAGTAATTCGTGTATATACGATATATATATATATATATATATATATATATATATATATATATGTATGTATGTATGTATGTATGTATGTATGTATGTATGTATGTATGTATGTATGTATGTATGTATATATGTACGCATGTATAATTTTACTGTTAAATTTTCAGTGATAATGAAAAGGTTTGAAAGTGAATATAACAAGAATACTTTTCAGATTTCTGTTTAAATTTGTAGCCAGTTTATTTAAACTTTAAATAATATTCATAATCCAATTCTATGAAATTTAGGTTAAAATTTCAACAATAAACAAAAAATAAATTCACATACTGATTCTCTCTTACGTATCTATATTTCATATAATTATCATGTATATTTTACGTGGTTAATTACGACGAGACGTAAAACGAACTCATAATATTGTACAACCAGTAATTTCGTTTGCCTCGTTATTTGAAACCTGACTCCATTCCATGGCATTATACGCGCCTCCTAGCTGTGAAATGTACAATTTCACGACATAATCGAGTTTGTCGTGGTTATTTCAGAGGTCGACGCTGAAATATACTATATGTGGGCGATGTGTTTGTTGCGAAAAGCTCTGTACAATAACATTTTTATTTATGTATATTCATATAGGTGTTGGTCTATGATTATGAAGTGATAACTGTCAAATCATTTTTTCTAATTTATTTAACAGAGAAAAATGTTCAGCTGTCAGTACTGAATTATTTTCAGTATACAAAAACTCGTAGATCAACATGAAAATCTTAATTAAAACTGTATTTGGTCCTAAAATTACAGTAAATCATTTATAGTATGATAGAAATTTATTGTACTTAACAATTTGTTTAGTATTTTGTCTAAAATATATTTATATAATTAATTTATTTGTATAAAATAACAGATTATATGTTATTTAATTTTTATCTCACTTTTATAGACATTAATAAACTTTTTTAGTTAATTATAATATTTAAACAGATAACTTTAACGAAACATGATTTTCATGATCTAATATTTTATATATTTATTCCTTTAATGTTCCCTAAAATATATAGGTATTACAATAAATTCAACCTTATAATGGAAAATGTATATAACCACTATATTTGTTTAAACTCATAAGAGTATACATTCCCTGAGGCGAACGATAAAGAGATGCAAACATTAAGGGAATGAGCTTACTTGTCACTAGTGAGATCTTTACTAGAGTATTGTGATAGCACATGGGATCCATTTCCAATTACTAAAACGTGAGATGGTTATTGTGTACAAGAAAATGTGTACATATTGAATAGGTATTTCAAACTTATAATCCCAGTGAAAACTTTAAAGAATTTAATGCAGTTATGGCTTTGAATATTTTAGAACCATAACTCGATAATGAAATTAAAAGTCATACATTTACAATCCATAAAAAAATATTTAAATGTATTAGCATAAATTCAAATATAGTTTTATATAAATTTCAACTTCATTTATTTTCTTTTATTTATATACTTTTAAATTTTTATTAATATTATATATTAAAATGAAAATTTTATATAAAAAAATATTTTTTCTCAAAAACTAGTATTTGTTTTATTTATATTTGTATATACCATTTCAGTAACATAAATTAATATTTAGTGGTTAAACAAAAATTAATATTCCAATTTAATTCAGTTATAAAAAATTCTAACCTGAAACTTAAATCAGAACTGTAATTAATCAATTTATGTTATAATGTTATTTTTTATGATTATTAAATAATTAGAATGTAAGTAGAAGATCATGCGATAATAATAATGAAAGTGGAGTTTAAACTTATCAAAATGATCCACAAAAAATATATAAAAAAGAACTAAAAATAATATACTTGTAAGTTCAAATTATAGCTTATGAAATGAAGGAAGTTTGAAAGTTTTTAATTATGTAAACACGTTTTCAAGAAGTCAAGGCGTACTTCAGTAACGTTTAACGTGTACGTGAAGCGCTTATTTGTAATCTACATAAATCTGTGAACTGACTTTCACAAAGCCTTAAAATGAACATCAGAACTTATACCAAGTTGTTGTATAATACTAATATATTTTTTGTTATAAAAAAATTCAAATGAATAATATAGAAACCTTAAATTGAATAAAAATAACAAAGTTTCGAAATCAGCAAATAATTATATCATAAAATATTTATTTTTAATTTTTATGAAAAAAAATCAGTGAATTTAATTTTGCTATAATATATTTTAATTATTTCAAATCAAATGATTTTTACTTAAGATACTAAAAAAATATTTGTTATTAAAAAATCTTACGTTATGATTTTCAAATATAAGAGAAAATTTTTATTTAATGCTTTTCAAATTTTTATAAATTTAAAGAGAGTAACATATAATCAGAAATGTTATCAATTATCTTCCAGTACTCTCTCAAATAAATTTTCTACACAAGTTAAGTAGTATCATTTTAAGCATCATGAACTCCTACAGTACTCGATTTAAACTTTTAAAAGGTTAAGGTGAAGTTGACGCTAGAAATTTTAAAAAACTCACGTAACGATTCTGAAGTCGAGACAATGAATCCGCTAACATTCACAACTATAATAATATTACCGGCAGACATTTCGTTTCATTTTCGCTGCAGTTATATAAAAACGAATTAGAGTTATATGTGTTCGGGAGCGTGAAACTTTTCGAAGCAAAGATTTGCTTTTAAAGTGTCATCAGGATGTATTTGAAACATGTGGAGCATGAGCGAATGAACCGTTTTTTTAACATTCAACGTTACTGAAGTTTAATGAATATATATATATATATATATATATATATATATATATATATATATAATATATATATATATATATATATATATATATATATATATATATATATATATATTGTTGTAAATGAAATATTTTTTTTGCCAGACTCATTCCGAATTCACTAAATGTGACGTTTTGCTCTGCCATTAATGCTAATTACGTAACATTTGATGATGACTGTGTCAATTTAAATTAAATGTATACGAACTTTTGTACTTTAAACGAACGAGAGTGTAATATGAATTGGTATTATTTTTCATATTTACATCTTTTTGTTTCTTTTTCTAAAAACATCGTCGCTATTTTATTTTAGTCTTTTAATTAAAACAGTATCAATAAAGCATTAGTAATTTAGATGTTCATACAAATTAACTAAACCTTTCTTGAATTTACTAAAGAATATTAAATGTCAAAACAAATATATATATAAATGATATTTTATTTTCTATATTTACAACAATAATCAACAAAATATTTAGAGATGTATATTTGAGTATACATGATTTTATATTTATTTAATATGTTTAAACATTATTATAATTTTACAATATGTATTTACAATTATATTCTTGAAATTCAATTTGTCAGATTTTCATAACGATTTTTTATGATATAACGATTTTTTATTGAAAAATTTCACTATTTAAGTTACTTTTTATTCATTTTTATAAGTACCTTGTACTGAGTTAACAATATTTACAATATTTATATTGAGTATATTTTTTTAAAAAAATGCAACTTTATGAATTGCATTTTGAGTAAATAATTGATTAAGATCATTAATTGTAAATAAATCATCTTCAGTAAGATAATTAGCATATTAACAATAAAAAAATGGTTAATGTAATTCATTGTTCAAACTGGCCTTTCTATAAATATTAAGATTTTAGTTTTGTTCTGTTAGAAAAAGTTATATATAAATAAAGATGAATATAATTTAAAAATGTGAAAAGTTCGTATAATATTTTATAAAATTCCTTTTTACAAAATATTATGCCAAGAAATACATAATTATATGATGAATTAGTTATGAATAATATTAATTGATCTTTTATTAACTATTAATGATATTTACACTACATTAAAAAAATAATAGTAAAATTTATATATTTTTTAATTTAAAAATATACATTTTTAAAAATTTATATTTTGTTTACATATATGATTTTTATAATCTCATTTTAAAATTTCGATTTTTTAATGGAATGTTTATGCTATATTTTTACTAAATATTTATATATATATATATATATATATATATATATATATATATATATATATGTATATAATGTGTATGCGTATGTATTTGTATGTATAAAATTTAATTTAAAACAAGATATGTTGTAAAGCACGTTCACATGCTGGTTTTAATTTCACTAATACATATAATCCGGTTTGGTGCGACTTTGCGCCACGGAAGCCAGTGAATCTAACATTTTTCCAGTTGCATTTTTTTTCTGATTTACGACACATGACGGTGCTCTATTCGTACGTGAATGTGCCGCTGAGGCATAAAAATTCACTAAAAAAGGAGAGTATATACGGGATAGAAAGAAGGTCAAATAGTGTATAGAAAAATCAATGGTGATACGAAGCTGTACTTAAGAGCTTCAGAATATATTATATCGAATTAATAATAGTCATTTAAATAACGATGAAAGTAAAAATAAAAGGATTCAATTGTATTAAATTATATATTTTACAAACTCTATTATTTTTATTTAATTAATTTTGTAATTGTCTTCTTTGTTATTTTCTAATTGTCGCTTTTAATTGACTTTTTTTATATATTTTAAATGATAGAACTTTTTATAGATTTAAATTTAGACGAGATTACAGAGTTTACTTGTAATTATCTAGCTTTTGAATTTTTAGTTAGTTTTGGTATTGTTTAATGAGAAAATCATCTGGTTTTAATTAACCAAAACTTTTGATTTTTGAAACAATAATTTATATTTGAATTATAAAGTACTGAGTACTTTATATATATATATAATGTCAAAAAAGTAAAAAATATATTTTTAAAATAATAGCAATAAACGTCAAATAATAATTTAAATTAAAAAATTAATAACACAAAATATTGTATATAAATCATTTTACACCAGATGTTAAATTTGAAAAAAATGAGGAAATGTAATAAAAATATTTTTGTAATTACATCATTCAAATTATCGCAATCAAATAAAAACGAAAAATGAAAAATTATCATTTTAAACGAATTTATTTTGGATTTTTTTATACGTATTCAATAAACAGAATATTTAAATGTATAGCTCGATGTAAAACTTTCTAAAATGTTTTTTATAAAGAGGAAAAAACAGAATTGTTTAACAAAATCAATATTCATGAAATGAAAATCTGTTTCAGATAAGGTGCTTCTTTCAGTTTATTTATTTTTGTTGACATAATTTTTTTCTAAATATATTTATCATACTTGACTGAACAAATATTTTTTTATTATAAAACCTACTAATCATTTAATATATTTTTGAATTAACAACTTTTTTATGTTATATATCATATATATATATATATATATATATATATATATATATATATATATATATTTAATTGAAGCATTATTTTAAGTGAAACGTATAATTTGAATACTCTTTTAGATTACTCACATATATATATATATATATATATATATATATATATATATATATATATATAGGCACTTTTTAATCCGTATAATCAAATTAATGAAAATGACCATAACGAACATGTACTTTTAAGCAAAAAAAAAAGAAAAAAAACTAAATCTGTGCATGTAATTTTCTGCTTCAATATAAAGCCGCCACTGAATAATGGTAATAGTAAGAGTATATAGTAAGTACTCTGCCCACAATTTATGTCCACGTTAGTGTAAAGTATCCGTTACAAAAAGTGCTAAAAGTATACGAGCGCACATGTTTGCATGAACATTTAGAAGCAGAAACACATATGCATATATAGAAGAACTATACAACATATGCTTCCTATGATTGCATTTTATCGTGTTTAAGAAGCTATATATTTTAACCGATTTTAATAAAAAAAAGAAAATGAACTTAAATATAAAGTGTGTTGTTAACGCTTTCTTTTATATAAAAAATATAAAAAATGTTAACATTATATTACTAATATACTGTAGGATGAAATATGTTATTAATTGGATGTACGCGTAGAGAAAAAATTACGATTTTCATTTTAAATATCATTTTCATTTTAAATATTTTTTATATAGACTTCTTTATATTGCGTATAAAAAACAACAAATTAATAAATTATTTAAATATGTAAATATATTTATAAAAACGGATTTATGTTATGTAAAAGTTTATTATATATGAACTAAAACAAATTATTAAAATTTAAATATTGAAAAAATAAAATCGATGTTCTTTCAGGATAAGAAACGAAAGAATATTTCGAATTAATTAAATTGTATGACAACAACAATATTCAAAATCATATTGTAAGGTAATTTTTGATGTGTGCTTTGAATGAAAATCAAGGACAAAACACAAAGGAAACGAAAAGGAAGTTTTTGAAGATCAAACAGTTTGTAAGTCACAAGAGGGTTAAGGGATAAATACGAGCAATATTCAAACAACTGAGATTAGATTCTGTACTTTGACTGATATACCACCATAGTAAGATTTGTAATCGTTTTCTCTTTGCTTTCATATTAGTTTCCTGTTCCTTATTTATCACAAGGTTAAAATGTTTAGGCTGTGTGACAATTTATGATGTTTCTCTCAGTTCCTTCATTTATATTTGCTTTAGTAGATGTCTGTTTGTGTATATCTATAAATATATGTACACACTCACACATACATTCGTATTCTTTTTAATATAATATTTTGGTTTATATAAAATTTAATTTATATATATATATATATATATATATATATATATATATAACCTTATGTATGTAACTAAGTATTTATTTGAAGTGATGCACAAAATTTCTTGATAAAAAAATCTTATCAGTAATGCGTATTCAAATAAATTTCATTCAAATCCGACCTTTTTATGTCATTACCATTAAAAAAAGCTTTTGAAACATAAGAACTGAAAGGAAGAAAATCATTTTGCTTGTGTTTGCCGTGCAAAGGTCTGATTATACTTTAATGTTTCCTAGCCGAAAATACGAATTCGTGACTTCTCCAATTATTCAACGAACCTTGTGATGAATGTTTTTTTTTTACTAATTACTCATCAGAAAAGAGATACCTGAGATGATTTCAAACTAGAATTACCGAATCATTTTTAAAGTTTTTATGATCAAACTTCAGTTTTTACAATTTCATGAGAGTTTTAAAACAGTTATGTAAAACGCATTTAGAATAGAAAGTGATTTTTGTGTTAGAATTTGATAAGAAGTAGACAGTGGTGGAGTTATATTTAAGGTTGTTTGTAAAATATATTTTTATATAAACATGTTTTTTTATTTTATTTAACTATTTAAAAAAGGTGATAATTTAAATATAATATTAAAATTAAATTTATATATATATATATATATATATATATATATATATATATATATATACTTTGTGTGTGTGTGTGTGTGTATGAATGTGTAGGTAATGTGATCAAGAGTAGAAATCATCCGAAGAGATGATATTTTCATTACGTTAAATTACAAACTCTGTTGACTATTGAAAAATATGTTTTCTGTAAGATATTTTATTAAATGTCAGTTTTACAAGTTGGCGTGTAGACATCAAGTGGAGTTAAAACTTCTAAAATGGACGTATCCCATATTGCCTATCCCAATAAATCCGCCACTGGTAAAAACATGGCGACGAAGATCAAGGAGATTGAATGATCCCATGGGATTTACAGGCGAAAGAGGAAAAAGAACGAAACTTTGTATGAAAATAGGAAATCAAGCAGCCAGCACGACAATGCTTATTAAAGTAGAAGTACCTATTATATTTTATATTTCAGGGAAATAGTATATGATATTGAAAATAAATTAATAAGTTTTTTTTTCTTTCGCTGTAACTCCTCTTCTCGTTTACGATATTACCTTCTCATCGTGCGGCATTCGCCACTTGTGTGTCGCGTTCAACAACGTTGAAAATATCACGTAAAATCAAATTTACGACTTTTATCCGTGATTGAATTCGCTTTATCTCACTGTCTTTGATTCGTAATGTAAGTTCTCGTTAAATGACTCGCGTGTACAGAGCAGGAATTTCTGTTCGTCGATCGAATTTCATTCGTTGTGTATCCGGTATTTCATATATCATTTCTTACATTTCAGATTATTACCGTTTCAAGTGGTAGAAATTTTATAAAAAATAAGACAGTTCTCAAATAAGTTATTTTCTTTCCAAATAAAATAAGTCTATAGACACACACATATTAATATTTTCTATATTATAAAAATTCATATTGTTTAGTTTAATAAATAAAAAATGTAATTATTTTATTATATTTTTAATATGTTCTTTCATCCAAGATTTTTTTATCAATATTATCAATTTCATATTTTAATAAAAAAAACTTTCTACAAGATTTATTTTACATAGAAGTACGTTGTAAATTAAATTTAAATGTGTTATATTATTATTCATTTTCTAATCATATATTTTTTGCAATATTTGATTTTATAATTAGAAAATTAGAATGCAATAAGCAAACTGTTTCATCAGATTCATTTCGCTTGAAAATGTAATGTTTACGAGATTTATAATTTGTACAAAAGTATAATAATTCCGAGAATAATAATGAGTTTAAATTAAACGTCATAGCTGTTTTATTACACAACAGCGATATTTATATTTATATAACAATAGCTTAAGGGGTTTACGAAATTGAGTAATATGAAAGCATAGAGATTTTTAAAAAGTTATTTCCACAAATTATAATCTACAGAAATTTATTAGTTATAGCTATTTAATTTTGAAAGTTTTGTTTGATTTATATAAAGGGGGTAGTGAAATTATATATATATATATATATATATATATATATATATATATATATATATCATATATGAGTTCAAAATTGACCACACAAACACACTTTAATACTCGTATGAGACAATAATAATTGTTGATCCAAAAACTATATCCTAGCTCCATCAACGTATAAAATTAATCTGAACAAAAATTTTTGCTAAAACTGTAATTAGAAATTTTAAAATTTCTTCAAAATATTTACATAATTTTCATTATTAATATGTATATAGTATTCTTTTATATTAGATGATTTTTTAAATAAAACTTTAAAATTCATATTTTTAAAAATTAAAATATATATTTGCATTTCTGAAAATAATTATAATATTATTTCCTGAGCTTTTTGACAAGAAGATTTGAATTTTTTTATTAAATGATAATCTATTTAGATAATCTTTACTGCCATTCATTATTTGTTATCATTTATATTATTAGTCTATAATTTTTTACATAATTATATCTAGAAATATATTTATATTTCTCTCTTTCTCTCTCTCTCTATATATATATATAATTGTATGTATGTACATAAATATAATTTTTATCGTTAATTTATATTTCTAAATTAAAATATCAATAATACATTTCACTATATATTTTTTTATGAATTAATTGCTATGTATAACATGTTACAAAAATGTCATTTAAGGTGTTATTGTGATTTTTCAATTAATACAGCGATTCAATTTACATATTGGTCGATCAGTTCATTAATATTAATCATTGAATGCCTTTTGGGTAAAACATAATGTTTACACAGGCCGAAGTAACACACCATTAATTTAAAAAATGATCAGTATCATAAATATCCAAATGTGAAAATTTCAATTTCACAAAGAAAATATTTTCAGTCAAAACCAAAAATTAATTTACTATATGTGTTGTAAGAATATTTCCATATATATATATATATATATATATATATATATATATATATATATATATATATATATATTACATGACGATAATCCTATTTATTTATAAACATATATTTACAAACATATACCATACATCTTTTGCAAACAACATGTTCAATGCAGATTATTTGTGTACCTGCAGAAATGTGATTAATATTGTATTATGATTTATTACATTAACATTCGCCGTTAAAACAAACAAGTCGAAATATTTACATGTCTACACAAGTATTTTTAATGAATTACCTTTAAGCATTTATATCGTGTGGGCAATGGACGTTATTTATTTATTTAATTGAAATTGTCCCAAAGGGTTAAGCCCATATTAACATAACAGGAAACTTTATAGCTTCAGGCATTCAATTACAGCTTTTTCAGGTCATCCACCTTCTTGTTAGCGTTCTTTAATCATCGGTATAGGTTACAGGACTGTATACATTCCATTATAAATTTGTAATTAATGAAAATAAACGGAATCAACATGTTCAATTATATTTAGTTATTGAAATTATTTTTATATTTAACAGTTTTTATAGGTATGGTTTTAATGAAACGATATTTATATTTCGTAATAGATTTTTCTTCGCTTAAATACATTTTATTTTTTTACCATTCAACTGTGAAATATTGTATTAATATTCAATGAAAATGTAAAAATTCGAGTTAATTTATGCTACAAAAAAATAAACAGATATATTTAATATTTTTGTTTGAAAATGAACATTAATATTATAATTAAGTAATTATTTATTCCAGGAAGGAAATATAAAATACGTGCTTTATTGATTATTTACATATACAAGTATATATATATATATATATATATATTATAACCATAATTATATGTTAGATATGCTATTTATTATTCATCGGAAAAATCATTTATAATAAATAAATATAATTTGTTAGACGTAATATTATTTATATTAAAATTTTACTTAGAATTAAAAGTAGTAATCAAGTTAAAAATGTAATTTCAGACACAAGTAAAGCTTTTATAATTTAATTATGAACGTAATTTTTTTTTTAATTTATACAGATTTTAATTACTTCCTCAAACATATAAAATTGTTAAAGAAAGGTTATTTTTTTAATAAGATAATATATTTTCATATGCCCAAATTATATATTAATAATTTTTAACACAGTTTAAATACTTTATAGATATTACTTATTCTCATTTTCAAATATTTATTCATTGATAGTTTTTATAATTATATTATGATTATGTAAGTGTTTTATATTTAAATTAATTCGCTTATTTAGATTTTTAAAATTTATATACTTAATTTTAAATAGAATGATATATATATATATATATAACTGTGTGTAAAACTAATTGAAGAATTCACTTCCTTTTACATTTAAAATTGTTCATTAATTTTTCAACTTTTTAAGCGTTTCTAGAAACGTGTCAGAAATATATTAAAACTCTTATAAATTATTAATTACAAAACTACTACATTATATACAGATTTATATTTGTGACCTATCATTTAACAAACATATACGATTTCTATTATTTATTTTCACTTTATATTTATGAATTTGCCATTTTAGTTTATTAATAGAAACGTGTTCAAAATTTATTATTAAAATATTTCCATAATGAATAAGGAATGTATTACGTGTCAAATACATTTATTTATATACATAAAAAGATTTAATTTAGCAGAAAATACACACAAATAAACATTTATATATATATATATATAAAACTCTTTTAAAATAGTGAATTATCGAATGAAAAGAAAAAGAAAATACCAATATAATAAATTTGATCAGTTTTTAAATCAAAATAATGTATTCCTTTTCCAAACGCACAGAAAAATCAATAATTTTATATAAACTGTATACCTGAGTTCAGTATGTAAATGATATGATAAGACTATGGAGATCATATGAAATATCCTGATATTTCTGTCAATGATAGCAATCTGAATTGAATGTACCGAACAGAAGTCGTGTATTTATATAATAGAATGTAGATAATTTATCTTAAGGGATCTGAAATACTCTCATATTCTTTTCTATATCTTAAGTAGAAATCTTTGAAATGGTTGTGAACTGAAACCCGGTTAAAGAAAATATCCTCTATTTGTTTATATTGTTTTATCAAAATACAGTTTTTTCTACATATATATGACTGTATATAGAATATAAAAAGTATGGATTATATGTGGTGCATAATACGATAAAGGGTTAAAAAAACTTAAACCTTTATTTAACAATGTCGTCCAAAATAAATATAACGTAATATTTTATTTGATTTACTTCCTGGCTTCAACGGTCGTATTATCTTAAAAAAATTAAATATGCGTAGACATTTTTTGAACTCAATATTTTATCAAAACATGTGTGTTGTACATGAGCTAAAATGTAACTGTATCCTTACTGCCAAAAATAAAATTCCGACACCCTTTCATTTAAAATATTTTCAACGCACACAATATGCTGACACAAGCATTTGTAACAAACTGTCAGAAACAAACTTATTTATCATACTTGCCATCGACTGAAGAGTCGCAGCATACTCAGTGGTCGTAGAGAGCCTATCATAGCACAACCGTCGAGTGATATGGAAGATATAGAAGGGATGCTGTGAATTCGTTGCATATTATAATGACAACGTTTATTTGCATTTCATACATTGTCTTTACATGTTTTATATTCCAAAGTAGAGAGTATGGCTGTATGTTACATGTAACATATTACTATTTATCATATGTATGCAGTCACGATTTGTTCTCGTACTTATACGCTTAAATATCATTAATATTTTATTATTTCAGGCTCATATTATTAGATAATAAAATAAATTTCTTTCTACATTCCCATTTGTTAAATTAAGCAAATAGTAATTTAGTTGTAAAAGTAAATAATATTATTAAAAATATATTTTTCCAAAATAATGTAATTTTATATTTTGATTAAAGTTAAAGTAATATTGTAAATATTTCAAGTTATAATAATTAATATGTATGTATGTATGTGTATAAATATATACAGGAAATTTATAATATCAGTTGTCTTAATTATCGTATAATATTAATAATTTGTGATAGTTATTAATTTTTACTTCTAAAAGTCAATAGCAGTATATAAACACTTTCAGTGTCTCCTCAATAATCTCTTCACGTAGTATTGTATGCGGTTGGAAAGTGGCAGGTGATCTTGTTTATCAAGTGTAGGCGTGTTAAGATCGATGACCTCGTTATCAACGACTAATCGATTGAGTGGATTGAAGAGGCCAAGTACTTAGGCGTCATAATTGACAAAAAGCTCTTATTTAAAAGTTACATATTCGTATAATAGTTAAGAATTCTGTTCTTTCTATGAAATAAGTGGTTATAAATATGTTGACACTAATTTAATCTAATTGATATTCTTATATCTTGCACTATTTTAAAATTATGTGATTAGTTTAGTAGTATAGATGATATTATAGTAGTTTGAAATAGTTTATTGCATTTCATTATTCATAATAATTAATTTATTAGGTACATTTATCTGAATCGAGATTTCTATTTTTTGAAATAATATTATATAAATATTTTTCATATTTATTTTTTCAAAAGTAATAAATACTAAAAATTAGTATAAATGTGATAGGTGTTTCAAAATATTTTAGTATAAGTTAGACTATTGAGATTGACTTTCAGTAGAATTATCAATAGTAAATTATCATTTTTATATAAAATATCGAATGTAATATTTTTAAAATTGGTTAAAAATTAAATTATGTGAAAGTAATTTCGAATCGTATAAATTAATGTTCTCGTTGTTTGTATATTATTATCAATATTCTAAAATTAAACGAATGTCACATAGACACGTCCAAACGATCAAACATTTCCAGAAACCGCATAGCACACATATAGCTGTCATTATTAGTAATTTAATTCATAGAAATAAATAATTGTCATGATCGTATTTTAATTTAGATATTTTTGAACATTATTTATTTCATATCACGCATAACAAATGGACAGTTGTATGTATTGAAATAGATTTACAATAATAAATTCTATCGCTTAATTCAAATTTAAACACATTTGTATCAAATTACTGTATGTTATTTTTTTTAAAAAAACGATTAATTTCAAATATTAGCTATAGAAATAAATTACGCTTGAATGAATTTGAAAATACATGTTTTAAAATATTTTTGATTATTTTAAATACTTGTAATCCTGTTAGTAAGAAAATTCATTAATTTTCTTAAATAATTTTATAAATATTAATATTTTATTAAAATATTTCATTGTTATTATTATTTTAAATTTAATTATATAGATTATTATAAGTACATATTTTGAATATTAGAGTTAATTATTTTTCTGAAAAATAATTTAAAATCAATTTTGAACTTACTTAAATATTTTTGTATGATATTCTTGTTTGTTTGTTGAAACATTAAAAGTGTATATAAATTTAAATGAAGTACCTATATAAGAAAGGGAGGTAAAAACCGGAACCCGAAATAAATATTGATTTTTCTGTTTGAAAATGTTATTTTAAGTAAAGTTGAAAGCAACCCCAATTCAAATTAGAATCATGTAATTTCGTCGATACATTTTTGCATATATTGTATCCTCTCATTTCATATTCGTTTTTCGTATTCAACAAATGTTAATTTAAAACTGCTTACTGTTGACGCGCGCTGTTTCATGTAACTCTTTATCGATACAAAGTTGTTTGCTGTTATAGTATAAAGTTGGAGAATATACGATAACAGTACCGCAAGCGTCAATGATTTACAATTGTTACCGAACAGTGTTTACTGTACAAGAACAAGTTAGATTCGCTTTTAACCCCAGGTCAAATCCTTATTTAAGTAACTATTGACAGTTGGGAACATTCACGCTCGCTAGCTTCAGAAACCAGTGCTGCTACTGGGCCTCAGGCCATGTATAAGTATAGACCGAGAAATTGGTACGAATTCATTTAAAGAAATACCATTGACTTTTGTCATAAATTACTTATTCGGTTCTATATATTTGAAATGTAGCATGTGTTAAACATTTTTGTTAACTAAAAGGAGAGAACAATTTCAAACTTTTAATTTATTTCGAAATATTGACATAAATTTAATATATTTCCTAAACATTTTTCATTGTTGAAATAAACTGACTTTTTAAGTAAAAGAATGTATATTTTGAATAAATCTTTAATTTTTTTATAACTTTTATATAAATGTGTATGATTTATAAAATTTTCTAAATTCTTAAATTAAATTTCGTATACATAAATAAAATTCATACAAATTGTTGATACTCATTCTCGACATCTCATGTAAATATGTTTATTTATAAGTAGATTATTGTTCTTTCAAAATATATAATAATAAAAATTAATTCATATTGATAATTTGTAAAATATTTTTTTTAAATTCAGTACAGATTATTATAATTTTATTTTATAATATCTACATAAAAATGTAATTATAAATTGACATTTAAAATAGATTTTTATTCTTCAAATTAAAAACTATACGACTGTGTTAAACTTATTGCAATAGCATATTATTTATATTTTTCAAAAAATTGATAAAATAATCATAATATGTAATAATATTTGATTTAATTATATATATATACATATATATAAAATATAGGTCAAAGACGAGATTTTTAATTTAAAAGAAATAAAAATTATAATTAAAAATGTTTTATCTAGTTTAAAACTCTTTAACCACAACCGCACATGTTTAGTGTAAATACATACACATGTTATTGTTTCTTCTATCTCTATACGACCGTTGTCTTTATCTAACCTCTTTTCGGGTAAAATCACAGAAGTAACAGTGATATCCTGTCACGGAATAATGATAAATGTGCGCTCAAACTACTGCTGTTTGGAGAAGCGCCATTAAAATAACGTATACACGCAGTATATAACGTAGAGCTTTCATTTTCTTGATAGATTGATATAAAAAAAAATAATACAACGGCTTCTATTTTTCCCTCATTCTGTCATGACTATGTGAAATACTCGACAGTTTGGATTCATCTTCTATTTAATGTTTAGATTGTTGTCTGTCATATCTGATACCTATATAGGTGTATATACATATATATATATATATATATATATATATATATATATATATATATATATATATATATATATATATGGCAGAAAGCAATTAACAAAAATGTGACTCTGATGATAACAGATTATTTAAAAAGTCCTAAAAAATCATCATTATATTAATTTTATGTATACGTATATATAAATATTAGTTCATATTTCTATGAGACTTTTGTATTTGTATAGAATTTTGCGTTTACACACATACACATACATACATACATACATATATATATATATATATATATAATTATATATATGTTTGTATTTATTTTCAATATAAAAATAAAATTATTTTGTAAATAATAATGAAGTATATAAACATCTATTTAATTAGTATATTTTAGAAATTGTTACATTTATTATTCTTAACTATGCATAAAAAAATCCGACTGGTCATTAATTATTTGTATTATAAATAAATTAATTCAATAAATATTAAATAAAGATTGAAGTCAATTTAACATTTTATTATGAATATTCATTATTTGATAATTTTATTGTTTGTATTATACATTTTCAAAATGCAAGTCTTTTACATTTGAAATTGTTATAATTAAAAAATTTAAATATTTTTCAAAATTATTTTTTTAATTTTTTAAAGTGTTTTTATACATATTGTAAATGTGTGTCATACTGCTTGTTAGTCCAATTAATTTTGATTTATTATATAAACTTTAATGTGTTGTTCTTGTATCACATGGTTAAAATTAATTATCTTCGATCAAAGCTTTCTGTGAGTTTATATATATATATATATATATATATATATATATATATATATATATATATATATATATATATATATATATATATATATATATATATATATATATATATATATATATATATATATATATATATATATATATATATATATATATATATATATATATATATATATATATATATATATATATATATATATATATGTATAATTGTATTGATTAATATAATTTTTTTTTTTGTATTATGAAAAAAGAATTTACGATTGTAATATAAAAATGATTTTATGTTTTTTGTATGCTTAATAAGATGTATTAAAAAGTTAAATACATATAATTATATATAAAATAATACAAAGAAACTAAATACATGAAATAAAAAGAAAACTGAACAGAAATTAAATTAATAAAAATGGTAAATATGACCTACATTATTTAAATAAATATTATTTGTTTTGAAAAATAATATATATAATTATTTTTTTATAGATTTTGACAAATAATTTAAATTATCTAAAATTGTGTTATATTACAGCAATAATATTTTTTATAAATAACAGAAAATTGTTTTTAATATTTAAAACTGCTTTTTGATTTTTAAATTGGGGTCATTTGAATGCAGCTTTAAGTTTTTCCAACATGTAAAAATAGTCACAATATTTGCTTTCATAGTATGGTAAATTTTGATTTCATTTTTGTCAGTGAAAAATGATCTGTTATTCATATGTGGGGAAATTTATCAAAAGTGTTTTATTGTATCAGGGATTTCTGCTTCAATGGAGATACTAGGTTGATATTCATCAATAAATATTTTGTGAATGCTTTTATGAAGTTCATAGTACGTAAATACCAACTTATAATAATATATATCTATTTTATTGTTTATTTCACAGTCAATAATTTTTTCTTTGATTGCACATTTATAATAAAAAAAAATTGTAAATATAACTGCATAAGCTATTAGGAAAAAAATTATGAAAAGTCATTGGTAAATATAACTTTAAAAGCTATTAGGACAAATATATATATATATATAACGTAAAAAAATATTAATTTATAAATGTACAATATTTTGTTTGTATTATTTATTCGCATTTTTGGTTTAAATTTAGTATAAATGTTTATTTATGCCCATACCTATATTGTTATATTATTTATTTTCAGTATCTACTATTCCATCAATAATATTTTATTTCACCAATTGTAATATATTTAAGTAACTACCATTCCATTCATGGTATTAAATAAATTATCTATAGATAGTACAAATATACAAATCAGTTTGAGTAAGTATTAGAATTTAATATTGAACATATAAATAAAATCAATTGTAGAACTATTTTTATTATTAAAATTGTAATTGTATTTAATATTTCTATTAAATTGAATATATATTTATAGACTCAATTCTTTTCTAATTTATAACAGTTTTTCTCTGTATCGTTTATTATGAAAAATTATATAAATAATAATAATTATACTTTATACATTATTATAATAAATCAACAAAAAATATTACATATAAAATATTAATTTTAGATTCAGTTTACAAAAGAAATGTCACCTAAATTGTATTTATTTTTACTCAACGTTTTTAAAAGCTCATATATACGTATAATTTATATGGGTTTTTTTTAACAAACGTTCTATATAAGTAAAAAATAAATATTCGGTGATTGTTGATTTTTATATGGATTCTTATACGATAAAGTCAAATTATATATATATATATATATATATATATATATATATATATATATATATATAAATTTGTATGTGTAACACAGAGAAAGCAAAAACGATCAGCTTTCAACCACAGCTATTTTGTAACAGTAGAGTAAATCAAGCGAATATAATTCAATTTCGACACGAAAATGATTGAAATAAATTAACCATCAGTAAATCTACAAAAAATAATGAAATATATTAACTATATACTTATTTTCTTTAAATGAACACTTCTCATTGTTAATAATATACAATTATATAATCTAAAAATAAATTCGTGTATGTAAATAAACGTCATCAAAATGAAAATAGTATAATTTTACTTGATTTCACATGTGATTAATTTAAAGAACAACCAATTATGCAGCAAAACATGGGTTATAGGCGTCACCTATATTTAATAGACATGAAAATACGAAGTTGTATGATATAGAAGTAGTTAAAGTGGAGAAACTGTTTAATATTCATGTGCGTAACGTGGTTTTTCTAACATTGTTTTATGTTATTCGATAATTTGGAACACATACACATATATTATATATATATATATATATATATATATAAATATATATATGTATGTATGTATATATAAAGTTATAATGTTAAAATATCTTGAACATTGTTATTAAAAAGTGAAATTCAAATAATTAATTGTGTTATTTATAGCTTTTGTGTGCATTTTTTTTTAACAAAAGTTGTTTCATTTTGGAATTATGTTTTGATAAATATGTAGGGATACATTTGTATTTATTTAAATGTAAATTTATTTGAAACAGGACTAAAGTATGAACGTATGTATATATTTGTAAAAAATATTAAGGAAAAACAAATCTAATGGGAATGCTTCATGCATTTATTAAAAATAAACGCATTTTTGTAATATTTGTTTTAAAACATTTTCTCTAGAGATAAACATCGTTCGTTGAAGGGATTTTTCATGATTCATCTCACTGATATTACAAATTTTTTAAGTGAACCACAAAATTTCATTTTGACAATATTAATATTTTTTGCAAGTATTACACCTGAGGTAAAATATTTTTTTTTAAATATTGAATATTCTTTATTCTTTTTATTTACTCATGCTGTTCTAATTATTTAATAAAAGTCTTAAATATATTATACTATATATAAAATGAATAATATATAGTATAATTTAAATAATTTTTTCAATTATAATGTATGTATCTATTATAATAAAAAAATTAAATTAATATTTTTTGATAACAATAAATACACACGAATAAATTAACATTGCATATTTTGATTTTTTGTAATATGGAATAATAAAATTGTAATAAATATTATACCTAAAATTATAAGTCAATAAAAATTTATTAAATGATTTAAATGTTATTAAATAAAATCTTAAATTCTAAGATATATCTAATTATATTAATAATTACTTTTAAATATATACCTTTGTGTATTATATAATTGATTAAATAATAGATAATTTATTTATCGAATTTAGTAATTTTGTAAACTCACATTAAATATATATATAATATTTAAAAAGAGTTTATAATTGATTATCTACATTTTTTAAAAAATATTTAAACGTACATATATTTAATCATTTTTGTATTTATAAGAATGTAAAATACAAATTTAAGAACTTGAAATTTTATTACTTTTTAAACTATATTATAAACGTTAATAATATAGCGAGAGTAATTTTAAATGAAAGATTTATATATTTTTTAAGTTTTTTAATTTAATTTTCAGCTTATTAAATTTGATATATATATATATATATATATATATATATATATATCCTGTATGTATTTTTGTCGACAGCATTTTTTATTTTTTATTTTTATGATAGCCATTCGGCATAATGAATAAAATAGCTTTGCTATCTTTTATATGACACCGTTACGCCACTGTGATGACTGGTGAGAGGCAGTGGTGGGTGTCGGTGTGCAAATAAATCGCAGTGACTGGCGTGAGAACGTATATATGAATTTTGTACTTTCAACTTATAACGTGCGCCGTCATATAAAACGTTAATGTTTGAAAACTAAATTGTATTTCTTGAGTTCCATTCTGAGCTATAACAGTAATACCTTTGCCGCAGGCAAATCTCTGTTTAATTCGGTTGCCACAGAAATGGCATGACTTTGGTAGCTTATAGCTACATGACACGCACTAACACATACATACACACGTGTATATATATATATATATATATATATATATATATATATGAATATTCTTTCACGTCCACTAGTGTAATTGCTGAAACGTACAAAATGTCATTTCGTCCTATGGTGAAATTATACTTGTGTGATTTTAAATTATAGCCTATTGCCCAAAAACTTTATTATTATTTCTCTTACTTTGTTGAACATTTTTAAAATGATTTTTTATTTCTGTTCGTTAATTTTAAATCATATATAGAGCACATGAGAAACATTCATTAACTATATGTAATTTAAAATATTTTAAAATATTCGTTATCATCTTTGATCATCTGCGATAAATATTTTTTTTGAGTAGAAATTAAGTTAATAACAGCTTTATTAAATAAAAATTCAATTTAATTTCATTATATTTCATTTCTTTAAATAGTTTTAATATATTTGTGTGGTTAGGTAGTTGATTTTATGTTATTCTGTAATATAAATTCTATTGAAAGTTTAATGTCATTAAATAAATATAAAATATATATCTCTATATCCCTTAAAATAAATCTTAATAAAATATTGTTATTTTAAATGAAGTTATTTAAAATTAAAATTTTTAAATAATTTATAATTGCAATTAACAATTTAATTAAAATTCATCATAAAAGTTAAGTTTTCTTCTAAGTATAAATTAATTATATAGAAACTCTTTTATTATTTAATTTATAATTTTTCTCACAGTTAGTGAAGAAAAATATTTTTTTTAAATTAATCTAGTACTGTTTTAGGACAAGTTTGAAAACTTAACACTAGATATACCAAGAATTGATAATAACTTATCTCTACTAGCCGGACATTTTGACCAGTTGGTATATAACGGGAAAAAAATTGTAATTTTTAATCATTTGACACAAGCAGTAATAAAAAAAGCTTGTAATAACAATAAATTATATTTTCATCTAAATATTGAAATTAAATGGTATGATGAATAATACAAACCAAAAATTTTTGAGTGTAAATTCGACATACATATTTTTACAACCAGCATAGATATTCGTGGCTATTTTCATAGGAAGAACCTATATGAAACTAATTCCATCTATAATATTTAGCTATTTATTATTAACAGTTCATTCAAGTTTTCTGGTTCTCAAAAATCTCCATATCTCTATATAAAAAGATCTTCTGCTAATTGGAATAAAAATAGCTATCCTGATTATATTTGTTCCTGTGGTTTCTTTATATAAAGCCAAATCATTTATTCCCGCTATAACGAGAATATTAAAAAATACTCGTAAAGGCTAACAACTAATCAGGAATTGAAGCTTTATTTTTCAACTATTTCATCGATTAGATCTATACTTAATTTGGTACTATTGTTAATTGAGATAGTAGATCAAGTAGATCTTTTTGTTTTTTAAATTAAGGGCGATAGGAAATATCGTCGAAATATATATTTAGTTATAAGATACCAAATATCGCCGTTAGTATGGGATACATCGCCGGTAGTAAAAGAAATATCGCCGGTAGTATAGGAAATATCGCCGGTAAGCTGGGAAATATCGTCGGTGGATTAGGAAATATCGCCAGAGGGCTGGGAAATATCGCAGGTGGGCTGGGAAATATCGCAGGTAGGCTGGGATATATCGCAGGTGGGCTGGGAAATATCGCCGGTGGGCTGGCAAATATCGCCGGTAGGCTGGGAAATATCGCAGGTGGGCTGGCAAATATCGCCGGTGGGCTGGCAAATATCGCCGGTGGGCTGGGAAATATCGCAGGTGGGCTGGCAAATATCGCCGGTAGGCTGAGAAATATCGCCGGTAGCCTGGAAAATATCGCAGGTGGGCTGGCAAATATCACCGGTAGGCTGGCAAATATCGCCGGTGGGCTGGGAAATATCGCCGGTGGGCTGGGAAATATCGCCGGTGGGCTGGGAAATATCGCCGGTAGTATGGCAAATATCGCCGGTAGTATAGGAAATATCGCCGGTAGGCTGGAAAATATCGCCGGTGGGCTGGGAAATATCGCAGGTGGGCTGAGAAATATCGCAGGTAGGCTGGGAAATATCGCAGGTAGGCTGGGAAATATCGCAGGTAGGCTGGGAAATATCGCAGGTGGGCTGGGAAATATCGCCAGTGGGCTAAGAAATATCGCCGGTAGGCTGGGAAATATCGCAGGTGGGCTGGCAAATATCGCCGGTGGGCTGGCAAATATCGCCGGTGGGCTGGGAAATATCGCTGGTGGGCTGGCAAATATCGCCGGTAGAATGGAAAATATCGCAGGTGGGCTGGCAAATATCGCCGGTGGGCTGGCAAATATCGCAGGTGGGCTGGGAAATATCGCCGGTAGGCTGGGAAATATCGCAGGTGGGCTGGGAAATATCGCCGGTGGGCTGGGAAATATCGCAGGTGGGCTGGGAAATATCGCCGGTAGGCTGGAAATATAGGCTGGAAAATATCGCTGGTGGGCTGGGAAATATCGCCGGTAGGCTGGGAAATATCGCAGGTGGGCTGGCAAATATCGCCGGTGGGCTGGCAAATATCGCCGGTGGGCTGGGAAATATCGCCGGTAGGCTGGGAAATATCGCCGGTGGGCTGGCAAATATCGCCGGTGGGCTGGCAAATATCGCCGGTGGGCTGGCAAATATCGCCGGTATGCTTGAAAATATCGCTGTTAGTATTGAGAAATATCGCCGGTAGTATGGTTAATATCGCCGGTAATATATGAAATATCGCCGGTTGTATGGGAGAGCATACTATAGTGATGCTTTTTCACTTCCCGATACAGTAGCAACGACCTTCCGGTCAGTTGTTTAGAGTTTTTGCCTCATTTGAGGTAGTTACTTTAGTAGCTTGAATAATTTGGATGTTTCGTGGTTAGTTGTTAAGCTCTTGGTGGAGCATTTCCCAAATCCCATGAAGTGGGCCTGTTGCGTGATGTTTGACCAGAGGTTTTTCACTTTCAGTTAACCAACGACACTTTATATCCAACCAACGACATTTTTCAGTCAATCAACGACACTTCTTAGCCAACCAACGACAATTTCCAGTCAATCAACGACACTTCCCATCGGTGGGCTTGGTTTCTAATAACATTATCATAATGTTATTAGAAACTTTGAAATTAAATCTAAAATTCAAAATCTTATGAGCAAATGTAACCGGTCATTATGACCGATTGGTATATCTAGTGTTAATAGTTATTACTGAAGTTGAGAATAACTTCTGAATTTGAAACTTGAAAATAAATTCTAATGAAAGTTAATATTATTTGTTTTCGTTTAAAGCACAAAAGTTAGTAATTTACTCGATATGAACATTTTATACATTGTTTAGATACTAATAATTGTTTCGACAATTTTTAATACATTATTTTATTTTCATTTAGAAGTGAAATTATTTAAAACATCTTTTACGATTTTCATATTGTAAAACAATGTACATTGAATAAAGTTTATTTCATATCTTAAATTTTATGTTTTGAATACAACTGTAATAAAAGCTTTTTCTCATATTATAATACAATGGTGTATTATGAAATAATTTACATAATAAAAAAGTTTATAATAATATAAAAAAGGTATACTTTTATTTTATTCTATAATACGTTAATTACAGCTTCAAACGTTTAATTCTTTATGTTAATATTTTTATATGATATGTAAATAATTTGCATATATCATCTACTTAAATTATTACATTTCTGAATGAAAAGTAATTTCCGTACTGAAAATTGTAAATATTTTGATTTAATATAAAGTTAAAATATTTTCAGAGACAGTATTGAAAAAATAATAACTCCTTCCGGCACATGAAAGACATATAAACGAAATGTTTTATTTTAACTCATATTTTTTTGTATTCGACCTTTCTCTATCCCAAAAGTTATATATATATATATATATATATATATATATATATATATATATATATGTATTTATGTATGTGTGTATGTATGAATGAATGTATATATGTATGTATATTGACCTGCCTTGGAGCTATGGAAAATTTTTTTTGTAATATCTGTTTTATTATTTCAGTTCTAATCATTCGAGATGAAACTTTTTATAAATAAGTAAGAAGGTAAACTAGTTCCATAGATACGAAAAAGTAGTTTCGTTTAATAACGTAGGATAAAATCATGGTGATGATATATATATATATATATATATATATATATATATATATATATATATATATGTATAACTATAATGTAAAGTTTTTCTTAACTAAAAACAAAATTTTTATTTTAAAATGAATATAAAATATGTACATTATGTAAATACAAATATCTATGATGTGAACTTTATGCTAAGTTTTCGTCTACCTTTACACTTGTACTTCTTACCTTTTGCATCCGATTTTTCCTGTACCATAATATTTCCACCGTCATCATACTTTTTTCCAAAACGATACTGACGTTGTAAACATAACTGGGTCGGCTTATATAATACATATATACATACATGAGTGTGCTGCGTGCGTTGGATTTCTTTTAACCTGAGCAATTTTCGAGATGAGGACCAAGATACTGCAATCCAATTTCGTGTTTCTTTTACCCCCTCCGGTCGTCTGTGTGTTACCATTGCAGTAGCATGGATGAAAGAGAAAAAAAACTTCTTCCGCTTGTCGGATTATATTAGTATATGTATTTTTGCACGTTTATATATACATACATACATACATATACAGGTGTTGTGAACGCACGCACATTTACATTATGTTTCGATATTCTGATTGTATTGGATTTAAAGTTTATAAGGCGTTTAGAGCTAAATACCAGAGTAATATATTTAATGTTGTAGATATTAAATTGAAATTTATAATAAGTTTACTTGAGTTTATAACTTGAATATTCAACATTTTCTTTATATCTTTTACGGAAATTCCAGAAAATTGATTCATGTATTGAAATTTTAAAGAAAATGGAATATATGACATATATATATATATATATATATATATATATATATATATATATTAATTTATACATATGGTTACAAATGTAAATACGAGTACAAATAGTTTAGAAAAAATCTTTTTAATTTTGTTATTAAATTATTATATTATTGATATTTTTATACAATGAGGTTTGATTAAAAAAATACATGATAAATTTTTCTGGTAATATTGTAAATTTTTGCATTATGTCTATAAGTTACTATTGAAATTCTTATAAGTTAAAAAGTCATTATCATACATTTAAAAATGTATCATTCCAATAATATAAGGAAAAATAGGTATGATAACTGTGTTAAAAAATATAAGAAAATAATATTTGAATTAGTTATTATAAAATCACAAATATTTGTAATATTTGAATTTATTGCCTATGATATTATTTCTTTAATTCCAAATAAGTTTTCAAAAAATTAATATGAATTGATAATTTTGAAATTAACTAAAAAATAATTTGTAATATTGTAAATATATGTATTTGATAAATTTGTTTTTGGAATTTCTGGTTAAATATATGGATCTCAGAATAAAAATTTGACTATAATTTGAAGATATGTAAAAAAATAAAAAATAAAAAAGGCCATTAAATAAAATTGTATATGTTAAAAATTAATATAATTCTAAAAATAAATAGATTAAAATGTTTAAAAAAATATATTAAAAAAATAGTTTAAGAAATGACTTATCCTATAAAATTCTCATTAAGTTTTTATTATAAAAAATGTTGAATTTTTTCTTGATTACTTTTTAAATTTATTAATAGCTTTAGTTCAAGGAAATATTTTATTATATATATTTACTGTGATGAAATTAATGGTCATTTTTTGTATTGTGGTTGAAAAGTTCTTTTTATTCACGATTTTAAATCTAAATATTCAATAAAAAGATTTTTAAACTTTAATGATATTTGTGAAACAAACTAAATTTAAACACGCAAGTTTACAATTTATTTTTTTAATGAATAGTATAATTGGAACTCAAGTTTTTTTATGTAAATTTTCATTTGAAATGATGGGTTATATATCAGTTCAATTTTATTTACTATTGTGGTTTTTTAACTACTAACAAAAATAATCCTGCTCTCTCTCTCTCTCTCTCTCTCTCTCTCTCTATATATATATATATATATATATATATATATATATATACGTTTAAAAACAGACGAAACTATTGAAAATAAATTTTCAATTTGTAAAATGAATAGTAATGAGACCTCTGACACGTGTACCTTATTGATAATTGGTTACCTAAGCTTCAGATCGCCATGATAAAAAACTAAAATTATAGTTAGATTAATCGTTATGTATTTTCTAGCTCCATAACTCACGTTACCTTGATATAACTGAATTGTTTGTTCTATTTAATAGCAGACAATTGTGGTATGATAAAGACGATATCAATCTAAAAGTGTTATTAGTGAATCATGTGAGTTTGAACTAATGCGTATATACGGCTGCCTAATTCGCACGGATAAATCTAACTGTATACCATACTGTTTGTGGTACTGGTGTTGATACGAGACACGCGAGGTCGTGAAAAGGGGTAATACCATTGTAAAATGAATTTTCACAATCTAGTTACAGCGGATGTGGAAAAAATTTATGGTGTGTTTTCGGTTCGTACCTTTTTGTATTTTGAAAATATTATTAGATAGGCTTTCAGGAATACAATTTGATACAATCATTCATATTTATGTGTTTTTGGTATTCGTTATTTATAACATTTATTTGTTTCTATTAATAGGTTTATATTTAGTCTACGCTATAAAACTCAATTTTCAATTATTTATGACTGTTTATACATCTATATATATATATATATATATATACACCCACATTTGTATATATGTACACTTGTTTATATTTGTTAATAATTTTATATTATACTTCATTTCAATGAATCAAAAGACAAAATATAACTATTTTTAAACTTAAGATTTCAAGAAAAATAACATTGTATAATCAGTACCATAGATGATAAATATTAAAGTATGAAAACTTATAGTTTTTGAACATTTTAAATATATATGAAAATTTAATATTTAAAAACGAAATAAATGATATTTTTTTACAAGTATAAAAAGATAAAAGTAACTAAAATAAATTATTTTATTTAAGTATTAACGAAACTATAACGTCATTTTGGAAATTTTCTTGAAGGAATATTAATGAGGTAAACTAACAAGTCTTTGAAATAAAAAAATAAATATAGTTATTCATATAGGGTGGTCTAAATGGTACCTTATTAGATATACATTTACTTGCTTACTATCATTTAATATTCTTTACTAATTTGTAGTTTTATTTGAGCTACTTTATACAATTCTATATATATACGAGGTCAGACAATTAAGTAATGCGACCGATTTTTTTTCTCGGCCTGTGGTAACACTGCGACCTGTAACTCCGCCACCGTAATAGCAGATCCCTACTCTCTCGATTGAGACCTTGACCACCCTCGTACGATCCTTTCTTCGCCAGCTGTTTAGTGTTTTGTAACACACGCGCGAGTAGTGCATGCCATGAAAATGGAACGAGCCCACCGAATGAACATCGCTCAAGATTGTGATCTTGAAAGTGATCCTACTCTTCTCGATCGAGTTATTATGTTGAAAAGTTGGTTCTTTCAATATGACCCCGAAACTAAACGACAAAGCCAACAGTGGCTATTGAAACGAAGCACCAATAAAAATTTTCAGGCGACAAATGAGCAAGTCAAAGTGAAAAACATGTTGATTTGCTTTTTACTAAAATTTTGGTTCACAAAGAGTTCGTACCACCTGGACAAACCGTAAATCAAGTATTCTACCGCAATGTGTTCAAAAATTACGAAAAAGGGTGCTCAGAAGTGCGTCCAGAGATCGCGAAGATTTGGGTTCTGCATCACGACAATGCTCACCCAGTGCGTTCAGATCTCGAGTTTTTGGCGTCTAAAGGCATCGCACCGTTACCAGATAACCGCCTATTCACCGGACATGTCACCTGCGAGTTAAAAATTTTTACAAATTCAGGTGTATGTCCGAAAATATTTATCGGGTTTACTTTTGACTCCGTTGAGAATATCTAAGAATATGTGACATACCGAAGAGGTCCAACAAAAGTGTTCAGAATTTTTGAAACTGGAAAACTGCTGGAATAAGTGTATAGATGCGGGACTACTTTGAAGGGGATCTTGCATGTCTTATTTTAAATATACTTTCTTTTTTGAATTTTGTCGCATTATATAATTGTCTGACCTATATATATATATATATATATATATATATATTATTAGAATTTTTTCTATCATGTTATACATGTACAAAAATATAATAAAAAGATGTTATAAAAATGAATTTCTACTATCGTCAAACATAAGTTTCAAGTATCAAAAGCCTGCAAGTAGTGTAATGGCATTATTGTCGTTTGTCGTCGACACGTTCTGGAATCGAATCGTTGATGACAGTGAGTCGTTAGTGCCACATCGCACGGCCACGTATGTATGAATGGGGCAGGCACGATGAGCTCCTGTACAATTAGCATAATTACGGACAATTAGTATGTCGGAACGCGCCAAGCACTGCTTCCTCACAATAACGCGTTTGACTGAGTAGACTACAAATGATTCGTATAGTGCTCTCTTCACATTATGGTCTCACATGTCTTCAAGCACTACCTTCTTTGACACCGGTATTGTACATAAGTGTATGTATTAATATAAATATATCATGTACAAACAATGTATATAATTATATTTTTACATGGATACATTTACTCTTATGTATATATATATATATATATATATATATATATATATATATATATATATATATATATATATATATATATATATATATATATATATATTATGTATATATATATGTACATGTTAAATAAATATTTTTCTCATTTGTTATAAAATTGCTCTATTATTTTACTATTAATCAAAATAAATTATTTATTACTATTTGTTTCAGTTAGTAATGATTATCTCATTTTATTTGAATAATATGTACTAAAAATTATTTAAATCAATGAAATAAAATATATCTGTACTTTTTACAACGATAATTTATGTAATATTTTCTATAATTATTT
Source organism: Neoneuromus ignobilis (assembly GCA_029203775.1). NCBI lineage: Eukaryota > Metazoa > Arthropoda > Insecta > Megaloptera > Corydalidae > Neoneuromus > Neoneuromus ignobilis. The sequence continues at coordinate 12,250,471 of CP092094.1, read as the reverse complement.
GAAAATCTATTTATTTATTTATACTGTTATATGTTAGTAATTATGAATATTTCAATGTAATTTATTTGCTGATAAAAGATTAACAGACTTATAAATATTTTTTCTTTTAAATAAAAGAGTACAAATAAAAATATTTAACTAATATTAATATATAAGTTTAAAAACTTCATAAAAATAAATTGTAAAGTAATATTATATTCTATTCTTACAAAATAGTACATAATAATATATTTCGATAACGTTTATTTTTCCAAGAAACTCCAAGCTATCATATTTGTAGAGTAAAATTTTCAGTTTTATTTCTTCTTTTATTTTTAACTTAATAATAAAAAGTACAGAAGTGAACAAAGTATGAGAAGTTTTTAAAAATCAATAATTTATTTCAAACAAATAAAAATATTTATATTTTTTCATTTATATATATGTACATGTGCAACGGAGTTTATAATTATAATTAGAAGTATTTGAAATTTTTTTTGCAATGTATAAAACACTGAAAAAAATTGTTTCTGAACAAATTTTTTTTTTAAAGAAATCTTAAGAACCTCTCATAATAATTGATATTGAAATATTTTATCTCTGAGCATAATATGAAATAATATTTCCACATTATTGTTATTTCTTAAAAAAAACGTATTTATTATTTACAAAAAAATGAGGTAGAAATATTGTAATAATTTTAAACTCCATTAAAAATATTAAATATATATATATATATATATATATATATATATATATATAATATTTAATTATATTATTGAAAAACATTTCTGATTGATATTTATGTTGATAGATAAACATGAAAAATATATTGAAACATAGTATATTTACAAAATATATAAAAGTCAATATTTAAATTAAAATAGCGAGAAAGTTAATTAAAATACCACAATAGAAAAAGAACATTTACAAAAGTAAGTTAAGACAAAGTTTGTTTAGTATATAATATGAAATAAATAATGTTACCAAAATATAATTACTTTTTAATAAAATATATACACAAAATAAACAATTTACAGCCATATTCCAAGGATTCGCGGAAGATGTATTTTTTATTATATTCAAGGTTTCTAAAGTCTTCGAGCAATTTTCTTATTTAAATTAATTATTTCTTGACATTGAAAATTTTTATTGCATTGTAAAATATAACAATAGGTAACTCGTTTTTTTTGTTTGAAGAAAATAAGTCTTTTTATTTATTTATCATTTTAAATAAACTTAAAATAATATGAAGGATCAAAGAAATGTTCTTGAGTATGAAATTAGTATTTGTAATGTGGATATTTTTTTAATGAATTTTTAATTTTATTTATATACCCGAAGAAGCATCTTTTGCTCATTATCGGATAAAAACCTCTTAGTAATCTTTTATATTTATATATATAATGCAAAAAAATAATTTTTAAAAATAATGTTATTTAATTTTTACGTTTTGACTTAAATAATGATAATTTGTAATATTTTTCGTACAAATACATAGTATTGAACTATGTATATATTTTGATATGAAGTACAATCAATATTATGAATATATCAGTTTATCTTTCTATGCATATGTTCGCACGATATAAATGTGCAGCAAATTTGTGTTTTTATGAATGAAATCATTTACCAAATGGATTTTCCGCATATTTGGTAATAAAAATTATTTCACCTTACGGCATACACGCTCATGCACGCACATAACTTCGACATAAATGTTAAATTTTTATCATTTTTATAAAACCAATTACTTTACAAGTGGGATATTTTTTATGGGAACCATATATACATTTTCAACAAGATAAATAAAGTTTGATATAATTTATATGTAAATATTTTTGATAATATTTCATTTTTCTTGATATAAATTTATTAAATATTTTTTAACTACAAATATGCTATAAGTATAACGTAATATATATATATATATATATATATATATATGTTTATGTGTGTATATGTGCATGTGTTAGACTATAATAACCCTTATTCCAAACCATATTACACGATTTTAATATAATACAAAAAGAAAATGAAATAATAATATTTATTTTAAAACATATTGAAAATTGAATAAAAAATTAATCTATAATTTATATTGAAAAATGTAAATAAATATAAAATATTTAAAAAAATATTAACATCAAACAAATATACTCTATATAAAATGAAAACAAATAATTAAAAATGTTATTGGTATAGTTCTAAAAAAATACAAAAACAATAATTGAATTTTTTAAATGTACTGAATGTGCGTATAGCATAGTTCATATATGTTATTTTTCCGGAAGAACGTGATTTAATGAAAATCAATAAAAAATTTGAATATGAAATGTCATAAATTTTTGTGGTCGAAATAGCATTGCGAGTAAACACTGCTTGTAATAAAGTTAAATCAATTATGTTTATGAGAATAAATAATAAATTATTATTTGGCTGCAATTTTGCGTATTACAACACAGAAATTTGTATCAAATATTGAAAAAGTTTGCCAATAACGGCGAGTAGAAACAGTAAATTTATTTTTTTTATTTACAGTTGCGCGTGGTTTCAAAACGAATTCCATAAATGTACATAGTTTGTTTTATACCAATCAATAATATATTTCGAACAACTAAATAATTCGTTAATAATTAATTAAGAAAATATTATGAATAAAATTTAATTAGTTAATTGTATATGAGCAATTATTTACTTTATTAAAACATATGTTTTTTTAATTGGCGAAGGGTAACTATTTCATTTTTGTTCTTTTATTAAAACAATGTTTAAAAATGAATATTTTATTTTCATTTCGTGTGAACATGTACTTAATATAATTATTTGCATAATTCATTTGTATAATAACGTTTTCATTACGTCATATTATCCATTTATTAAATAGTTCGCATTTCCTCATTCTATATGTACATCAATATTAAACTTTATGATCATAAAAATACTAACATACAAAATAATATTTTTATGCAGAAGTCTTACGTTCCATGCAGTAAAATACAATCCACTACTCCTAGTATGATGAATGTTTCGTGCATCAAACAGATATAACGTCAGCAATGAGATATGAAACGTATCTTTTTCTACAGTCTGTAACATATGTCGTGAAAGAGAGACAATGTGTAACACTATTTAAAAGAAAATGTATCGTAGTTTCAAATAGCATTGTGTGCATGAGTATGTGCTTTCTATTCAACAGAAAATATTATATTTCCACACAAAATAGAAAAAAATGAACGTACCTTGGATACATTGTATCAGAAAATTATTTCCTTTCAAAAAGAATATATAAAAATGATAGAACTCAACAGTCATATATTTTATCAATATTTTAAGGTATTTTAATCTATGAAAAGTATTGAAAATATTTTCAAATGTAGAAATATTGCGACTGGTTTCAATAATATCATATATACCCTTGGGGGATTCCTACTGGTTCTCTACTACTGCTATATATATATATATATATATATATATATATATATATATATATATAGATGTACAATATATAATGAAATTCCGAATGCATTTAATTGTACTTTATTTCGATATATAATGATGCTTATACAAATAAATATATTTTTTAATTAAAATATTTTATATTGATGTAGAATTAAAAGTTCACAAAACATTTCAGAAATGTTTTAATATTAACACTGTTTTATAAAATGAATGTGGAATATTATTTGAGTAATTAAAAATATTGTTAATTATTTTCTGATACGAAAAATATTTTGTTATATTTTTACTCAAAGTAAATGAGTGTAAAATATTTTAAGAATTATCCAATTTAATACTGTATTTTCCTTTCATATTTTATATGAATATGTGCACACACACACACACACACATATATATATATATATATATATATATAAAGAGAGAGAGAGAGAGAGAGAATTAAAATGTATATTAATTAAATTATCATTGATTTATTTTATAATAATCATAGGTTAATATTTTCAGATTATAGTCAATTACATATTTTATTTGTTTTTGTATAAAATAATTATTTTCAATAATTAAAATGTTTCAAATAAAAAACTACTCTAAATAATTTCATGAATTATTTTATTTTCAGTGATTTCTTAGATTAAATAAAAATCTAACTATTTTTCTTGATTACATATAAGTGGTTAGTATTTTATAAAATAAATTTATTTTTTGCTGTCTATATTTAATTTAAAAAAATAAAATTAACTAGAAATAATTCTCGAGTTTATATATTATTTAAAAAAACATTATTTTAATTGTTTAAAAAATTTACTATTATTGCCTTTTGGAAAATAACTAATGATATCATTCGGAGAAAATATCATTTTAGTTGAAACACTTCTACAGTTAACAAACCGCAACTGAAAAATAGAAAAATGCATTTAATGTTAGTTTTCCCTATTTGCGCCCGTTCAAAGTATCATATATCACGAACGGAATGAGCAGTAAGATTTATGGTTTGTGTTACATCTTTTAAAAGAAGTAGCTACTGTAGCCAACTGACCAATAAACAATACAGTCCAATGGTTGTATTGTATACATATAACATTTACTAGACTAAAGTAATTGAATGTGTGACAGTTATAAAAGGTCCGGATTACCGTTATGTTACTAGACAATAAATAATCTTTCTCTACGCCACTGTACAACTAGTAACGATCGACTTATGTGTAGTGACAATAAAAACTGTCGTTTTGATCAAAAGAAATACGGACACATGGAAAGAATATACCAATTGTATTGCAATAAAATTTCGTTGACGTAGTGAAAATATTTATAAACAATAAGAAAAAATATAACTATTTTTATTTATTGTCCTAATTAATTTGTTATGATATTTTCATATAATTACACAATTTAAAAATTAAATAGATATTTATAACAAATAGAAATTCTTTTTATTTGTTAGAAAAAATAAACTTTATCAAATTTAGAGTATGTTTATATGGAGAAAGAAATATTTTTTAAAGATGAAAATTCATATTGAAAATATATATATATATATATATATTCTTTAATATTGTTGTTAGCTGAAGATGGCTAAGTTTTCAAAGTAATCAAATGTTTAATGAGCTTCAAATAACCGAGTTTCATTTTTTACGAAAGATTACATTCAAAAAGTTAGTACTTGAAAATATTTTGTCAATAACTTGATACTTTCATCAGTTATTCGTAATTATTTTTATCTTGTAGAAATTCATTTTATGCTAAAAATATAAATTATTTTATTTTTAAAACTAATAAAGAATTATTATTAAATTGATTAACTTAAACAATTATTTATAATAAATTAAACTGATTTATTTATATTAACAATCGTTTTAAAAAATTCTAATAAAAATATTTTAAGTTATAATTAAAATTTATTTATGAAGCATATTTTTATTAATTATCATATTCAAATACTACTGTCTAGACAGAATAGAGAGTAAAATTAAAATATGGAATGAATAACTGAACTTAAATTCTGTAATGGAAACATATAGAATTTAAGAAAATAAAAAGTAGTTGTATAAAAAACTGAATAATAGAAAGAAATGAATTTAAGAAGTATAGATTTTTAATGGAAACGTTAATAGAATCTGATTGAGTTTAGTTGAAGTATCCAGCAAACAGTATTACTTTTGTGATGTATAACGAATTCTATTAGAAGTAAAGTTAAAAAAAAACCCTTTCAAAAAGAATAAAAAACATTAAAATAGAAATGTAGATAGAAAATGGATAAAATGAATTGCATACAATATTAAATATTCATGAGAAGTATTTAGGTTTTTTAGATTGTTTTTTATAAAAGATAAAGTATTTTATATGTAAAATGGATGCAAATGAATTTATATCTTAAATCGTACAACATATTAAAATAATACAAAGTGTATAATTAAAGTAATTGTGTGTACTTTATATACATGTATGTACTTTTTATATATTTATATATAATATATTAAATATATGATAACATTAACATAAAATTCATATTTTTAATAGTTGTCAATATTTAGATAAGGTAAAATATTTTAAAAATATATTATTTAATATTCAGTTAAATCTGATATTTTTATGAAAGAACAAAATTTTAAGGCTTTTAATAAATAAACATTTATAACTAAATTATACATATACATATATAAAGGGTTTTTTTTTATTTTACATCAAATAAATATATTTAAGAAATTCGAATATAAATTAAATATATTTTTTCCTTTGCAATTTTAATCTATTACCTTTCTTTTACATCATCCGTTTAAATTAGTAGATCATTCACTCAACTTCTATTAACGTATATCCGTGATATCCTTTAATATATGGTAAAGTTTCAGATTACATATACATCGTCTCTTCTACAAAATTAGTACTATGTCAAATAAATTACGCACAAGATTTTAGTCAAGATTTAATTCATATGAAACCTGTTAAGTTATATAGATATTTATTTTGTGTTATATTGAATAATTAGATTTTTTAATTAATTGATAATATTAACAATTTTATATTAGAATTAATAAAATGTTTTTTTTCAATGCATATATATATATATATATATATATATATATATATGTACTTATGTGTGTATGTGTATATAAAAGTAAAGCATACATTAATATAAACTTTTATTTTGCAGAAAAATATGTGCAACATCATCGTCGGTGCAGTTCCAATAACAAGTCTATATATCTACTCAGGAGAACAATTTACGCTCAACAGAGGACGACTCGTGTGATTTTAACACAACAACGATAAATAACAAGTTGTTACAAGGAAGTTATTCCCCGTTGTTGCTTTTCAAGTTTGAAACCGAAAGACTTCGGGTTCTGCTTCTAAATTACGCTACAACAACTTCAAAAACAAAGAGTGCGTAGCGACGACATTACAAATAAGTTTTAGAACTAGAAGATTCCAAACGTCGACACGACCGACTGCTATTTGCTAAAGTTTACTTTTTATAAGATCTACAAAGCGTATCTATCGATGTTTTTATAGTGTTTAGTTGTTTATATTTGCGTTTTATTTAAGAAACAGTACAGTTTTTATAATGAGAATTAATGACAAGTGTTCGTTTCTAAAAGAATAATTTGGATAAGTGTTGTGAAGTAATTTGGAATTTAAATAGTTATATTAAACTCTAAATGGAAAACTTAAGAGGTTTCAAAAATGTGGTAAATATTATTTCTATAAATTTATTTTAATAATTAATGAATTAAATTTTAATATAAAATAAACCATATATATTAATATATACATATCTATTTATTATTAAAATTGGAGAAAAACTGATATTATTAAATAAATTTGTAATATGTGTTAAAAATCCATATAAAGTATATTCAGTTCTTTCAAATTAATTGAAAGATTACTTAATAAGAGAGCACAGTAAATAATTATATATACATGCGTACTTACATATAGTTAAAATGTATAATTATAATACCTATTCAAACTCAAAAATTAAATAATTAAAATATTTCACGAAATTCAAAGAAAAAATACAGGCTTATTGTATATACTTTCATATTTTTTAATATAGAAATATATTTAGTAATCATTATTTTACACAATATGATCTTTCAGTAATAAAGTTTTTTATTTTTTATTAAAAGTGATGGAATTTTGCCTCGTTACTAAAAAATATATATATTAAGCTTACATCAAAATATTAATTTTATTTTCAGAATACGAAATATTTGGTTTATATTTTCATCAATTTTTAATTTATAATCATTACACGCATTTATTTTTTTAAAAAAGATGTCTTGTAAAAAATATTTTCAACTTAATAACTATTTATTTAAATAACAGAATTAGAAAAGGCGATCAAGTAATTCGCATGTCGGATTAGTGTAAATACTGTGAACTAATAACGTTAGTGTTAAATGTTAGCTGCTTGAGAACTTAATGTAATTTAAAAGTTATTAACTAAAGATATTAACACAACAACGTAATTATTCGAAAATAATTCTTGAAATAGAGAATGTAGACTAGAGTGTTTACACCAAAGTGTTACTTGAAAACAATAGTTTTATTTAAGAATATTATTATCTAACTATAATTGCTATTTTGATAATTAACAAATTATATTTGTATAAAATTCAACATATACAGAAAACAAAATTTAATGTAAATTATGATAGCAATTATTTATAATTTATTTTTTTTGCTTTCAATCTGTTGGGGTTATTGACTTTGTAGAAAAATATAGAAAAAGGATAAAATTTATTATTATTTTTCTAACTGTTTTGTCACAAATTTAACGTTAAAATTTAATTTTCCATTAATATAGACAAATAAAATTAATTAAAAAATAATTGAAGTTTGAAAAAACGTAAAACTGTTAAAAATTAATATATTGATGATGTTATCATGGATATCGTGAAATATTTTTTTATATAAAATAATGAATTGGTATTAAAATCATTAATAAAACAATCATATAAATAATATTGATAATTTAATTTTAAATTATATTCTGTTTTTTTTCAGATATAATACGTTAATATGAAGCCCTAAAACTAATGAATCACATTTAAATAAATTTTAATTTTTAAATTTAACATGTATTTTAATTATTTAAAGATTATGAAAAATAATAATTCAAAAATTTTAATCAAAGTAAACTTTTAATTTAACAGAAAATGTGGACTCAATGTGATTAAAAAAATTTTCTAAAATATTCTCATAACCTGGTTGATTGAAAGAAATATAAAAAAACATAAATAAAGTGCACTGTTTGAATCAACATCATTCATCGATTATATTCCATTCAAGAACTAAAAAAGACAGGAAAAGACTTAGTGAACGTGTATGAACATACATTGTATACAAGAAAATCGCACAAACACAGTGTCATATATCACGAGTGTTTTGGCACGCTAGTGGTTTTAGTCATGTACCGTATTCAAGGTGCGCAAGAAGAAGAAGACCTATGCATCTTGGACGTGTCGAAGCGCAAACAACTAGCGTATTCGCCCTGTGTCTCGCGGGTATGAGATGCCCCAGGAGATTGTCTAGCGACCGAGGAGGAATGGCACATTGGGCACTATCGCGTACCCTATCCATCTTGGGAGTTGTCTTCTTGATTCATTTAGCTGCTATAACGTCATTGGCAGACAAAGGTAAGTGCACGTATATATATATATATATATATATATATATATATATATATATATATATATATATATATATATATATAAAACACAAAACAGAAGCAAAACTGTTCTAAATATATCTTTCATTCGAAAAATAGCTTCGTTTAGTAGCACTAAATACGAGTTGGATGTTATTATATATATATATATATATATATATATATATATATATATATATATATATATATATGTATATATATATATATATATATATATATGTATATATATATATATATATGTATATAAATATATATATATATATATATATATATATATATATATATATATATTTTTTGTTGTTTTATATATATTTTAAAAGTAAATAAATAAATATTTATTTAAGATATGCAAATATTGAAAACTAAAAATAAACAATTATATTGTCTTTTGCTATGATACATATAAACATTAGCATTTAAAAAAAATATTCCAAATATGGTAAAATTTCAAATTGTTTATAATATGTGGAATAAATATTAGGGTCATATTGTAATTAAGGTTAAATAAACATTAACGAAGTGTAAACATCAGTACTACATGAATAAAATTTATATACGTGTGTGTGTGTGTGTGTGTATATATATATATATATATATATATATATATATATATATATATATATATTTATGTATATGTATATAAGTTTCTATGAACCTATATAATGAATACATATTTGAGAATATAGAAAATATAAAGATAAATTTATATTCGTTAATAAAACATAATTATTTATTTATTTGTTTTGAAAAGATCAAAGAATTTTTAATAAGGATTTTACTTTAATAAAAAATTGTTTATGTAATTACATTTGATACATAGTTGTTTTAATTAAAATGATATACTAGTTTTACGTCTTTTAAATTTATTTACAAAACGATGTAACTTATATAATATACAAATTTTTGATTTTTAATAAATTATTTCTTAATGTTAATGGAGTAGATGAAAGAAAAATTAAATAAATATATTTTACTCGGTATATTCCATTTGAACTTTAATATTTCATATTTTTGTTAATTATATATATTAATAATTAATTACTTTTTCTACATTTTTTAAAACGTTCTTTTCAAAAATAATGAAATTTATTATATAAACACTCTGTAATTATTTCGAATATTTTTGAAAACAATTAGGTCGTTAATATAGTTTAATGGATCTATTACGTTTTTAAATAATAAACAGTAATAAATATGACATCTATATATAATACGAGTATAAAAATGAATATATCTTCAACTAGGGATTTATGATTGACCTCTATATGAGAAAAGACGAAATATAAGGTCATCATTATCGACCTTTAAAATATAGGGCAATGCATAAAAATACGTACATTCTTATTCATTTTCTATTTATATATATATAATAAATTCGTGTATAGTTATTGAGTTTTCTATTTTTAGCTCCGAAAGCTCATTTTTTCAAGTATTATTTTAGCTTTTAAATTTAACTGTTTAGAACCTTATACTAACAAATGAATTACGTAACAATAGTATGTGACCGTATTCTTGTTCCCAGATGAGTGATAATGCACGTTCGCTTTGCAGCATCACGACATAGACACGTTCATGTACATCGCTTTTGAATTCATATCGTATAAAGATCTATTTACTTCATATATGCAACATCAAAACAAAGCTCTGAAATATTCGGATATTTTATGTAGATTACACGTTTTATAAATGCAAACAATTTTATGCACCATCATTTCAATTACATATTTTACTTCGTAACGTATGATGCAAAAATTAAATATGTGTATAAATGCAAATTTATGGTAATTTATTATACATACAGTGGTATGAACAAAAATAGGTGTGAGTCTTTGTTATAGAAAGAAATCAATCAAATTTGGGAATGCAATTAATATTATCAAACGGTTTTGTTTCTCAGCTGTTTGTCGTGCAATAAATGTCAATTTCGGGGAATTATCGTTTGATTAAAAATGAAGATGGTTTGCATTTTTTAATTTTTTCTTGACAATTGAATATTGAAGTGTGAAAAATAGGTTTGATTTTAAATTTCTTGAATTTTGTATAAGAATTAATTATAGTTTTTCTTTAAACTTTTTTTTCTGTGAGGTTAGGTATAAATATTTTCCTATATTATGAATTGGAAAATGAAATTCAAAAAAATGAGTTGTCGAGAACACTAAAAACCTAAGGAGCGTTATATGATTTTAAATTTAAGAAAGAATGGCAAAACTTATAAAGAAATTGTTTAAATAATTATTTTCCACAAAATATGATAACAAATGCTTTAAAATAGCATCTACAGATTGAGGGACGCAGATAAAAGCAGAAAATTACTAAAAATATAGAGAAAATAATATATATATATATATATTAAATTGATAACTGTAGTGATCAAATTTTTTTCAGAAAAAAGTTTAATGCTAATAGCTTTTACAGATTTATTTTAAAAATAGAAGAGATTAAAATAAATGTGCGTTACATATTTTTATATGAAAAATAAATGAGTATATGTATTAATTTTCAGTTTTTTATCAGCATTTCTATTTAAAACATCATTATTAGAATAACTTTTTTAAAAAATAATTACTTTGAAAAATATTTAAATGAAATAATTTATAAAAAATCTTCTACAAATGAAAAATACAATTTGTTTAAGTCATAAATATGAATGATTAAAATTTGATTTAACTTCTTTTTAAAAATTATTTCAAATATATATATATATATATATATATATATATATATATATATATATATAATTATTTCGATTTTGTAATTTTTTTAAAATTAATATTTTTATGAACTGAAATTATTTTTCTACTTTTAAATTTTATCATATTTAATTTAATTACACACGATGGTGTTTTAGTTATATTACCATTTTATTATTTTAATTGTATAAGTCAAAACCATTGTAAAATATTTTATATTACGAATATGAAAATAAGTTTTATATGTGATGTTGTTTTGCAAATATATTTACTTTAAATTTCGAAATTGTAGATATGTAAATTATAAAAAATATAAGATTTTGTTTCATGTTCTCTCAATCAGTTAAATAATGATATTTTAACAATTTTTCGAAGAATGTGAAAATTTCGAAAATTTACCTCAGCCAGATAATTCCCTAGACAATTTCAAAAACACATTATACTTGAATAATTCAGAACTAAAATTTCGAGATATTATAAAAAACAAACAGAAGGAATATACGTACGTCATAACTTATTATTCCGAATATGTGGTCGGTAGGTTGAATGGCTCTGGATACTTGGTGTGTAGGGTGCATCACGAACGTTGGAAACACAAATCCCAGCGGTGTTATGACCGGGCCTACATCTTCATCAAACAATACCCGCCTGGTTACGCTTACAGCCGAACACACTTTCGTGAATTTTAATGATTACACCTTGGTGTGCCATATGAACGTCAAATGAAAACACGGCGCAGACATGATATAGCATTCAAGTAGGAATCCGTTACAAGCTGACTGGCTGGATAACGACTACTACGTATAAATAACATTCTGTGAGGTGAAAAAGTCATTCAAAGCAATTATTACGTTGTTGAATATATTCGCTCCTCTTTTGCAGTCGTGCAAAATGGGAATATAACACATAATTAAATTTTTTCTCACAGCAAGGCGTTCAACCTTTTTTTAACACGATAAATTTTAATTTTGTATCTCGTTAGATTCTGACTTGAATGTTTGATATACAAATTATATATATATATATATATATATATATATATATATATATATATATATGTATAAGTAGAGAAAGAAGAAAAAAGAAAGGAAGATAGTGAAAGAAACAGTGATTCGTAAAGAATGTGCAAAATTTTAGGAGAGCATAAATTTAATAATTTTCAGTTAATAAGGTATTTAAATTATAGCCTAAATAATATTTTTTCTAACAGATATTTCATATAAAAATTAAATTAAAAATATATTCGAACATTTTATATACATCATAATAAATGTAATAATAAAGTATTTTTAAATCTGTTCATTTTTTTAATAATCCAAAAATGTGTTTTAATTATTTAATGAACTTTATTGTTATAAAACACATTGTTATATATGGTCAATAATATAATGTGGGTTATTTAATACACATAATTGCATTAATTATTATAAACTTTATATATATATATATATATATATATATATATATATATATATATATATATATATATATATATGTTAAAATAATATTTATACTGCATTTTAATTTTTATCAATGTATTAAGAAATTAGTTAAATAGAATACATGGATAATTCGTTATCAAAGTATTCGTTTGTATACTCTTTTTTTAAATATTGAATATAAATTGTTTTTTATGTTATTTACAAAATAATATCTTCTAAGAAATTTAAATTTATTTTTTACGAGAATGTAAAATAAATTGGGTAAAAATACTAAAGTTAAAAATATGTGTCGAGAAGTATTATTAAATCAACAGAAAATTGTGTGACTATCGAAAAATAAAATTATTGAATAAAACTGGAAAATACTTTTTTTAACTAAATAATATAATTATATTTTCCAACAAATCTAATTTATTTAAACTTTGTTAGCTAATTCGTTATTAATGTACTTTTTATTTTTTTAACATATTACAAACTTAATTTTAAAAGTAATTATTTACGTCTATTCTGTAATTGTATTTTAAAGTTACAACTATATTTTAGTATTCTGTTTCGATTTCTTAAAGAAATTGTTTCGAATGACGATGGTAAACCCGTAGTGTACGTTTCACAAAAAGAATATAAAGAAGGGTATGAATTTAGATGGCATTATTTTTTCTCTTTTTCATTCAAGTTCTTTTATGTAAACATATCATTCTATCTTCCTTCAATAAATTCCAGTTCATGCAAAATTGCTACAGTCCCAAAGTGTGTGTCGAGGTTTTTTAATAAATTAGAAAACGAAAAGAAAATAAATGAAATTGTTTCTAGTTAAAATATTCATTACATGTTAAATTTAAATAGATCTTTAATTATTGTCAATATAAAAGAATAAACGAGTTAAAAAGGGTATTCATGTATATATATATATATATATATATATATATATATATATATATATATATATATATATATATATATATATATATGTGTGTGTGTGTGTTTGTGTGTACGTTTCTGTGTGCTATCATTTTCTAAGAACTTATGAATAATATAAAAATAAAAAAATGTGTTTAATATTTATTTTTTTAATAAATATAAACATTTCTTTATTTTTATATATAGTTTATTTTAGAACTTTTCATTTTCAAATTTAAATATTAAATGTTTGTGTTTTCAGTGTCATGATATTTAACGATTTTTTAAAACAACCTGTACTCTTATTACATTGTTAAAAAATATACTAAAGATTCTGTTTGTAGATTTTTCGCATATTGTAGTTATATCAACGAGTATTATTTTATTTTTAATCAAAAGATCAAAAATGGTGCTGAAAATACAAACTTGATTATGAATCTCCTAAGGCCATTTATTCAAAACATATATTTCTTTTACTGCCTTCTTTATTTATAGTAATTATTTATTCAGTTATGTAATTCATAGTTCACTCTAATTTCATAACTGAATCTTATTTTTACGAATAAAAAATATAATAATAATTACAAATATATTAACTTTAATAAGTAAATTATTTTATTTTAGAAATAATTTTAATATTTATAAATATAGAATAATATTTAATTATTCTAAAATATTATAAAATTCTAAGAAAAGAAATATTTGTATTAATTAACAAAATTAAATTTTCTATTAAAAAATATCTAAAACTTATAATCAATAAAAAAACTAAAAACGATTTACTGATTATAGATACGTTAAACGCATAATAAATAAAAAAATTGAACTATTTCTAATATTATTTAAATAATTCTAATATTATTCAAATTTAACACAAATATTTTACATTTTATCGAATATATTAATTTAAAAACATATATATTTAATAAAAAAAAACTAAATATTTTCTAATTTATAAAATTAAAATGAAAATATATTTTAATATTAAGATAATCTACAGATTATTCCATAGATATATAAAATGTAAAGACCTTTTTAAAAACTAAAAATTAAAACATAAATATTATAATATATACACACATACATACAGATAATCTAAACATTTGATTTCATGAGAATTTATAATTATCATGTTATGTGTGCCTATTTTAAGAACAAGCAAATAATTAAACATTTATTGATATTTAAAAAAATAATCAACAATTTATTATTTGAATATTGTTAATATTTTGATATATATATATATATATATATATATATATATATATATTAGTTTGATAATTTCAAATTTAATATAGATATTTCCATTGTCTGTAGTACATAAAGTGAAACCTGAACTGAATATTTTCATTTTCAACAAGAAGATTTTTGGTTAAATTCATATGTCTATACTGAAATGAATGTGCTTCTTTATTACACCTGTTTTTCTGTTATATTTTTTGATACACTTCCATTGCTTACGATGTATGTCGTCATTTCCATTTAAATGGAGTCTTGTGGCAAACGGATATCGCTATGTCGTTTCTTAGCGCTACGACCGTCGATCTCATGGCGATATTTACTTCCGGTTTCGAGAGTACGTCTTTATTCCAGACATTGTTAAAACGTTTCCGGAATCGATGATGTTTACCTTATTTTAACTTCATTCTAAACTCTTTTTGTACCGAGGAACATTCGATCGAATACGTATAAAGGAAACCTACATGAGTTATCTACTTCGACTCAGATGCAGCTTTTCAATTCGAAAAAAAGTATAACATTCTAATAGCAACGTATTAAAAGTCACTGATAAATACTATTTCTTCTTCTTGTAGAATTAAAAAGATTGGATTAAATATTCTGTTTTTCTTTCTACTTTAGGTTGAATTTCTTTTTAGTTTATCGCTTTATTTTATTCGGAAATAAAAATTTGTAGTACGACTTTAACGCACGCAAATGTTCGATTTAATTTAGTGAATTTATGCAAATGAAAGTTTTCTTTTAATTAAACGCGTAATTTTGATGTGTGTCATATTATTTTCAAGGATTATTGTACTGTAATGTTTTCATTGTGTTATGTGTATTACTCAGGGGATACACTGTAATTAACTGGAAAATATTATTTTAGTTTTTCAAACTAATAATATGTATGTTATTACAAAAATTTATGTCAATTCCAAATAAAATTATTGTACAAAAAAATCATTCAGACTATTGAAATATAGTTGTAACTTTAAAATACATAACAGAGTATACGTAAATAATTACTTTTGAAATTAATTTTGTATAATGAAAATATTTCTTATTAAAAATGTTACTGTAATTAAAAAAATGATATAAATAGAAATGTAATTTCAATAAGTGGTTTAATATACTCTAATAAAAAGTATAAATCGTTATTTAAATATTTATAAAGTACTTTTTTAAAATGAAATATATTTTCAAAACATTTGATTTTAATTAATTTTGTTGCAAATTCTAACAGTAATTTATGTTTTAAAATATATTTTGTATGAAATAGAATGGATTTGTTAATAAAATTGTTATATATTATTGATATTTTTTTTTAGAAAATTAATATTTCTATAAGTGTAATATATAAAAGAAATATAGATTTCAAGCTGTGATTTAAACTGAAACTTTTATAGGATGAATTTTATAGTGAATAGAGTAATTGTAATACATGCCATTTAAACAAGATTAATGTTTTTAAGCTGTGATATTTGTTGACAGAAATTACAGTCTATGAGTGGCATGTTAAATTTTGCTTTCAAGTAAATATCAAAAGATCTTTTTGTATATCTGGGTATAATTGACTTCTTTTGAATCTGTTATTTTTTTGTATTAAAATATTATTTCATATTAATTTTTTAATCAAAATTATGTATTTTCATACATGAATTAATTCAATATATTATTTAAAAATATTGAAAAAACAACACTAAAAATAATTTCAACTTCTATAAAATTTTTGAAAGGTTTTTATATTATTTAGTTGAATAATTTATTGTTTTAATTTATTTGCTATCTTTAACTTATAATTCTAAGAAAAAATAAACCTTTTGTTCATTATTTATAATGTAGAGAAAAATTAAAACGAATATATTTAAAAATTTACTAGTCTTAATTGAATTTTAAGAGTTGAAAAAGTTAAAATGATTATAATTTTTATATTTTTAAAGAAAATTAATAGAAAGAAAAAATATCAAATATATAATTTATTCTAATTCATTAGAGATACTTGTTTTTGTACTAAATGTGTAATATTTTTTTTCATGTTAATATTTATAAGTAGATTGACGAAAATAAATAAATAATGTTATTCAAAGTAGTATTTATCAGTAATATAAAAATATCTTTAATTTAATTAAATTTAAAACAGGTAAAGAGACTGAATAAAAAAAGTATTCAAAAAGTTTCAAACCATTATCGAACTGTTTGAAGAAGTAAGTTTCTGTAAAAGCAATATTTGTCAAAATTAGTATGAGGCTCATTGAGATAACTTTGATATATAACAGGAAGGAGGTAGGATGCGAATGAAATTACCATTTCTGCTTTCCAACATACTCTCCAGTATATTCTATAAAATTTCATCTGCCGAACCCGTTTTCTAAAATCTCAGTGCTATTACTCTTTTGAAATGACACAGTAGGTTTGAATGTGGGTGTTAACGGTTACTTTAAGCTTTTTCAAATGAAATCTACGAATTTTCTTACTTCTACAGGAAAAATGAATCAAATAGCGTCAAACCAAAGGTCGGATAAAGAAATAAATGGATTTTAAAGGTCCAATATATATATATATATATATATATATATATATATATATATATTATTTTCACATAGTATTTTATTGTATATATATATATATATATATATGTATGTATGTATGTATGTTCGTGTATAAAAAATATATATAAAAACAACGCATTATTAATATTTTACTCTTGAATGATATTTGATGATTGAACACGTCGAATTGACTAAGAGTTCAGTAACGAGTTTTAGTTACTAAAACTTTTCTAGGAATATAAATTTCAACTTTAACAATTTTATCGAGTTGACTAATTTGAAACTATAGATAAAGTTCAATCTTCGTTTCGTAAAATTTATTCATGATTATATTATTTTATTGACGGTTCAATCGATGTTTAAAACAGACTGTTAAATTTAAATGTGTTTAATTTGAAAGTTTTTGGATCAAATCTAACTCTCAATATTAATTTACATGATTAATTGATTTTCAATCAACAACAGTCATTGATAAGTTATTTTAGTATTATGAAATACATCAAATTAGAAGTTATTATTTACGTCTAGTTATTTAATATAACTTGATTTTCTAGAAATAATTTGAAAAATAATTAAGATTATTTCGAAAAAAATTATGTCATTTTTAAATACTGATAATTATTTATAATATCAATCAAATATGTTTTTAAATTGCAAATTTCCAAAAGAAAATAGAAATAAAGAAATATAAATAAAAATATGTTTAAAAAATAAAAATAGATTAATATTAAATAGATAAGATTGATAAATTGCTGCTAAATAATTTGAAATATTCTGAATGTATTGATTACTTTTTTAAATAAATTTAAATCACTTTTAAACGAAATATACTTACAAATATAAATTATTTTTATATGAGATATACACATATATATAAATAGGGGCCAGATAATTATAATTCATGTTTAATACTTTAATCTAAAATACACAATTTAATTTTATTAAATAACTTCATTGCATATTAATTATTTATACATTATACTCTAGTATACACACAGTAATGTTATATTAGTTGAAATGTCAACGGAAAGTCACAGAAGCCTCATTAAAATAAATATTTAATACAATATTTGTAGTTTGTGTTAAATTAGATAATTGTGTGTAAAAACATTATAACTAAATTTTAGTTAGACTTTGATTTCTTGTGTCTTAATTTTTATCAGTTATTTATTTGGACAATTAATTTATTTAAATTTAATCTAATATAAATTATTATATGATATTTAAAGAAAATAGTTTTTACGAGTAGAAAATTAATTTCTTAATTAGGTTAAATGTAATAATTGCAAATATCTGATACATATTTATATGTTTGTTATTATATATATATATATATATATATATATATATATATATATATAATTCTATTGATTAATATGATTAACTCTTGATATGATATGATCTTTGTGTGATGTTATCACTAAATTATAAACAATAACTTTTAATCTAAAAAAATGTTGTTAATACGAACAACACTTTAATCATAGCACAATTTATATGATGGCCATAAAGAACTTTATTGTTAATAAAAAAAATCGAACAATAGGGCATGTCGGATATTCCATAAAATACACCGATCGTATTTATTTAAATCAAATCGAACATATAAAAACAAAACAAGCTGATCGCAGTCTCGTATTTCGATTGCTCGTAAATGTTATTGTCTTGTCTGCTTAGTTATTTGTGGTCGCTCATCACGATTAACAGGACTGCGAAAAAAATCGAAACGGTCGAAAGCTTGTAAAATAATGATTAAATGTATCGTAAATTGTTCCGATAATGTGCAATATAATCGTGGTTTATTATGATTCGACAATGTGCGCTGTTAAATATTTATAAGTTGAGCTTTGCTTTACGGCTCACAACTACATATTCTCATACCTAAACGGTCTTGTAATCAGAGGCGTCTAGTTATAAATTGCAAAAGTTTTAAACATGTCAAAATACAATTACAGTTTCGCTGTAATATATGTAAAGTATTATTAGTTTTATATGTAGCAAACATTTTTATCGATTTTTTCAGAGCTTGTGTATTTGATTAGAAAAGTTTCGGAAATGTCATTAGTGATTCATTTCATTAATAAATAAATTTCATTAACAGCGCTGGACGTTTTATTTTATCTTTTTCAAAGCTTTCGCATTATTTAATTAAAGTGTAATTAATTAATATTTTTTTTATTTGCTACGTCAGTAAACCAATCAAATGATTATAAAAACTCTTCTCTCTTGAAATTTCAACATATAATAAATATTTAATTTATTTACAAAAATTGAATCTTTTATTACAGAAAATTTTTCATTAAAATATAATAAAAATGTAATTAAATTTTACTATTTATATAGAGACCATCGTAAATTATCATCTTCTAACTTATATACGAATTTAGTTATTTATTAATAGATAGAATTTTTTAATAAAATCTTTCAAATATCTACAATATGTCTCAAGAGAAAGTTATATTTATATATATATATGAGATAATTAGTATTATTAAATAAGTGTTAAATTTAATTCATTTATTTTTCTCAAATTTAAAAAATGTTACATAAATAATAAAATATTTATGAAAATTATTAAAATATATTGTATTTTGTAATGATGGCTTAAATAAGTCATTCTTTATATATCAATCGATTACAGCTTATAATATAAATATATAGTACATGCTTATATGATATATAAGGAATATAAATGTAACTTAAAAAAAGTTTAAGTTTTTATTTAATCTTGATATCACTTTATCGTGAGAATTTTCTATATCAAGTCAAGAATTTTTCAATTTATTTCATACCATTCATCTTTTTCATTGATATATTCTAAGTGAGTTATACTAGGATAAAATGATTAATAGGAGAATGATCTTAAACTGCATTTTTCATTTATATGAGAAATTATTTTTCATATTTTTTATACGAAAAAAATTTTCATATATTTTTTTCATTTCAAATATTACAAATAATATATATATATATATATATATATATATATATATATATATATATATATAAATAATAATAGTTGACCTACATTATTTTCCTAATATTTCATTTTAAGCAATTCTTTAAATTAGTATTATTATTTAAAAAAAAGGTTAACAATCCTGACAATATTTTTTATGAAAGTAATTATTGATACAAATACTGAATAAATATCTTTCTTGAAATCTAAAGATTTAAGTAAAGCGACATTAATATTCATTAAGTGTGTAAATACCGTTCTCAAAATTTATTCCATTTAATCCTTTTTAATATCTTACTTATTATATCTTATATTTTACTAGTTATTTATATACAATAAATATATATATATATATATATATATATATATATATATATATTTAAAAACTAAAATATTGAAATAAATATATTTTAGTTGTTTATATTTGTGGTTATATTTTAAATTATATAAACAAATAAAATAAAATTGGATTGTATGTTTTTGTATATACTGTTTGAATTATAAAGATATTCATATGTAATATTATATTTTGATATAAAATAAAATATAAATTTAATATAGAAGATGATTTTTATATGTGAGACATGAATATTTTCTAGAATTTAATATTTATAAATTCATAAAATATTTACTATAACTATAAACTATTTTAATATTCTTAAACTAATAACATCTTTTTACAAGCTTTTTTGTTTAATGAAGAATATCAACTATGTGTATTAATCCAGTTTTCAGTTGCTTGTTTATTTATTGAAAAGAAAAATATTTTGTTTGATTGAAATAAGAAATGAATTTTAGATGATATTTAGGATTTTTTATTTTAAACTAAAAAATTGAAAAAAAAGAATTTACTTTTTATTTTTTATATATGTTTTTTAAAAAATGTTAATATAACATATAAAATTTTAATTTAATTTCCTACTTTTTTTTGAATATAACTTTAATAAGAAATGAAATAATTTATTTTTACAATATTTTTTTATTAGTATACAAAGTTATTATAATAATTAAGAAGATAGCTTATAATAACTAAACACATTACACACTTAATGAATATTAATGTCTCTTTGCTTAAATCTTTAGATTTCAAGAAAGATATTTATTCAGTATTTGTATCAATAATTACTTTCATATAAAATATCGTAAGTATTGTTAATCTTTTTTTAATTTAATTTTAAATTGTACGTTTTTTTGCATTATGTAATTAAATTAGAAACAACATAAATAAATATTCCTACTGAGACTTAATAACGGATATATTGGGATTATTTAATATTTATTTAATTCTACAAATCATTATATCTGGACCATAAAAATATTTTTTAAAAAAAAATTACAAAATAGATTGTATAATAAAGACAAATAAAGGTCTTATTAAGTAATTTTTTGATTTTTTTATATAGTATCGGTATTATTATATGGATGCATATTATCTTCTATGGTATAATCCCTATTCTATTAAAATTAATCCTGTTTCAATAGAACGTTTGATTATCAAAGATTGATGTAATTGAATCTATTGTTGTTTATAATATAAAGCAATTATAATCTATTTTGATTCCAACTTAATATTAAGTACGGAATAAGGAATTGGGTTTTTAAGGTCAATAAAGGTAAGAAATAGGCTTTTTAAAGATTAATTTTAAGAATATATATATATATATATATATATATATATATATATATATACATACAGACTTATTATTAAATACACTTACTATTAAATAAGTAAAATTTATTTTTTTACAAGAAACTAAAAACAGAAAATATGTTTCAATTAGAAATAAACGATTATTCATTTAAATAAATAAATTATAAATAACATTTAAAATAATATAATATATATATGGACTTATTAAAATTGAATTAAACATATAATTTATTTTCATTACAATTAAACTATCAATTTAATTTTCATAAATAAGGATGAGATATATTTGGAATTTAATATATAAGTTTATATTTATTAATTTAATATATATATATATATATATAAACAAAAATATTTATTTTAGTAATTCATCATAAAATAAAAGTTAATTTAGAAATTTGTAAAATAGAAACCTATATTCCACAAATTAAAATGCAAAATGCAAGTTAATTATGATATGAATCTCCCCTTCATCTATCATATTAATTATGACAATTGTTTATGGATTTTCAGTTTTCTAGTAAATGTGCTAATTTGCAAAAAACAAAAATTGTTTTCACAATTGAGTTTTAACAAATTTGTTTGAAAAAAATTTCACGTATCATAGAATAATACAATTTTTTAGTTGAATTAGTTATGTTTAATGTAGGAAATTCAATTATCAAATTTTCATTTTTATTTTTATAAAAAAGTCAAATACAGACACTAACACAATTTCCACTAATATTATTTTCCTATTTTTTTGTTGAAATTTAATTTATTTTTTGTTTCAGTTTGGTAATACAAAATATAATAAAAGAAATAACAATTGTAAAAATTTTCATATTTGTGAAATATCCTTTTGCGATACCTTTTGGAATATTACACATTATATAAAATTCTAGACATTTATATAGATGAATACATTTAAACTCTTGCTAAATATATATATATATATATATATATATATATATATATATATATGTATATTCAAGTATCTTTTCGTGTGTTGAATGTAAGGTAATTTTTATAAAAACCTTTTGTAATCCATGTTTTTTTTTCGTATGTGCGTGAAGCGTTGACAATAGACTTCATACAATTACTATTATTATATGTTACAACCTTATTAAACTAAAAGCTTTTAAATTGCACAGTTTTAACAATGTATGAAATCTTGTAGTCGAAATTTTGAAAAGGATAATCTCTACATTCACCTTTATCGATTAACAGAAATCAAAGAAATTCAATTTAGTATCTACAATATACAGAGCCTGTATGAAAATTACCATTCGCAAGCCGGCACTGACACGTTTCAAGCTCGTATCATTTGAACAACCACTATGGTTCGAACATCCAAATAAACATGTTGTAGAGTTTTATGATCAATTACAACGGGTGAGAGTAATAAAGTATAATCGAATACAATCCATTTACATATCAAAAAGTTCGATGGTAGCCATTACTGCTTCAAAGCAATGTCGGTTGATTATCGAGTAAAAATTGTTCCCAGTTTATTAAGCTATTGCTGAAATCTGCATGATTGTTAAAATAATGTATTCATTGACACTAAACGTGTTTATGTTTATTCGCTTTGAATTATTTCAAAACATGTATAGCGTTATTCATTGAAAAGTTCAAAAGGTATATATGGTTTGAAATTCAATTATATACACTCAATGTAAAATATATTGATATTTGTAATATATTGATTTTACAAATATCAAAAAATATATTAATAGAATTTTTTTAAAAAAAAACAGAAAATATAACAACCTATCTGTTAAGACTCAATTAACAAAATATAGTTTAGAAATTGAATTTCTTTAGAAAGTCAAATATTTTAATTTTAGGTTATATAGATGTATTTATTTTATAAAAAATGAAGTTATATAGTGGTTACTTTAAAATATACAAATATAAAAATCCAAACGAATAACAACAATTAAATTTTCAATATTATTAATTCTGATTACTTTAAAATAAGAAAATAAATTGTATATAAATTCATACATACTGATGGATAATAATAAATATTATTTTGTTTTAAAATACTAGAATATCTAATAATCATATAAAAATAGAATAAATGATAAATATTCATTTATAAGAGAATAAATTATAATAAAATTAATATAGTTCGTAGAAATATTTTTATTATATGTAATTTAAATGAAATAAATAAACATTTAAATTATTATTTAAAAAAATATTAATATTTATCTACTTGAAATTTAAGATTATTTAAAATAATTTAATTATTTGATAAAATATTCTGAATGATTTTTCTATTCGAAAATAATTCTTATGCATTGAGAAATCAACAAAGAAAAATATTTAAATTGTATTGTACTTACAAACTTTTAAAGAAAATTGTTTTCAAGATAAATTGAAATAAAAGTAAATTATTTAAAATAAATTAAACTTTTACTGAAAGCTTTTATAAATAGAAATCTCGGTATATTTTTTCTATTAAGAAAATTGTATAAGATAAAACGAAATATATAAATAATTTATAATATTTTTTATTTGTTTTATTTTAATGAAAGTAATAATTTGTAGAATAACGTATAAAGTAATTCTTATTTAAATAAGCTCTTGAATACATGTTTATTTAATACCAAGCAAATAAATTAAATATAAATAGTTGTTGTGTTAAGTTTTTTTGATTGCAATTTAAATTGTTTTATAAATTTAAATGTATTCGAGGAAAATGTATTTTTGTAAATGAGATAATATTCGGGTTTTCAACTCGGAATATCTTTAACTTTTGATGAGTAAACGTTCATAATCCGATAATACTTTTGTATCTCCATTTAAAAATATTTAGATACGTTGTTGAAATTACTTAATTATAAATGACGAAAAGCAAACAAAAAGTACGATTCCTGTTATATATATATACCTGTGTGTGTGTGTGTATGCAAAAAAGAAAAAAGTAAATAATTTAAAACCTGTTTTGATGCAAAACATGTATTCAGTGTCTCATTTCAAACATATTATCATAAAAAAATCTTTTCCATTCAACAGCGTACGTTTGTTTATTATCTGTTGAAAACATCGCGCTAGCAAATAATAAATCTTTCCACAATGCATTTGTGGGAGGTGTTCGATTAAAATAGCAAACAACTGAATGTGTATTCATACGTCCGGCTTTGTTCGTCAAGCATTCTTATCTAAAATGGAAAATTGTGTGGTTTTTTTTCCTGCTCGATGATAATATTATTTCGAATGTAAAATTCTTTTGAAAAATGAAAATTTTTCATTTTGCAATTTTTATATATATATCGTGAAATCATTCCGAAGGTCTTTTTAAGATTGATCGTGTTGTTAACAATGAAATTAAAATATATTTATGTCAGGAGGAGATTGATTCAAATCATTATTATTGTATCAACCAAACATCCTTGTATATAAAAATATTTCAGATACGTTGGTTAAAAATGTTTATATTTGCAGTTTGAATACGTTATTTATAAATTAATTCATTATTAGTAGTTATTTATTCTTCATACCTAATAATAAATTACACAATACTATAATATTAAAATATACAAAACTACATTAATAATTTTTTAATGAAATCGGAAATTTAAAATTCTTCAAATAATTAAAAAAAAATATTTCAAATGTTTATTCTATTTTTTTTTAAAAAAAAAGAATTTTATATTTACCTTTCAAATGTATTTCAAAAAAATATTTTTTTAAATAGTTATATCGTTTTAAACAATATAATAGAAATAATGTTGATAAAATAACATATAACTTATCTTTTGTACAATTTTTGATATTTACAAATATTTACTAGAATAATTCAAAAATAAAAAATAGTTTTAAAATTATTGAACTTTGTTTGAAAAAAATAGATCATTTAGTTATAATTTGTAATCATATTGATTATAAAAAGTAAAATGTTCCTAATCTTTCATTATGTCTACAGACATTAATATAATGCAACTCAAATAATATCTGAAAGGACAAAAAGTGTGATAACTGAGACAATAAAGGTTTTTTATCTATCATTGTCTCATGTCATTAGATATGAAAACATCAATTTATCATGGAGTTCATCTCACATTGCTTACTAACCATAAATTTCGATGTATATGTAACATATACGTATTTTATAGCTATTTTCTTATCATTTGTACGGAATAAAATGAATCATAAAACTTTATCATCTTTCAGAGATATCATTTCATATCACATATTATATAAGTTATATAACTATTCGACAGCTTATCGACTTTATCACGACAGCAAAACGCCCATTTTCTATTACACACTAGAGGGAATCGGATAAATAATTCAACGGTGTAGTATAATCTACAAGAATCCAGACAATATCACATTTATATCTCGTTTCGTATTCTTGGTACCTGTGAAAAACAATCAGATTTTTTCGTCTTAAGAAAGCTGTTGGCCCACGGCAGGCCCTGTCTTTTAAATTTAATGTATGAATTTGAAACTTTATATTCTGAAAGTTTTTAATACAGTTTGTGTCTGTATCTGAAATGTATATTCCGTAAAAGTTTACTTGCACACCTCTGGCGTTGAGCTCGATCTTAAAATTTTGCTTCCCTTAAATTCTAAGGTTTGTTTGAAATTGGTAATAATATTTGAAGTATTTTCATCTATCGTGAAAATTTTAACGAAAATATACAATTTTTTATCGATAACGAAAACTAATTTTGTTTCGCTTTATTAAGAATTATTTATTAACTTTTCTTATACATTCAATCCGAAAAGTTTTATTTATTTTCTTAAAAACGAATGTTTACAATTTAATTATATGTATTTTAAAATAAGTTATATTTGAATTTTATATATATATATACTTGTATGTTTGTAAATATATTTCTTCAAATAAAAATACTGTGTTTTTGAGAAAAATATTTCTCTCAATTTTCAATAATTTAAATTTAAAGTTAAATATTTAAGTAAACATTTACATAAAACACAATATTATTTCATTAATTTTTTTGTATTCAGTTCCATTAGAATTGTTTTATTTAGAAATTTCAAAGTAATGAAAATATAACCACTTCAAGAAATATTATTTTAAAAATGTTTCTTTATTAACTATTTTCCCAGAAATAAATATAAAATATAAATTTTATATTTCAATAACCATTTCTTAGATAAATCTATTTTTTATTGATAGTTATTAAATAAATACTTTTAGTACATAAAAAAAATATTTTTTATATTTCTAAAATTCTCAATAAAAATGTTATTCATTCTTTAAACATATATTTTTATAGAAATTAATATTGTTATCTTGAAAATTAAAATCAAATATATATATATATATATATTATATTCATTTAAAACTTTTTTATTTTAATAATACTAGGTATCATATTAATGTAGTTTTAAATCAATTTCTAATCCATTTCTATTTAATTGATATATAAAATTACTTTCAAGTTATTAAACTCACAAAGATATATATGCGACATGAAATTTGAGATTTATTACAAAAGAATTTTTAAGATAAAAGAAAGAAAACGTTATATGGTTTGATTTCTGTAACTTCTTAATTTATAACCCAATGAGTTATTATCGGACAAGCTCGATCGTTATGTTACAAATTGCATGCTTCAAGGTGCTTAGTAGCTTTCGGAAATAGTGCCAAAGGAATAAAATAAAATCTGTTTAATCACACTAAAAAATCTAGTAAGGAAGAAAGAATTAGTTAAAAGACTATAAATACCTCATAATGGGTATAAAAATTATTTAGAGAATAATATATTTTATTCAAATATTTTTTTAAATAAAAAAATATATTTTATAACTTGTTATTGTTTTCGAATTTTAAATACAATCCTAATCTTTGAATTAATTACAATTTATTATTTGTTTGAAAATAAAATTGATTAAAAATATTTCAATTATTACCATATATATATGTATGTATGTATGTTAAACATGTGTGTGGGTCGAAAATAAATTTTATTAATTTAATTGAAAAAAATAAAAAAGTCAAATACATTTCTCTTTGAAGCATTATTCGCTTACTACGTAAAAATGTAATAGAAAGATAATACTGACTTCTTTTAAATTTACAAGGGTCGAGAATACATAGACAATAATAGCACAGCGTCTCGAGCAGTAATAAAAAATATTGTTTCGCAGATGTCATCTACGGCGTCCCTTTTAACACCCTACACACAGTTTCTTGCGCGAGATAAACAGTTTGCAGAGGGAAATATCGGATATCGCTGGACCACGGCCAGCCAAACAATTCGTTCGAATACCCCTTATCGCGTTCCTTATCGTTTCTCTAATGGCCACTGCATCAGCGTTCTTGATTCAAACGTACGTACATGGACGAACTTTAAGTATTAACTGACCAGCTACGGATAACAGAATATATAAGAGCCATAGGCAAGATAAACTGCTAAACTGCAAGAAATGCACTATCTTTGTTAACCGACGACGCATGAAATTCCTTAATTACATTCCTCTTCCTTTGTATTGAACTAATTTGACATTTTTTCTCTAAATATACTACTTTATGAGATAGAAAGGTCTCATATATATATATATATATATAACATACGCGTATATAGTGGATTAATATCAACTTGATATTAAATATTTTGAATTTTTTTGTATAAAAATATTAATTGCTCAAACATTTTTCACTAATATATTCCATGTAACTTTTGAAATTATTTATCACTATTTATATATTACTGTAAAATTTTAACTGTTAACTTTCTTGGTCAGACAGTGTTTAAAAATTTTATTTTTTATTATCAGCATGCTATACAAAAATATATTAATTATTTGTTGTATTATATATTAATTTTTATTTAAAAGATTCTTATATTTAATATATAGATACAGTTATTTATTTTCTATTTAAAGATTTTATTAATATGTAATTTCTTAACTATACTGATTAACCAACTTATATATAATTTTCAAAATTTAATCTATTTATGCAACTGTAATACAAAATAAATATTTATATAAATATTAATAAATTTTTCAACAAATTAATATTTCTTGAAAAAAATACTTATCTTTATAAATTTAATAATTAAATAATAACTTTAACACAAATTAGTGCATAATTCAATATTTAATAAGTATATTTTTTATAAATAAAGGAATATATTCCAAATTGAAACTAAATTATTAATTAACTGTAAATATTAGAATGTATCTTATAAATTATTCACTTCTACTCGTAATCTATGACACGAGGTTTTTAGTGCAATTCAAACTAAGCGTTACAATCCTCAAATGTATAAAATATCAAACACGCTAATCTGAAAATCTCAATCGAAAATCCACAGGAGTAATATAATTTAAATAATTGTCGTGTTTCAAATATGACATCGACGAGATATACGTATTTTAATTGGTACCTTTGAACCCCATTAACGGTCACGTCAGTCGGCACAGACTTAAGGGCACATCACCTCAGGGGTAGTAATTCGCACCCGCGCTTAACAATTCCCATCGGATACGCTGAGAGGTCCAACACCCTTGGGAGAACAACCCACCCATTGACCACAATCTTTGACGATGTCAGACTGTGACGTAACGGTATATAAAGGACAGAGTCGTACGATCACATTCGTAGGAGCACAGTTTTATTTTCATCTGATAAGGTTTACGGTCGCATTCTGTAATATCGACGTTGTACTCAGACTGTGAATGTATGATGGTCACAAATAACTTTTTCTTGCTGATGAATCACAGTCTCGAGTGATTCGATATTATCAGATATAGCTAAATTCAGTGGCGTAGAAAGACAAATACAACAACGGTTTGATAAAACATTGGTAACGCTTTCTAACTATTGATAATTAATGATATGTATCCCATATTTTGTGATTCGACGTTATTGAAAAATCAAATTTCTATAATTAGAAACACTCATCTAAAATTAAACTCTCACTCTAATTTACATTTGGATCCAAATTTGTTCATACATACCATATATATATATATATATATATATATATATATATATATATATATATATATATATATGCAGTCAGTTATATAAACAATATTTGTGCAAAAAGAATTATTTTTATAATAGTTTCAAGTTGATAATGACATGAAAAAAATTGAATAATAAATTACATACAAAGTGTGCTAGTTAGTAATTTTAAAGGTTTTATAAATTTTAAAATACAAAAATATCTATGTAGTCATTTTAGTTTTCTATATTTAGAATTCATAAATTTATTTTTTGTTAATTTATAAGTATATAAAATTAAAACAAATAATTGATTTAAAAAAGAGTTTTCATTTTTTTGTAAAAATACACTTTCTTAAAAATATAGTCTGAAATTAAATCTCATTGGTAATATAATTTGTATATTTGAAACATTTATAGATTGCAAAGATACATTTTCATTTTTAAACAATATGTTTGTATTTAATTTTAATAAAATAATAAAGTTTATTTCTTAGAAATATCCATAGAAAAACATAAATTCCAAAATTGATAAACAAATATTATAAGAAAATTATATCATATTCGTAAAATGTTTGGTAAATATTATTATAAATAATATTATATATTTTATATCATATGATTGTAATTGTTTATCTAAAGTAGATGTGCGGCTTGAAGATTATACTAAAGAGGAAGTTCGTTTAAAGGACGATAGGGATAGTAAATTAATAATCAATTGATAAATACATCTATTGATCGTTTTCAACTTCGTATAACTTCCCTTTATTAATAAAACGCCGATTAATTTTCAATATATTTGATGATAATGATCTAATTTATTTGTAATTATATTTTTATTTATTTAAAAGGTTTTAATTGATGAGATATTTATAATTGTTTATTTGTTTAAAGTGTAATATAGGTAAATTAAAATTGAAATTATTTTTAGTCAAATGTAATCACAGAATTATTATTAGAAATTAAATAAATTTAAATCTCTTTTTTTAATATCTTACTTAAATATATATATATATATATATATATATATATATATATATATACATATAGACAGAGAGAGAGAGAGAGGTAATTATTAACAAATAAGTCAATATTAAAAATATGACTACTAAAATTATATTTTGTTTCATTAATGACTATTTTATATTTCATAAAGAAAAATATGTTTTACAATTTCATGAAAATTAAATAATAAAATTAAATTGATTTTAAAGTTGATGTTTTTTAAGAAAAAATGTAATTATTTTACTGATATGAGAATCTAGATTAATTTCTGAAATAAGAAATAATATAAAATAAAACAATACAGTCTCGTGAGCATAAAATTTAATTTTCTATAAACTTAACGTTTATATTCAACGGCGATGGTTAAATAGCCATAAAAATTAAATATTATTGACTAGTTGGTACTTACGCATTACGAAGAAACCGTAACGAGGTAGATAATATAATAAGCAGTAAAGTATCAAAATTCAGTGAGTGGAAACCAGCCGGAACTTCGGACTATGTCTTACGCTACCAAGTGATAATAATTGCGATCAAAAATCATTATTCCCGGGAGCTACTCGCGCAAAAACGATACCGCCTGTGTTGTATAAAGTTTTATTAGAAAAAGCAGCGTTATATTGTTCGGCAGAATTTAACTTTCGAACAAGAATATTAAAGTTGACGACGTTATTAACAGGAAAAAAGTTTCAGTTTATCCAGTGTTACAGTTTTTTTTGGAAATTATGAACAAATCGTAAACGGTTGATTTATTGCAATATATGCATATATATATATATATATATATATATATATATATATATATATATATATATTATTCTACTTGAAGTGAATATAAAAATTAAATAAAAATTCGATTCGTGCAAACGATGTTTAGATTTGAATACAAATTAAGCGATGTCGTGAGAAATGCATGTTAATAATATCATTTGCAAAGGTCACAAATCTTAAAAGTTCCTAATAAGGACAGTTAAAAGGATACTGAAAATCGAGGACAAAGATTATTTTAAATTATATTCTAGAATATAATATTGGCCGCATGCAAATGTAAAGTTCTTGAAGAAAAAATATTTTCTGTAATTCTGAAATGTCAATGTACCTTGTTTATTATACGTTCATAAAAACTTATTAGTACTTTTGTTGCTGTAATATAATTTCATATTACAACGAAAAAAAATTAGTGGTGTCAAAGGCGAAGAAAGATTTTCAAGATATGTTTGTTTTTAATAACATAGATTTATATCTAGATTTTATATATAACTTTTACACTCAAATTGGAATAAATAAATTCTAAATAACATGTATAAAAATGTATGAAAATATATTTTGAATATAATAGAGAAATAAATACTTTACAATATTTAAAAAATAGCAAAAATTGTATTAAGTTATAATTTCACGATTTTTTTACTGTAAATTCCTTGATTTTTTTATTTTCTTACATAAAACCTTAATGCCATTTTTATGCCTAATTTTGAAAATCACACCATTCATTATTATTTAGTAAATATAGAGTTATAATGATTTAAAAAATCTAAATAACTATAATGAAATAAATAATTAGAATGTCATGTAAAAATTATATATATATATATTGAATTGTTCAAAAATCAAAAATAAAATATCTTACAAGTATATTAGAAATTTAATAAATATTATTGTAGTGTTGAGCTATAACATTTTATAATTTTAAACTGTATATTAATTTTCTTTTAAATATTTTCATCAACTGATATAATGCCAATATTGTAAATGTCTGAAACATTATATCGAATTGCACTTTATACACAGTAACGATAAATCCCTACCGATAAATTTATGTTCCGATCTACTTTATAAAACTTCGTAATGTATAAATGTCATTCCTACTTCTGCAATATTTTAAATGCACTACGCGAAGTGTCAAATACTGACTTTATGTTGCTTGAAAAGAAAATTTATGAGTTCGTTGATCATTCAGAATATATTCAGGTAGATATATATATATATATATATATATATATATATATATATATATATATAAATATATATATATAAGGAATGTAGCTATTCTCAAATGGTTTTAAAATGACTAGTTTATTTTATTATGGTTAATAAGATGTTATTTTCCATCAAGATATTGCTTTATTCATATTTTAATAAAAAGGAATATTTTGATTAGAGAAATATGTCAAAGTTTGAAGAAGAATAGAATGTTTGTTTATTAATACATCAATATATATATATAAGTAACTAAGTAGCTTCGTAAATTTTCTAATAAAAAAAAAATAAAAAAATACGTCGTTCATTATGATTTCTGTTTAATTTATTTGTTTCAATTATAAATAATTTTTGAGCATTTTCAAATAAATGAAACCATTTCCATGTACATGAGTGTTTTTTTTTAATTTACAAGCTTTAATTATAAGTTTATTTTGTATTTTTGCAAATAAAGAAATAAATTAATTTTTATTTTTTTAATAGGTTTTAACTTGAAGCTTTATTTATATTTGGTGAATAAATAAAAGACAAAATTGATTTTTTGTTATATTTTCATAATAGATTTAAATTCTATTATATGTATATTTTTAAAAATAAAATACATTTCTATGATGTTTTTAAATTGACAGAGTTTATGTATACATTAAATGTTATTGATTATATTTTCGGTTATATATTATACTGCTTGACATTATTTTTCCAAAGAAATTATTTTTTATTATATCGTATATATATATAAATATATATATATATATATATATATATATATATTTATATAATATATTTTCGTGGAAAAAAATTAGAATAATACATTGTTCATTTGTTGTATTGTTTCGTAATCGATTAATGAATTTAAAAGGATTGTTACCCTCAAATAGTTTCACAGGATTATTAATGAATAATTAAATTGATTCGAATGAAATTTGCATCCATGCATATTTTAATATCATTGATACAAGTTTGGCTCAAGTTAATAAAATTATAAATTAATTGAATGTAATCAATAGTTTAATACTTTTAATGCTGTTTTAATATATTAATCTACTCTTTCAATATATAATTTTGAATGAAATATATAATAATTAGTGTTATTAATGTAATATTTAATTAATTATTTATAATGATAATTTTTTACTATATATGTATATATATAAATTTTATCAAAAAAATGAAATGAAATAAAATACCATAAGAAAAAAAATATTTTCTTATGCTTAACAGAAATAAAGTAATTAATTGCATGACTTTGTTGTTTAAAAGTAATTACAGTGACCGTTCATAAAAAACATGAAAATTGCATGGTCATATCATACTAGATTAAAAAAATGATTTTCCAAAAAAATTAAAACATTACATTAAAGTACATGATAATAACCAAATATTAAACTGAAATTTAAGGAAAAATTTACCTATTATTTCGTAAAAATTGACAATTATAAATGTAAAATGTAAAAAATAAACATTAAAAAAGTATAAATTATAAAAAACATGACAGTGTTGTGAAAATGGTAAATATGGGGTAATAACTGTTAGAATTATATAAAATATTGCTGTAATAAATGATTGTATGTAATTTATATTATAATGAGAACAGTCATAGTTATAAAATTAAACAATATGCTAATATACAATATTAATTTATAAAAAAATGTTTTAAATATAATTTTTAATTAAGTAATAGAAAGTTAATAAATATTTTCACAAAGTTACTAATTAAAAATAAAATTACATGAGAAATTATGAATACAAATATTTTATTGAAAATGTACTGTTTTTACATTACACTAAACAATTTTTTATTAGTATGTGTACGAGTATATTAGGTATTTTAAATTTTACTTAAAGTTATAATTAAAATGGATAAGAAATTTTCTTCAAATACAATTCAAAATTTAGAAAATTATTATTTTTAGTTAACTCATAATTAAAAACAATTATTTGTAAAGAACAAATTGTAGATATAATTAAATATAATTTAAATTTGTTTATAAGAAGAATTTAATTTAAGTTTATAATAATATATAGTTAAATACTCTATTAACTAAAAGATATTTTCTTTATACAGACACACAATTATATATATATATATATATATATATATATATATATATATATATATATATATATATGTTTAAACTAAAGCCAATATTTAGGTTTTATAGTTAAATTAATGAAATCTCAATCTTTTTTCAAATAAATTAATTCTGTAGAATAGCATTTAAATCAAAATTCATTTAATGTTTAATAGTTCAGTTTCATAAACTTTAAACTGAAAAAAGTAATAAATAAAAATGCCAAATAAATAAATAATACCTTTTAAGTTACATTTTTTGTTTATTGAAAAACTTATAAATATACATTTAGATTTGTACATTTTTTATTGAATAAACATGGATATCCGTGGCATCAAGTAAAATTTCAACAGTGGCATACAAGTAGCTCGCTTGTAGTGATTATGCAAATGGTGTTACATCGAGTTGTTGAATTTCGGACGTTTTCGTACATAAGCCAAACCAAGAGAATGGAGACCTCTTAAAGATTATTAAATCGTTACTGTCTTCAAATATTGCCCGTTAAATGAAATCATGTTAGAGAATGCCAAATTTCTAATAAAAACTTGTTATAAGAAATACCTACAAGTGTAAGATTTTGTATCAAAACTTGAAAAAAGTCAGTTTGGAATTAGTTAATTACTTTTTAAATGTATTTTAAAAATACTTCTAATTAGTAACATTTATGAACTATGAGATCTTTATTCTATATACGTCTTTAGTCTGATAATATAATAATTTTTTAATTAAAATTTGAAATCTACTGTTACATGTAGTAATATTAAGTAGTAATAAAAATATACTTAACAATATTATTTTTTTATCGACATTTTTCAAAAATTTGATTATTGATAATTACTATAGCTTAATAAATTTTTTTTAATTTATGGATTTTAATACGGTTTTACAGTGTTTTAATATGTTAATATTAAATAAATTGTTATACTTGCTCATAACTAACTAGACTATATCAATAGAGTAAATTGATTAATAGCATAGTTCTATTTATAAAATAGCAATTTATCATTTTAAATTAAAAAGTGTCAGTAAAAATATCTCATAAAAAATATAAATTATTTTTTAAGCATGTCGGATATTAGTTGCTCAAAATATATTTGAATGAGTTATAAACGAAACGAGAGTTCATTATGTAAAATATGTTTTAGGAAGGAAAAATCGATATATAATATTTTTAATATTATTCTTAGTAAAATAAACAGTATATACAATATATATATATATATATATATATATATATATATATATTGAATATTACTTTTTATTGAAATTCACAAATTCTTGTTTCTGAAATCATTCTTCAACAAACTTCGAAAAAAATTGATGTCAATGTAATGTTTTTTCATTGTTCATTTTTCAATTTTCATTATTATTTTTAATTATAACGTCAAAAAAATCTGTTGACCTAAATATGTTAACAAAATTATGGTTGGTAAAATACACATGTCAAAAAAAATGTGTGCAATATAAGCACTCAATGCATTGCTTTGAAAAAACTCACTTCAATTAATTTATCATCAAAATACAACGTGTTAAAGACAAGAAAGTTATTAACGTCTGACATACTATCAATTATATTTTAAATTTCCGATCTGGGTTCATTTCTCTTTTTTCTATTTTTATTGAAAAATTTAACATAATATAATTTTTGATTATAGTTCATTTATTTAATTTTAAGGAAATTATTGATTCATTTAATAACTGTATTTATGGAATATTAAGCAAATAAATTATATTTATTTTGAATGTAAAAATAGTTTTGTACAATTTATATACAATATTTTTAGAATATTAGATAAATATAAAAAATAAAATTTATAAAACGCTAAATAAATTATGATTTCTAATTATGTACTGATTTTTTGTCTATTTTGAACATTCTCTATCAAAAAATTAGATATTTAAGAACTGGAATTAAAATATGTGATCAAAAATTATTTCAATAGATTTTTTAATAATATAAAAATTCATGTATAGAAAATCTCTAACATAAAAGTCTAATCTATTGTTTTACGTTGAAAAACATTTTTTTTATTAAATCCTAACTAGTTTATTATTGGATGTCTTCGAGAATGAACGAAAGAAACATTACAAATAAAATAAAAGAATATTGAAAACGTTTATAAAGAACTGTCTTTAATTAAAAA
The DNA here is from genome assembly GCA_029203775.1 of Neoneuromus ignobilis. Classification (NCBI taxonomy): domain Eukaryota; kingdom Metazoa; phylum Arthropoda; class Insecta; order Megaloptera; family Corydalidae; genus Neoneuromus; species Neoneuromus ignobilis. The sequence continues at coordinate 12,212,828 of CP092094.1, read as the reverse complement.
AGAACTGTTCGACTTGTTCGATCGAAACGACAACACTGTTCAAACAATAAAAACACATTAAGGTTAAGTTCTTCGTCAATGAAAAACGCAAAAGTGTGTCTGATTACTTTATAATTGCAGAAAATGGATTGAAGCTTTATTAGATGTCCGCATAACTTATTTTGAATGGAAATATTCGTAATTTATACGATGTAATTTTTACTAATGATCTGTTATACTATAATATACATTTAATATGAATCGACTGTTGTAATTTATACACCATTTATTATTCGATTGAGGAAAAAAAGTATTATAAATTTATTTATAAAATGCATTATCTGTTTGTATTTTGAAATTAGTTACATGAGCTTAATGTAAAAGCGTAATTTATAATAATGATTTATAGAATTAATTTTTCATATTAATTTGTAAATCGATTTATTTTTATTTATTTGCTTAACGTGATTATAAGTATGTTATAATACGCATTATATTTATTTATTTATATATATATATATATATATATATATATAATTTTTTAATAAAAAAATATTTTTTATTTTTAATCAAAATGGTAAAAATTATAACGGTTGGAAAAATAATTAAAAAGAAGTTTTCCAGTTTTTAATTAAGTTTATAGAATTTGAAAATTTATATAAAAGAGTGAAGAAAGTTTTTATCCAAATATCTAAATAATATTTCAAATTATATTTAAAAATAGTTTAATTATTTAATTATAAAAGTTATATTTTCTGTATCACAAAAAAGTAAATTTTAGCAATTAAAATATATATTTTTGAAATTTCGGATTTAATAAAGAACATTTTCTTAATATAAATAAAACATATTTATCGTATTTAATTTAAAATCATTTTCTTCAAAACAAGAATTCCAATTAAACAGAATTTAAATTTAAAACAATCCACAGTAAAATGAAAATTATATTAAAAAACTTTTGATTATTTATTCCAAGAGTATATTAAATGCATCTTAATTTCTATTTGAAATTAAATTAAAACACTTCCTGTTTCAATCGAAGCATTTTTCATTTGAAAGCTTCAACTATCTAAATGAGTATGTTTTCAGTGTTATTTGTTCTAAGAGAATACTTGAATATTTTACTTGTTCAATGTAGTGGATTATTTTTTTTCTTGCAATTTTCAACTTTGTACAACATTCAATTATCGAGTGATTCAATTTCGTTCAAGCAGTGAGATTAATTAAAGCTATTTTCTTGTTTTCTTTTTTTTATAATTTATATTATTTGTTATTATGTTTGTCTTGGTATCCGTTTTTTTTTAATTTTTTTTATATAATTGTTTTCATATTTACCAAATATGTATATATATATATATATATATATATATATATAATTGTTATTATTAAAAAGAAAATAATTTTCTGTATATAACTTAAAAATATTCTTATGTTCGATTTAATATAATTGGTAAATTAAATAAAATTTATATACATAGTGGAAATATACTAAATTATAAAATCATTTACTAAAAAAAATTTTTAATATGAAAAGGGATTTTGTGATATGTGACCTATTTTAATATTAATAATTAATTTTTTTTTACATATTTTTTTTACCATAATCATATATAATATATAAGGAAAAAACCGAATTTATGAAAATGTGTTTTTGAAATTATGACAGAAGTATCTGATTTTTTCATAGAACAATTTTAAATTATCTTTTAAATTTAATTATTTTTTTAATGTTAAAAATTATGAAAAACTGTTATTATAAACTGACAGTAAAAATATATCTTAATTTCAGTATTTTTCGATTAATATTTTTATTGTGTAATGTTTATATTTAAAAAATGAATATATTTTACCATATATTAAAGATTTATAGATAAAATAACATATTGAAATATGATAATCAATTCTAAATTTATGAAGATTTTAGGTTTAAAAATAAAGAATTAAGATACTATTTAAAGTAATAAAACTATTTATATATATATATATATATATATATATATATATATATATATATATATTGTATATGTATGTGTGATAGTATGTAAGTATAATTGTATGTATGTATGTATATATAAACTTATGAAAGTTATTTGCAAAATAAATGTTGTAATAACAACATTTTAATCTCCAAAATTAGTTAATTTCTCGAAATATTAATTCAAATAAAATGATTGTACAACGTACAATGAATGTGTCTTAAAATGTATGTTTATGAGAACCGTTCTACGTTTCACATGTTTTAGAGTTCGTATTCCATGTAATTAGTAATAAAAGTTTTACATTTTTAACACGGCTGTTTTATCGTCATAAATTTATTTTAATAAGAATTATGCGTTACATTGTTGTTTATTACGTATGTCTTGATATTTAAAAATTAACCAGTATATATATATATATATATATATATATATATAAGTGTAATTATATTTTCCATAATTGTGTATTTCTAATTAATCAACAATAACTTGTTTAATATTAGATAATTTTAGAAATTTTTTATATCATATAAAGAATATTATTTCTTTTAAGAAATTAATTTTTACAGTTTTATATGTAATAGTTCTTTAATATGTTTTAGACAATTACATATTAGTTCTCTCAGGTATCATTTTTTTTAAAAAAAACTAAATTTTTCTATAATTTAAATCTTTGTGATTCGTCATTTTTTATACACAGTTAATAATGAAAAATATTAATAATGTTTATATTAAAATATGTTCAAATTCAAATGTATACTATTAACAATAAAACTGCAAGAGTATTTTCATTTTATTTTATCACAAAACTAAAATGTTTACCAACAATTAGTGAAACATAAAAAATATTTATGTATTCAAAAATTTAAAAAATTTTTGAAAAATAATGGCTTTTATATTTTAGTTCGTGTTCTTATGAAAACATAGCAAAGGCTTTAATTTAAACATTTACATTTTTATATATTTTATTAATATTAAAATTGATTTTAACAGATTTTACTTGAGAATATAATAAATCTTATATATTGATCAACAAAAATAATAATAAGCTGCTTGTGTCACAATAATACCGTATTATCACATATCGTTAAGTTACGTCTGTAAATATAACGACATTTCTACAACTCTAACAACCAGACTTGTATATAAATATATACAGAGTATTTTATACATACACACATGCATTCATACATACATACATACATATATATATATATATATATATATATATATATATATAAGAACGTAATACAACTGTAACAAACGTTTTAACGTTTCACACGTGCCCGATGACTCGACATCGCTTAACGACCTTACATTCTTACTGTAATCAAAATGCCGTTGTGTTAGATAGCAAAATGAAATTACATACAACGATAATAACATTTCATAGTAGCAACCAGTGGTGGATTATTATATTAACCCTTTTGTAGTTTTCAACGAGTCGTTTGAGTGGAAGCTAAGTATACATGAAGTGTAATTAACGATAAAAATATTACATTATTTTTAATTGTTACAATATATTTTTTAAATCTGAGTCCATCAGTAAAAAAACGCTTGGGAAATGTAAAATATTTTTAATTAGCTTAATATAAAAGTTAGTTTTAACATAATTTTTATGAACTTCGATATTTTTTTATTATAAGAGTTATTTAATATATAGCTTATTCGTTTGAAGTAATTAAATTTACTGTAAAATAATTTATTATAATTGAATGAAAGATATTTATATATTTTTTTATAAAACAATAACAAACTAAGTTATAAAAATATGATTTGTTTTTAAATAATTTTAATTCATTTTTAAAAGCAAATAATATACGAAAGTAGATGAAACAGTTTTACTTATGAAATGAAAAAATAATTGGTTATATATAATTACTAAAAATTTACATAAAATATTCATTGTATAATTATATAAGATAATATTGCTTTCTTAATTGTCTTTTAACATTTTAATTGTTATTTTAATATTAGAAATAATCGTAATATTAGAAAAAAAGAAAATTAGAGCTGGAGATTAAATAAAAAAATATTATATTCTTTTATACAAGAAATAATAAAATGTTCGACGATAAATTTGATGTATTTATATAAATGCTGACATCACAATACTATTAATACGAAATCAAGTCTCAATTTAGTGAATATAACAAATATATATTGATATTCATTGAAAATATATTTTTTTGTAATAAAATTATTCTGTTGGAATAAATATTTATTACGTTTAAGGTATATATTGATAAATTTTTAGAAAATGTCTTTATTTTTATATATATATATATATATATAAATATATATATATATATTTATATATATATATATATATATATATATATATATAAAAATGTGTGTGTATTATTTAAAAAAATAAACTCGCAGAGTATTTATAGGAAATATAAAAAAATAGTTTTAAAAGTTAATTAAGTAGATATTTGCTTTAGAAACGATGCATTAGAAACGGAGTTATAAATAAATTAAATAATTCAGCAGTGCATTTATATATCTTACTAATATAATCCTAGAATTCTCATGAAAATTAAATGCATATTTTTAATGAAATACATACTTGTTTTTATAGTTATTTTAATTAGATTGTTGATATTTTTATGAGAAATTTACATGATAAAATTAACAGTACAATATAGATGAAATAAGAAAATTATTCTTAGAATTAGGTCAAACTAACGTAGCAAAACCAATTTGTTCTTTAGTAATAAAACTTATATGAGTGTTTTAAATGTGGTATTACTTCTTTATAATATTGAATATATAAATTAATCTAGGTACATACACTGGTGTATATGTATATATATATATATATATATATATATTAAATTTATTTTAAGGCATAAGATATTTTAATAAAATAATTGCCCATTATATTGAGTTACTTTTATAATGTATTTTAAATATGAAACAAAAATATATAAATATAAATGTATATACTTACATAATTAGAATTTTAATTGCTTTTTTAAAAATATATGTTTTTTCATTAAATTATTATTATGAAAATATTGTTTTGTAATTTATATATTTTTTAATAAATAATTAAACTAATTAGAATATTTTTTTTAAAAAAATATAAATTATATGTAATAAATAAAATTTTATACGCATTATATAAAGAATTATAAAAAGTAAAATTAGACAATTTTATAAAATAACTGTAAATAAAAATACTGATGCAAGTGTTAATTAAAAATATAATAAATCAAATAAATTGAGTCAGATTGTAGGGAAAAATGAAATATTAGATTTTCCAATTAGACTATTCAATTTTTCAGTCATTACTTAATAAATAAAATGAAAATAAACAATAATAAAAAAAATAAATCTGATAAATGTAATTTGTAAGTATATCTAAAACTTTTCTTCAATATTACCATTTAAAATTTCTAATAGAAACTTCAATTAATGGTATATATTTCAATGAAAATTCGTTTATGATAAAATTTGATTTAACAAAGAAAATATAGATAAAACTTGAGAAATTACAAACAGCCTTGAAATTTAATTTCCTTATGAATGTTATAAATATGGTTGATAAGTCATGCAATAATTTGATTGCAAACATTTTCAAATAACTAGTAATAATTATTATAGTTTATCTAATAAAACATTTGAATACCTGTGATGAACGCTAAACTGTACATCACATGATAATCAACAAAAGGACAAGACGACCTTCTTGCAATAACAGCTCAATACATGGATTTTGCTATTGAAAAGTTGAAGTGGAATATAGCGTGCAACAGCTCTTAACAATACGCTCGCATTAATGATTCAACTAAAGGACTTGGCAAATTTCTTGTGTAAGTGTACTACAATTATGAAAGTCATTGTGCAAACTTCAACCATAAATTACTATTTTGATTATATATTATTAAATATATATATCACATAACATATAAATAAATTATACTGGTATACAAACGCCTTAATTTTATACAAAATCTCGTGTAATTATATTACAAGTAATGAATAATATTACAAGAAAAAAATCTGACGAATTACAAAAAAGAATAATAACATAAGACTTATTTCTTAGAATCAAATTAATTCTCAAATAATAACAAATTTTAAATAATAATCTTCTTTATCTACTTTAGTTTTTATAATATTTTATACCGTTTTTCGTGTTTAATATATAAAAAACTTTTTAAAATTTTTGTTCTATTTTATTATATAGAGAACGAAACGTGTTTGTTTTTTTTACTAAGAATAAAAATCTCTTTTATTCTACAAAAGCTGTAATATTATTACTTTTGGTTTTATCGACTATCTGCAAGATGACAACTACTACTGAAATCAAAACTTTCGATTTTTATTAGTTCAGAAGAAATTCTTGTACGTGTTTATAAAACTAAGTTATCATTGGAAATGGCAAATACTATTTTTTTCTTTATTTTTACTCCATCATAATACAGAGAAAAAGTTTATTTGTTTTTTCTATAGATTCATTTATAAAAAAAATATTTATTAGATAGAAATAGTCATAATAGAAAGTATTTTTTTGTAAATAAATTATATAGAGTTTAAATCTTTGAATCCAATTATATTTATTTGATTTAGTTTTAAGATAATTCACGTGACTGAATTTAGTAGTTCTTGATTTGTGATGTAAGATGTTATATATAAATGTCTAGATTACTATGTAGTTATTGTTATATATATATATATATATATATATATATATATATATATATATATAGCACTGAAATTGTATAATTATTTATGGTACAATATATATAGTTTGCGTGAACGTTATCAAATTGAAATTGTATTGAATCCATTTCACGAGCATTTGTATAAAACGTGTCAAGTCACTGTGAAATGAAACTGATTCTATTCTAATTGAGTGATTTGTAGCATTCAGATGATTTATACGTTTATCTGCTCTGAATAGCGGTCTGTACCAAATCGAGTACCGCGAGCTTAAAGTATTTTATATTCGAATAATTTATCGTCCTCACAAATAACAATACTTGATGTTCACTGCTTGATAAATAGACCAGTGTTCAGCATTAATGTTACTTTAACATAAACGTAAGTCAACAAGAAGACCCATAACAGAGCTACACCATATGTGCAGCATGAGTTAGTGTCAACAAGGACTAATGTTACGGGTATGTATGTACATAGATACAACTATGGAAAGAGAACAGCTTTTCGACCCACATAATGTGTGCGGTTTTGCTAATTCATGAATACGCCACTGCGGTAGGTATTTTGCGAGAGAGCTACACAACTCGTGCTATATATACAACTGAACTAGACGAATGTTGTAACTAGCTCAGAACAAATGCCACGCAGTACATTATTCATTCGTCTATAATGAAATTAGCGGTTTCCGGCCCAATTTGAAACTCTACGTCGGTAGTCCCATTCCTAATCTCAAATGCATTTTATGTGTCAATGAATGAACTATCGTTCTCTGTAGGATGATGTTCGTATCAAAATATCAATGACTAAGTCTATGAATTATATATAAATAGTTGAAATTAATACATGTATTCTTTACATGTACTCCAACAATTTTGTGATATATACATACGTATGTACGTATATATGTGTGTATGTATATATATATATATATATATATATATATATATATATATTCTATTTTAAACATTATTTTGTACATTGAAAATGATTAGAGTTACTTTTTTCTAATTAAAATAATATATTCTTTATAATAACAAAAAGCAGATATTTTAAAATTAATTAACTTTTAGCAATATTTATTATAAGAAAAGATTATTCTGTTTATTTAGTTAATATTGATTAAATATTTGTCTTTATTATATCACTGAAATATAATAGTTTTAATAAAATACTTGCGCTGTTTTGAAATATTATTTGTAAAATTATGAAAATATGATTTTGTTAACTAAAATCTGTCTACATGATTTTCTAAGCAAATAATATCATTCTCAAAATAAAATAATAGTTTATTTTTTGAAAAAAGCTTAGTTATACGAAAGAAATAATTTAAATTTAATTCTTTTAAAAGGAACTAATTCGTATTTTTCCAAAACAACACTTTATTAAAAATTAAAGTTTAATAACTAAATATTAAATATAATTCATCTTTAAAAGAATTAAAATAAATTCGTAAACGTTAATATTGAATTAATTTATTTATAAAAACAGATAAATAAATAAATCGAAGAAAATTAGATATCGATTTAATTTTAGTTTAACAGAAAGTACTTTAGATATTTCATAAAAAAATATAAATTAAAACTACAACTTATTTTCAATATATTTAATATGTATGTATATAAATAAAAAGTAGCTAAATAAACAGAAAAATCTTCTCAAAAAAAGAATATATAAAAATTGAAAAGAGTATATAAAAGTTGGTTATATGCTTTTTAAAATTTTAATTCTTGTTTTTTTAAAAGATAACATATATAAATATATATATAATGTAAAAATGAAGAAAAAATTTAATATTTACTTTCATATGATTATGATTTTCAGAAGTGTACAAGATAGATTTAATATAAAAAAAAACATCATGCGTATAGAAAGTTATTTAATATAAATCACGTAAAACATTGGCTTATAAAAATTCACTGCGACAAAGCATAATCCTAGAATAAATTTTAATATTCTAGTAAAAAAAAACTTGCAAACTATACACGTAATTTAAACTTACGCCACGGAATTTCGCCAAAGGTGGAAAATTATATCGATTTAAAATGTGAACATCGACTGTTACAACTTCATTTTCAATGCAAATATATGTAACTGAGTCCAATTACACATTCTGTTTTATCTGTTTCGTTTAATTTGTTCCCGAGAGTTAAATTGTCCTCAGCTGCCTTATTCGTTTTCTTCATCGTTTAACTTAAATAAATACGAACATTTATACATATATAATAAAGGACGTTCATTAATACATGCCGAAATTCTTCGATGGCTTCATTTTATATAGCAACTTCAATTACGCACACACATATACATACATATATACATACATACATAAATACATACATATATACATATATATATATATATATATATATATATATATATAACTATACACATTAAATAGAAATTCAAAATTTAGTTGAAATCTAAATATGAGAATTGAACATTATTTAGATTTAATTAACAGAGAAATACATGAATAGAGCACTAGTTGAGTGGCATGTAGTTATCTTAAATTGTTAACAGAATAATTAAAAATATTAATAGTCTAACTAATTATATATATATATATATATATATATATATACATTTCACTTTAATAAATACAAGTTGTTAATTGTAAATACAAATTGGATCATCTCTTTATCAGGTTTGAATTTAATATCACTGAATGATTAAAATTCGATAATTAAATTTCAGTTCCTTAAATTAACAGCGTTAAATAAATGTTATATATATATATATATAAGTTGTATATAAAATATTGAATTAATTATAGCAAATTAATAAATTGTTGAATAATGTACGAATCTGAGTATAAAGTAATATAAAGAACTAACTTGATAACAGATGCTTCAATCAAAAACAGATATTATTTAAATAAAGTATTAAATATTTATTACGATACTAATTGAATTATTTTTTCAGTTTCTTTGAAGTTACTGAACTTGAAAGAAAATTGTACAACAAAGAACTTTTCTCATTTCATAGTTATAAATTCGAACTGTTGCCGATTCCATTATTTAAATTTAATTTAATTCAAGTACAACTTATATAAAAAAATAAAAATTGTAACAATGATTTAAATTTGTAATCCAAGCTTGTTTTAAATATCGTGGTAATATTCTATATTTAGAGTGATTTTTAATTAAAATATCACGTATTTGTTTTAATAACTGATTTGTGGTAAATGTTATATGACTTTTTATAAACTATATATATATATATATATATATATATATATATATAAGCATTTTCTATCATCATTAATCTAAGTAAAAAAGTATGTATACGATTTTAGATGAAGAGAAAGAAAAAATCACTCGCCATGGATAAATGTAATCCGTTTAAGAGATACGCAGATAAAAGATAACAAAAGATATTTTGAATAGCCATGACTTGAATAGAGCTATTCTGACTTTGATATCTTTGTGGTACATATTGTAGTATCTATTCATAACATTTACTCTATATACTAGAAAAAAATGCACCAATCCGATTAAACATGGTAAAAAATAAAAGCTTTTTTGCAGCTTTATTTAATAGAAATGTGTGCGCACGTCTATATACATAATATTATAAAATTATTTGCTTTACATTTATAAGCACGATAATATATCTATATCTATATATATATATATATATATTTGTGTTAAAATATTTTTAATTAACAATATTCTTATTTATCATTAACGTTATTCACCCTAAAACACAATTATTAAGAGTTTATGTTATATTTATTAACTCAAAATTGCATTTTTTTAATGAATACAATTTAATATAAATTAAAATACATAAAAATGTTGTTTAAAGTGTACCTAATTTAAAATATTTTAAAAAATTCGTAACGAATATAAATAAAATATTTATTGAAATTTATAAAAGAAATGGAGGTATGGTTTTTATTTTATATTTTTTTAATTTAATCAAGATACACTTTGAATATGTACCAAAAACTAATCAAACAAATTAACTAATAACAAAGAAATTTAATTTATGTATCTCTAAAAAAATTAAACGCCAAGGTAGAAAATTCTCAGTTAATTAAATGACAACTTTGTTGTAATAGTTTTGTTAAATTTGGAATATTTTTGGACAAAAAGTTTAAATCCCCACAAATACTCTTTATTTACAAACAAAATTGTTCTATTTAGCAAAAACTAGATTAAGCAAACTAAATGTAGGTCAAACAATTAAATAGAACGTACACAAAATTACATTGTACACACACAAATATATATATATATATATATATATATTAAAAATATCTCAGGAATTTAACAATTATAGAAAATATAATATTTACCTTAATTTAAAAATTCTAATGTTTTAATATTTTAATATACTAACAACTGATAATTTTATTATATTTACATTTTTTTATTCTTTTTACTTTAAAAATATATATATATATATATATATATATATATATATATATAATTTGTTTACAATTATACTTTAAATTGAAGATTTATTTGAATTTTTATTATTTTTCAAATATAATAAAAAATATTCTATATTCAATATGAATAAAAATATTTTTATGAAATAAATATATTCACAATTATGCAAATTCGATATAAAATATACATATATTTAATCAGACAGGAATTTCAATCTTTGTTAAATATAAGAAAATAAAGAAACATTGAGATATTTGTGAAATTTATAATACAAAAGACTGGAGATGAATGGTAGAAAAAAGTTACATCGATATAGGATTTCAGGTAATAAAGTTGAATTTATTGAAAAAGAATAAATAAAAATAAGTAAAGATACTGATAAATTCACAAATAAAAATTTTTATCGACTTTAAAGAAAGACTAATGTAGTTTATATATAAAAAAGGAGTTTTGCTTCAGAAAAAGGATTTCTTTAGTGTCACTAAAGGTAAATGGCTCCTGTAGGAATTTAGGTAAGTCGTAAATAAGTAGCAAAAATGTGGGTTGTGTAGTTGAAATGAACGGTTCTTTCATTGCCTCTCTAGATGTTGTTCGAGTTGCACATTTACCTATATATATATATATATTTATATATATATATATATATATATATATATATATATATAAGATGTTTAGTGTATAATAATGCATATTTTCGAATATGGTTTTTAAAGCTAGTTTTATAATCCAAAAAATTTAAAATGTTTATATTTTATGTTATAAATAGGCAAATATAAAAGTTATTTTTATAAATATCTTTATTAAAAAAAAGTTTACAAATTATTAAACAATTGTACCTTAAAAAGATTTACAATTTATATAATTAAAAAGTGATTTATTTTACAAACTTTCCTAATTGTATAATTTGAAATATTAACATATATATCCATATTTCTTTTTAATTTTTTTAACATTTATGTTTATTTTTCTATTATTTATTTATTTATCAGGCAATTAATATGGATCATATTAATAAAAATATTAAACAAATGGTAATCATTTTAATTACTTTATACGAATATATATAGATATGCAAAATTAAAACCAAAGTAACGATAGACAATTATTCATATAAAATAAATTTAAATTAATGTCTTCAGCACATTTGTAAGAGAACCCATAACTCACATAAACCATACACAGATCATGTCGGAAGTAGATAAATGTAACCTCGCTGAAACCTTTTCTCAAATTATAGTCATACAGTAGTCATTACTAAATGCCAAATGGAACAGAGTCTAATGTAAATATAATGCACACATCTAGAGAACAGTATGTACTTTAAATCAAATTTAGCTCAATAAATGACTATGCCGGCAGACACTATGTAAAAATTCTATTTCTTACATGATATATATGTACCTGTATAATATAAATTCAGAAATTATTATATAAAATATTATTATGGAATTATATATATATATATATATATATATATATAATATGTTAGTAAAAATAATTCAAAAAATTAAATTGTAGAATAAATTATTTAATTTAGATTAAAAACGAATAAAAAAAATGTATATTTTAAAATTTATTTTTTTAAAAGACATAGTTTTGTTGTTCTTAAACAAAGAGATTTTATTTTTTATAAAATATTATTATATATTTAATTCTTTATTTAACATTACTTAATTTAGAAATGAAAATTGATAACATATTTTTTTCTATAATACAATATTTCTATTATTTAATATAATGTTTCATGTCTTTTCTTTTCCTCTTATATATATATATATATATATATAATAAATCACATTGATAAAAAATAAAATTTATTTTCAATTAGTAGAAATTCTTTTATATTTAGAATTGAATTGAAATGTTTCTTTTTCCATTTTCATGATATTTCCTATGAAAAATGTATTTATTTGAAAAAATACTATTGTAAGCATTTTTATAAACTAGAATATATAAAAATATGAAATATTTATTTAAACTTTAATATTTAGAAAATGTTTATTTTGTTTTGACATTTTAATTTAAAAAATAGTATAAAAAATGTTAGAAAAAGATTTATTCAAATTATAATATGAAATATATAATGGACCTTGAACATATTCTAAAAATACAGTGAGAATCTTGTAAAACGATAAAACAATATGTACCTTTTTTCAAGAAACAATTCTTGTGAACTGAAAACGGAAAAGAACATATACTATATTGTCTATTACTATGTTATCCTGAAAAGCTCACCTGCGTCAACAAATAACGAAGAAAAAATAGTTTTTTTTCGTCCACAGGTGTGTTTTTTATACGTTAACATGCTTTTATATATGACGTTAGTGACAGTCAATATGTTACAAACAAAAATATTGAACATATATTTTCAGATATACGATTCGGGATTCTTATTATTTTATAATTTTAATATTTATATAATAAATTTTAATGAAAGTAAATAAAACATGGAAGTAGAAACAAATACTTTTTTTGAAAGTAAGTATCTATTAGAAAAAAGTATTATTTTTTTGGAAATAAATATGATACTTTTGAAAAGTATTTATTTTCTTATTTAAAAATTAATGGTTTTTAGAAAATTTATTAAACTTTTAAATTATAAAATTTATTAAATAATTCATTACTATGAGATCTTAATTGATTTATCTTACATATAATAATATATATGTGATTTTTTTTTAAAAAAAATATTTTATTTTACGTTTAATATACTTGAATTGTTAACTAATAAATTCGTTAGTAAAAATATGTTACTTTAATTAGTTATTGTATCATTTTAATTTACTTCAAGCTATTTGTAAATTTACGCTTTTTATACAATTTCACAGTATTGTTTGAAATTAGAATATTATATAAGATTTTATGTATTTTAAAATTCTTGATCATTCCCTTTTTATGCATAAATACTTTTTTATATTTAATATAACTTTCTTAATTAGTTAGATTTTTTTATTATTAAGAAAAAATATTTTTAACGAAAATGTAAACAACGAATAAAAACACATACAAGCTCAATTTAAAAAATATATATAACATGATAACTAAGATAAAATATTTTTTAGTAAAAAAATTTAATAACTGTATTCATATTTTACTATTAAATTCTAATAAAAAAGTAGGAATTCACTTCATAACGCAGTATTCTAAAGTTCATTGAAAAATGTTGTAGAAGCATGTCGAGATTATTGTTATCAGTATAAAAAACCCATATGATTGTATTTTATTTCAGTGCAGAGCGAGAGTGTTTTTCCAATAGTGAATTTTACATTTATGCTTTCAACAAATTGTTCTTCATCGTTATGTTACTGATTCGACTTCATACACACACGCACAAACGTACAATGCACGTTTTATATTTCCTATCATATACCTTCATATATTCTTTGACCTGTTAGCTAACATATTTTCATTCCTGCAATGAGTAAGAGTCTGTTATAAACGCTAGCACGCATAATTCTGTATATATATGCTAACAATATTATTTTTTGTTAATGTACACGCTTCTGTGACTTTTATAGTGTAATAAAATGGCGAATTTATAAAGAAATAAATTACATTAATAAACACTAAGCGTAAGCAGTAACCAGATTTTATTCGTGGAATATAGGTACACTTTTGTGCGGCTAGCATAAAATTTGTATACGAGTGGTCTACCGAAAATTTGAATAATTAAACATTTTCCAGTTTTATTTCGAATGTAAAATATGTGTTGTATAAAAATCACTCACTATTTAATTTTTTACACGTCTTTACGTTTAAATTTTCAAGAGGTTTTAACATACACTTAAAAATAATTATCTGTGTGTGTAACAGTGTTTAACAATTTGATTATTCTAGAAGATTGAAATTGGTTTACGGTTGAACAAGATTTGATTAAATTTTATGGGTAAATTAATAGCTCTTTTAGTTTTATGTCACAAATTTAATCTTTTTTATTACTCAAAAATATACAAAATTAAAGGATTTTATCATAAAAGAAAATTTATAAATCTTAGTTTTAGTAACCACTTTAAACTTTTTATACAAGTTCTTGCGATTTTAATGGATATATTTGAATTTTATAACTGTAATGAATCTAATAAATATACAGGATTATATTTAATTTAAGTAAAGTTTTATTATTGATATTTTTTATTTCTTTTCCGTATTATATATATATAATATTTAAAAAAATCTTCTACTTATAATTGAAAATTAATAAATTTTGGTGTACGAGTAGATTACTCTCAGTAAAACTATATATTGATTTTTTTTAATACAATTCATCAATATTTTATTAAAATATATGTAGTATTAGTTTTTTCACAAGTTTAATTTTACGTTTTATAGTGAATATTGATATTTTTAAAGCAATTAATTGCAATTAATCTGATTATGCTATCTTTTTAAAGTTTTAATTTTATTTTAATTAATAAATATGCTATAAATTATAATACAACAATTGTTTCATTTTGATATTTTTTCGAATATGACATTGTTTGTATTTTTCCAGATAATATCATATACGAAAATATTAAATTTATGTTGTTAATAGAATTTTAGACAAACTATTTAATATTAATATTTATTTAATTAATTTCAACTTATATATATATATATATATATATATATATATATATATATATATATATATATATATATATATATATATATATATAAGTTAATCATCTTCATTATTTTGAATGTTTGTAAACTATAATTTACTCATTAAATATTTCATATAAAGTTAATGTATTTTTAATCACTTTATTCTTATTGAATTATTCATTAATCTCAATTTGGAAGATTGTCTTTCGTGACTATTCAAAGAAAAATTGCTAATGACTATTTTATATTGTACTCAAATTTCGTTACTGCTTTCAATAAACGAACTTCTTATATATATATATTATATATATATATATATATATATATATATATATATATATATATTATATATATATATATATATATATATATAATATGTATAAATATGTGCGTGAATTCTGTAATCGCATAGTTGTTTTATAAATTTAATTATTGATTTTTATATCTACACTATAGTATAGTTCACATGAAATTAAGTAGGAATTTTACATAAAGTAAAACAATATTAGTTCAAATAATTATTTTATAAATTCTTTAACAAGTTTATTACTTTTTAGAATGCTATATGTACGTTATAATAGCATTCTTTGAAAAATTAAATATATTGTGTTGTAAGTTAGTTACAGCAACATAACCTTATTAATAAATTCTAAAACTTTTTCATGAATTTCTATTTAGTTTTATAAATTGAATTAATAAGCTTGAATTTTACGTATTTCTTATTGAAATGTTTTTAAAATATATTTGAAAATAGTTTAATTTTAATTATTTAATTTTGATTAGATTGTAAAATATATCTACAGTAAATGTTGTGCTTAGATTTATTAAAATTATTATGATACTATTTTTTTAAATATTATATTTTAATTGTTTCTCTACCTTTTCTTATAATTAGCTTTTTAAGACATCAAAGAAAGGTTTTTTTACATATAATATAACTTTATTTATTCTTACATTAAAACTTTGTTCTTTAACATAATTATGTAGGTATAAATTAATTTTATTTAATTAATATATAGTATGCATAAACTGCATGTACAGAAAGTTACGTCTTTGCAACTCTGTATATTAATGCATGTACACAAATGTACATTTGCTATATATTTATATATATATATATATATATATATATTTATATATATATATATACTCGCATTATCCTATTTAAAAATATATTATTTAATTTATTAAAATGATATTTGGTAATTAAAACAAAAAAGCGAGAAATTTAATTAAAATTGTAATTTAATCTTGATTTTAATAATTAATTACATTTAGAAACTATATAAAATAAATCGTGTTTTATATCTTTCAAATGTAATTATTTTTGATTAAAATCAAGAAAGTTAATAAATATTTTTGTACGTTGTATTAATTTCTATATAAATTCATCGTTTTTATAATTGTGGGTCAAGTGGTTATGATACATTTATTTCAATAGATTATTCGTTAACTTTTACGTTGGCGTTTGATTTATTTTGATACACATTATATTATCATTCGCTTCATATAAAAAAAATAGTAGCAAAAACTAACTGTTTATATATCCATGACATCAATTTTGTTAATATCACTTAGCACTGTTATCGATATAACAAGTTTAGAACGAAAAAAAAGTATAAAAACCAACTCAAAGGCGTTTCAGGGGTGAGTTTGTAGAGGTTTACATGACGTAAGTAAATGTTGGTAAGAGTGCGGGGGAACAGTGTACGTGTTTATAAAGATATGGCTGAAAGCAGCTGTCTGTGTTGAGGACGGAAGGCAAAGTTTCAGGAAAATACGAGCGCAGGGTGTACGGGACGTGTGCCAGTAGCTGTTTACAGTTTGAACACTGAAAGTGATTGATGGAGGAATTAGGGTCGCTTGCACTTTCGCGGACCACTTTTTCAGTTAGCGGCTAAAAAACATATTAGTCTTAATTTGTCTTAGTACGTAAGAGTAAGGTGCAGTCGTTGTGAACATCACAAGAAATTGTTTATGGGTATTTCTTCATTACGAAATTTTAGCCGTGTAATGAAGTATATAATTTGGGTAGTCAGTATTTCATAGTTTATGTTTATAAAGATAAATAATCATGTCTGAAAAGAGTGACAGACAAATGTGTAGATTTCATTTCATCGATTAAATTGATTTATTAATCAGCTTATTATTTAAGATTTTATTCATATAAAAATGATTAAAAATTAAATGTTCTCATTTAAGAAATAATTATATTTTAATTTATGATTGTAATATAATAAATGTATTTTATAAAATTAGTTTCAATGAATAATAATCCTTAGTTTTAATATAAAATAGGTTTTTATAAAATTTTGTTGTATTATGTGGAATAGAAAACCTTTTATTTATTTTTTTGTAAAAAAATAATACCAACATAAATTTCTTATAACGAAATTTAATATTTGTTCCCAAAAATTAAAGCTTTTAATATTAATAACATTAAAATTATTATAAGCAAAAATTAAATTTTTTTCAAGTGTTAATTAAAATAATGGTGTCTTAAGATAAAATTTTTTAAAAAAATGTAAATTTTCTATAATCCCAAACTGGAGAATTTATTTTGATGTATTAATTATGTCGACTTATATATAACGTAAAATATATGTTCTCATTAAGAAATGTTATGCCAGGAAATTATTTATTTCATTTATAATTGTATTACGAACAAAGATTAAATATTTCTTCCATAAATACAAATATGTATATATACCAAAAAGAAGAATTTATTTTTTTAAAAAAAATTAAAAGGATGTTTTAATGAAGAACCTTTTAGCATTTTAGTATTTTATATAATGTATATATACATACACACATGTACGTGTATATATATGTATATATATATATATATATAATGTTTGTTTAAGTGAAATATAAAAATGTAAATTTTGAATGTTCTTGTATATGTTTATACGAGTATAAAATACATATGCATTCACATAAGCACAAAAATAGCAATACTCGTTATGAAAGGTTTAAATATCATATAGTGTACATTTCATTCAACCCCTGCGTAACAGCGTAGCAAAGTAAAACTCGACTTCATTTAAACAAATATGTATATGCATAATGTATAGGTGAATATTAAAATGCTCCCATGTTTAAACAATAGAACGACACTTTACAACTTCATAAAATCTCCTGTCAACTATACCACTAATCTACGCTCGAGACCTTTTTAAGTGTCCTCTTTTCAACATTTCTCTTTGGAACACCGCATCAGATTATTTCATAGTCGTTGCGTTGCATTATTCTGGCCTCGCATTTGAACAACACGCTTTTTGATTATAAAACAAAGAGACGCGCCGCGATAAAAATGTACGGTTTTAAAGGAATGGCACTTTCTAAATTGTACATAAAAAATCGTAATCCGAACGTAACCTCGATGATGTCCGCCTGTTTCTCATACTTCAATTTGTTTCAAAGTAGGAGAAGAAAAGCTACGGGACGTAAATAAACCGCAGAGAATATAAAACAGCTGTTTGTTTTCACATCCAGAGAAATAAATATACATAGTTAGAAATATTACAAGCCATATAAATACATACACACATATATACACACTTACATATATATATATATATATATATATATATATATATATATATATACGTATGTATAGGTATATTTTTTTCTATAAATATCACAAAATCAAATTAAATAAAAACTTTGTCGTACATTCAATTTAAATTATTTTGTTGTGATGTTTGAATACAATTAATTAAAATGTTTTGTTTAATTGAAATATAGTGTATACAGAAACAAATAAAGAGAGAATAAAAAGTATTTTGAATTTTCACAATTATAAATTACTGTAGAAAAGAATATAACATAAAATTTCTTTTAAATTTTGTAAATGTTGAATTTTAAAATAAATTATACTTTTTGAAACAAAAATTAAAGTTACTGAATTCTATAATATCAAATATAATATTTAATATAAATAGTATATTTAAATAATATAAAATAATAACATTTATTAAATACATAAAAGGATTACTAAATATATATATAAATTATGTTATTTAATCAATTAAAAATTGAATTAACTCTTTTCTGCTGAGTTATTTAAAACAATTATATTCATTTCTATAATATATCACGATATATTTCATTTCAAATAAATATTATTTCATTTATTTTTATCAATGGCTATAGTATTGAATTTTCGAAATATCGTGTTTGTATTATAAACAATAATTTATTTTTTTATTGAATTTGGAATTAGATTCTAGGATAAATTTATACGTGTACCTGTTAATTCTATTACAATTCGATGTATGTATAGTAATCCTATGTGGTGTGTTTAAATTATCGTACAACCCCAAATCATAATATGTCCCCTCGAATTGATGTTTTAATGTTAGTTAACATGATGTGGTTACTGTGGCTATTTTAATCAACAGTGACAATTTGAAAGTACTGGTGATTTTTTTTAGTCGACATTTTTAAAAGTTTGATTTTTGTTAATTAAAATATTTTATTTGTTCCTTACATAGATTTTTAAAAGATCTATTATATATTACAACATAAATTTTTACTATTTTGATTCCATATATAATTAATAAACAAATACAAAAGATATTTTTGGATAGGCAAAATAATCAACAAATTTCATTGACAAATATCAGAACAGTTTTCTTAAATAATATTTCTCTTAATTCGTTTATATTAAGTATATCCAATATACTGTCTTCAAATAACTTTTTATATATTATTAATTTATTTACCATTAAAAATACTGTATAATTTTTTTATTTTCATATATATATATATATATATTGTTATAAATAAAATTTTGAATATATATATTCTTGTATTATTTGCTTCAAATCTGGAATCTAATAAAAGGAGAACATTTAGCATAGTCAATAATAGGCATTTAATGTCTCCTTTATTTAAAATAAAATAAGAAAGATATATTGGGAAAAATCATAAATTTTATATCTAAATAAATATTTTAATAAATATATTATATTTATATAAAAATTGAACAGTCATTATTTTTACATGATATTTTTATAATATATTTAGTTCTTGATATATGTCGGAGATGGTTTATATATATATATATATATATATATATATATATATATATATATATATATATATATATAGGAAATCATTGAAATGTACTACATGCATACATTAATATTTTAGATATTTTAAATTATTACATATTATGCTTTTTATTTCACTTAAAATATATAAAATAGAAGTACGAATTAATAATGTTTTTAATATTAGTAAAATTTACAAATGTATGCATGTATTTTTATAGAAGGTTTATATTTAAGTAAAAAAAAAATAAAATAGAATTGTATTTTACAAATTCTGTGAAAATGTAATATATATTTTTATATATTAAACAAATGTTGTTTATTACTTTATTTACTAAGGTATATTAAACATTAATTTGTTTATATCCTAATATAATCGAAAAAATGGTGAAATGTTAGTATTTACTTTAATTATATACTATTTTACAGTTGTTTGTGGACTTAAAGTAGAATATAATAGCAGTTTTTGGTGTTCATTGTGGGATTAAAGTCAAATAAAGAAAATTATCAGAAAAGAAAGAAATATAAAAATGTAAACTTTTATTGTTTAAAAATACGCAGTGCTGAATTATTTTTTTATAAATATTATCACGTAATCGAAATTAATTTTATGATGTTATAAATTATATTTACATTTGCCTCTTTCTATATATATATGTATATATATATATATATATATATATATATATATATATATATATATATATATATATATATATATGTTTTAATTTTTTTCAAAATTAAAACTTGTTTTTATTGATTTAGTTATTGTATGATTTATTATAAAAAATGGATTTAAGCAACATTCGTTATAAAAATCCATTTTTTAAGCTCAAAGAAGTATATATGAACGAAAAAATAAAATAAACAAACCGACATACAAACATTTCACTGCGCTAGTAAATATTAATCTTCAAATAATATTTCGTCGGTATACAGGGTATAACACATAAAATGTAATATTTACAGACACAGAAGCTGCTGTGACGGGTGGTGTCGTTGTTGGCGGTCGAGAGAGACGCAGTTATGATGTTCACAGTAGTAAAACGCAGAGCAAACAATCGGCAAGCAACAACGGTGCTATCGTTGCGAGCGGTACGGGTACCGGTGGCAGTGGACTGGCGAAGACGGCGTCCGCACCGGATCGTGGTGCTATTTTCGCCACGGAAAACAGTACGACGATAACGGCACAAATTGGAGGCACCGCGACCTTGCCCTGTGTCGTACGAAAGTTCAGTTCAGGCGTGGTAAGTACAAAGTCTCTCTCTCTTATATTGTCTCTTGTGTACAATTTTATTCCCAACTATTTTCATAATAATTATTATTACATAAAAACGAAACAGTTGTAACGATGTAACATTTATAATAATAATAATTAAACATTCAGAAATATTTATTACACTAGATAATGTAAATATTACTCATATTTAAGGTGAGTTTTAGTGTAAGAAGAACTGCCATTATAAAATAGTAATTAAATATTAAAAACTATTTTTTAATTAATTAATTAAATTAAATTTATTAATATAAAATAACTAAACACTAATAATTAGACCTTAACACATGTTTTTTAGGAAATATATTTATTTAAAATTATTATACTAAATTAATATTTGCAAATAAATAAATATATAGTAATTAAATAAATTCTATTAAATATAATAATAGAAAATTTATCAAAATTTAGTATTTTCATATATATATATATATATATATATATATATATATATATATATATAATATTAAATAATATTTTATCGTGAAAGCTGATGTTAACTTAAGGATGAAGGTTTAAAAGAACTAAGGTTTTAAGAGAACATTTTAGTATGTTTTCGTAAAAGCCATAATTTAAAACTTTAAAATACTTTTTAATTTTGTATTTTATTATAAGATATAATAATATATAACTTTTTATATATATATATATATATATATATATATATATATATATATATATATAACTTTTATAATTCAATTTTTATGCATATTTATAGAGTTATTATTAAATTTTCTGGAAATATTTTAATTATTAATATATTTGAAAATATTTTTTCAAATATATTAATAATATGTTTGTTGAAGTAATTTAAAATGAATTTATTTCTGTGATTATAGGTTAACATACACTTCATTTAATATATTATCAGAATAAAACAGAAAATGTTTAAATCAATGATTATTTTTTTGAACAATAAAATTTTAGTCATCATAAAATCTTATACTCTTGCCTATTAGTAATATTTTTAGTTATAAAAATTGTTGAAGTAATTTATAGATTAAAGCAATTTATATATATATATATATATATATATATATATATATATATATATATACCATTGTATGAAGACTTTTCGCGTAACCTCCATTTAAGACTGTCCAATATCTTTTATATCTCTTCCTTATATATATTTGTTATTAAATTATTAATGTATTTTTGGCCACAGCAGTAATTGTTAAAAAAATGAAATATGACCCGTATATATTTCAAAATTTTTTAAAATTATAGCTTTAATAGAACGTAATTATGTTTTAAAATACAATAATAAAGTATTTTCTTTTATTAATTTTATAATTAAAATTTAAATGTAAAATTCTAAGTTATTAACGTGTATAATAGAGAAAAGTATAAACGAAAGTTATAATAAATATTAATAACTTTTTGTAATTTCGATAATATTATATTAATCACATATTTTAAATTTTAAAATAAGAAAAACTCATGCATATACAAAATTCAGCAATATAATCGAGATATTCATTTATTAGTAAATTGAATAGTCCAGTTGATTTATTTCGCAACAATAAATATGTCGATAATTATTAAAATATGTGAAATAAATTGTTCGATATTGAATATTTCATAAAGTCATTTATTGTTTTATAGAATTAAATTCGTATTAATGTGAATAATTAATAACGAAAAAGATAATTTGTTAATTATTTCAATAAAATAACGTGAATTATTTCTAGAAATAAAATATTTCACAACGTATAATGTTATCATTATCATTGTGATAAAATTAATGTTTACCATAAAATCAGTATGTCATATTACAATATTATATATAATGTATATTATGTTCTATGGACACGGACATTAAATATGTTTGCAATTTGTTATATAGATTTATTCAGTATCAAAATAATACATAAATTACAGGATATTTGATATTATTTTCATTACAAATGTTTAATGTATACAAAAAGCTTATTTATATATACACATATCTTTAATAAATCATCCTATAATTTATTATATCATATAATAAAATTAATTTTATCTTTAATAAAATATAAATCCATTTATGAAATGAAACACTACGATAAGAAAATATCTTCAGCATCAAAACATATTTCTAAATAATTTTGAACAAGCAGTTTCTTTAGGGTAATATTCTGAAATTATTATAAATTTCGTTTAATGTAAAGATTTTCATATTTAAAATGAAAGATAGCCTAAATATATATATACCTCGATTTATAAAATCTTACATTTAAAAAATAGTTCTGATATACTGTGTACCATAAATATGAAAATACATTTTGTTTGTATTCTTCCAGTTTTCGTACGAGCCGGAAGAATATTTCACTGTGTAAGACAGCTATTTGTCTAAATTATAAATTACGAGATAAAAAGAAAAAATATGTTTCTTCTGAAACGATGATGCTGCTAAAATATTTTCTTTGAAATGCCCAAACATATACTGAATGTGAGGTCAAGATTGTAAGGCCAACGATCTCGCTTATATTGCTTTATCAACTATTCCGTCAGTAATGTAAAGAATATTGTTTTTACTTGCTATGAACGATATATAAATATCTACACATTTCGCTTTATAAAATTTCATATATTAATAAAACTATATGGTTATTCTTAACTGCTTTGTTTTTGCTTAAGCAGTCAGTTATTGCATTAAGAAATACACAAAGGAAAATATATTAAATATTTTTGATTTATTAAAAAAAATCATCTGAAATATATTTTAAGAAAGTTTTATATCTTTCATCCTGACAGTAGTAAATATATAACATAATTGTAATTTCACGTTTGACAATTTTTATTTTTTTTATATTTATATTAAAAATTATATTTAATGGATCTTTTTTAAATATTTCTATTTATTAAAAAATAATGCATGTTTAGGTGAATATTTCAATTTTAATACTAAAATATTTTTTTGTAATATCACTTCAGCCATCAATTTTTATTTGTTTTCAATGGAGTTTAAACCCAATTTTAATATTAAACAAATGTTATCTTTAATAAAGCTTGTACAAATTTCGGATATAAAATCTGTTGACATGGAATTGCTTTAAGCCTAGTCGTTCTCAACAAAAACGATTCCGTGTTGATACGTTACCACATACCGAAAGATATGAACATGACAACAGTGTCGAGTACAAATAATGTTTTGTGTGAAGATTTGTATGAATTTCGACGGTTTTCGAGCGAATTTTTGTTTCTGCTGTGAAGGAAGTTCACTTCTTCATTCTCTGTTTCGAGATTCATTTGAATATAAATAGAATTTAACTAGAGTTACTGTTGTTTCTGTTTTATGAATTCAAAAATGATCGCAGTTGATGTGCGTTTGTTGTAAGAATAAATTTCAGTAATACGCCATTGAATTTATTTTATCCATTAAAGTACGGGAAAAAGTTTTTACTCATTGTTTGGTCCTTTTTTTTAACATTCGCTACTTTTTTTGTTTATATTCAGATACAAATTTTATATTAAAACTCGGAGAGCTTTTAGCGAACTCGTTTTTTGCTGTTTCGAGAGAAAAATATATCAATGTTATACATAATGATTCATGTTTTTCTTTCAAATTCACTTTGTTTAATGTATTGTTTATTTTTTTAAGCATTGACCTACATTCATATGTATATTCTTTACAATATTAAATTTAAATATTCTTTTATATACACAAAGTACAATACACACACACACACACACACACACACACATATATATATATATATATATATATATATATATATATAAATTTATTATTCACGCTTAAAAACCACATTCAAGACTAAAAGCAATTCTTATTTCTTATTAGTAGATAAATCTGTGCACGAGTTACAAGTAAAAATATTATTACACTGATAAAAATTGGCAAATTTATTTAAGGAAAACTGTTGATTATTTTAATGAATAAATTAGAACTTAAATAGAGTTTATAAATATAACTGGAAAAGTATTTTATTAGCATTTTTTAACTAAGTATGATTTATATTAAATATGCAAAATAGAATTTTACGTTCAATAATTTTAAAGTATGAAATTGTTGAGTGTTTAGAAGATATATGGAAAATAGATTAACGTGTTTAAAAAAAATTGAACATTTAAAATAAATTTGTAATAACATTGGCAATAAAAATATTTTTAAGATCAGTGTATATATGTATATATATATATATATATAAATTCATGTATACTTGTATAAAAGTTTTTATAAATTATTTGTAGAAAATCGATCTGTATAATATATATTCTAACAAAAAAATTCGCAGAACCGACCCAAAATTAATATTTACAGAGAAAACATAATTTTGCTCTAACAAACATCGACCTCACTCCGTTCTTTATATGTCTATCCATGTCACTTGAAACTTCTGCAAAGTTCACTCCGACGTATCGAGAAGCAAAACTTATTTTGGTGCTTCTGCACAACGCACGCCACTCTCTCATTCCAGAGCCGTCATCGCCGTCCTTCTTGTTCAACATCGTGTTGTTATTATGATTTGTGAAAGTTGCTGTTTTTGTTTCGCCGGTAATAAAATAAACGTAGTTAACATCAAAGCTGGAACATATATTAATCCTTGTTTCATATAAACGATCATCATAACTTTGTAACAAAAGCGGTCTCCATCCACAATTCATTTCATAAGATTAAGATCTTAAGAAAACGACAATAATAAAGCTAAGTAATTGTGTAGGTTTATACGGTTTTAATCTGTCGTGTATGACAGAGTTTAGAAACTCTTGAAGACGTATTTGTTTTCCGAATTATGAATTTTCCTTTGTGTGTTTGCGGTCTTGATAACGCCGTGTTAATAAAGAAGAATACAGATAAAAGATTGTTACAGAATGTATTTTATTCGTTTGTGTTTCGATTGTTTATGTACTTTGTATGAAGATCCACAGTCATTCAAATATTTCAACGAGATTTAAATTATTTATCAGATAAGCGTTGTTGGTGAAGATTAGTTTGTATTGAGATGTTTAATATTCTACGATTTACATTAAAAATAAATTTTAAAATGACTACATGAATGACTGTTGTATTTCGCTTTTTATTTATTAGCTTACGTTTTGGAGTTTATATTAGAAATCTATTTAATTATCAACATCTCAAATATATCATTATTTTGTTCTATATTCTAGAACCATTTTTAGAATTAAAATACTTGATATTTGCTTTGATTTTACATTTTCATTTGTGTAATATTATTGAGTTTGCATTCTAATACGTTTTAATTTGAAAATCTTGTAATATAGAGGAATGTTTAATTATTTAATAACTCAAACTTAAAATAGGTATCTGTTCTATGCTATCAAAAGATAATAATCGTTAATAAATTTATTTATCATGAATTAATTACATATTAATCATTTTATTGCAATCTGTCTACATCATTAAAAATGGCATTAGGTTTAATTATCTATATTTATATTTTTTAACAAAATTTATTATTTTATATTTGAATTCATATTGTTATTATATTTTTCGTTTCAAAAAAACACAAAATTAATAAAGAATTGTTCAAATACAATCTTATAGCATAAACATTTTTTGATTAAAAAAATAAATTTAATAATTTACGATTTTGAAATATTTTAGGATAATTACCTAATTAAAAAAAATATTAACACACACACATTTATATTTATATATATAGATATAACCAAAAGGCAAGAAAGGAAAGTATTTTGGTATATTTTAAATATTGGTCAAGAATGAGTTATTTTTGATGTATTCTATACTTGTATAATATTATTATTGGCCGCATAAGCATTAAAATATATTGTAGAAGTAAGACGATTTCTCATAATAAAAGCAATAAAGCGATCATCGTCTATTCAATCAAAATATTTCGTTCGTTATCGTTTCCAGTAGAGAGGATATAAAATATTTTTCATATATTTATAAGTGGGAATGTCGCAAATATAAAATAAACATTTCTTTTATGGGATATAAACGATTCTTTTATTACTTTTCCAAACCATTAAGAATGCCTATCTGAACTTTTCATGTGCATGAACTGAATCTTATATTTTTAAATAAAATATTAAAATTACTCAGTTCATTTAAGTGAACCATATTTTGTTATGTAAATGTGATTTTAGGTACATATAAGCTTTATGAGTACATATATACTTGTATATAACCTCATTTTTATAAAATATATACAGATATATATATATATATATATATATATATATATATATATATATATATATATAATTTTATATACATATGTATCAATACGTATATAATTTTTAGTACCCGACAAAATAAAAAAATATATTTACATGAAATTTAAAACTTTTATTCTATGGGGCAAAATACTAAACTTATTAAAGTATTACACGATATGTTTAAAATATATTTTTTTCTATCGATATGTTTCAGTGTTTTTTTTTAATAAATAATTAATGAAGAAAAATAATACAATATTAAAATTATTGTACATATAAAAAATATCTTTAAATAATATATTATATATATATATATATATATATATATATATATATAAATACATATGTGTATGTATAAATGTGTATTTTATCAGGTGAGGAACTCTTAAGTTATCTATTGACCTAATTTCATCAGACAAATTTATTTGATAAATATAAATATTGAAAATGATTGATATGCTTTTAATAAAAATAGCTTGGAATAAATTCAAAAGCTTAATGGTGTACAAATATTTGTCGATGTGTAAACATGATAAATATTTTTATTGCTTGATATCACTGTTTATGTATTGTTGTTCTGTTAACATATTATTACAATATCCATAAATATATATATATATATATATATATATATATATATATATATATATAAAGTGTAATAAATACATTATAATGTTGCAAAATATTATATCGTAATTAAAAATGATATTTATAAAGAGTTATCACTTTTGAACTATATTTTCTCAATTTTGAAAAAATATTTTGTGGTAAAATAAAAAAAAATTTTTCTATGATTTTTATTTTTTATTACATTTCACATTAAAATACAATATATCGTGATTATCTTATTATATATTTTCAGTTTATATGTGATATATATTTTATAATCATATACATAGAAAGCCATATAAATCACGTAAATTTATTGCGTATATTTTTCAATTCTTTATTTTCTATGAAAAAACAGAAAAATGTAATTAAATAACATGCCAGATCAGAATCTGTAGTGAAGAAAATAGCATATACTGTTATTTTTACTGTTAAAAAATTGAAAAAATAAAACGTTTCTCTTTCTTATGCCAAGAGAACAAAATACATAAAAGCACACAGTACATAAAATAATATTATAGAATACGTTCAAGAATGTCTGGGATAGTATTATCAACCTATTGTTTCACATTTATCTTTGTCATATCATTTCACGTTTTTATATTGATTAAAATAAAATAGTTCGTTTATATTATTTCGATGTCCCCGAAACAAATAATTAATTTTAGGGCAATAACGAAATTCTGTTCTTTTGGTGTACAACAATCTGAAAACTGATTTGCATTTTCTCTTCATAATAACTGGATGCTGATTTAAATACCGTTTCCGGTCTACAGAAGAACGAATTGCCCTCGCTTGAAATATTTGCTAAAAGGTTTTCACTCATCTTATTTCCATAATTATTATTCTATGCGTTCGTATTTGCTTACACTCGATGTTAATTATTTAATCGGAATTAACAGAGAAGTCAATTTCATATTTAAAAAAACCTTTTTAACTAATTATTTTATTTCACACAGATACAGATAATATTATACAATATTTAATCACACATAAACACACACACACACACATATATATATATATATATATATATATATATATATATATATAAAATCGTAATCTAAATATTCAAAATAATACAAATCGATAAACACTTATGTTTGAAAAATACCAAATAAGTTTTGATAATCAATTTTATCATTGATATCTATTTTGATGATATGATTTTCAAAATATTAAGAATAGACTATTATTAAATTTATATTATAGTTCATGTAATCTTAATTTGTTATTTAGTTTAAACTAATTTTCAATTTTGAATTTGTGTATATTTTATTCCTTGTATTATTATTCATATTTTATATACATTTTTTTTGTACAACAATAGGTTGTAAATATAATTAATAGGTATAAGCAATAAAAATATTTTTTTATTAATATTTGGTATATATATATATATATATATATATATATATATGTATATAAAAATAATGAAAAGAAATAATTTGAAATATTTAATAATGCATTAAAATTTTAATATTGCAAAAATCTTTATTATTTATTAAAGACATTTTTAAAATGGTAAATGGTATTTGAAATGTATATTTCTCTTATTAATGGCAACAAAATTTCATATACAAAAAGACTAATGGATATCATTTTTTATTTACGTAATACAATTGTATATTTTTATGTTGGCAAATATATTTTTAGAGAAATATATATCAGTCAACAGTAAGAAAACAAATATGATATTTATGACACAGTATTCAATATAATTCAGAGCACGGACAAGACAAACACATTAAAATCATATTAAAAGCGTATGTTCTGCAAAGTGTTTTAAAACGGCATCGTTGTAAAATATATGATAGATCGTAATGTCAACCAACCGTGGCGGTTATGTTGAGATTAAATGCATTCACTGAATCCTTTGTTTTTAAATATACAATGTATTTTCATAGATTTATTTTTGAATTTTTTTTCTATTTATATATAATGAATATACATTTATGAAAGAAAACATGAAACACATATGCATACACACACACACACACACACACATATATATGTATATGTATATAGAAATATGTTATGAAATGCATTTCTTTATAGTTGTTTTTATTTAACAAAAATTTATATTAATTAAAAGAAGTTAATCTCATTAAAAAATCACTTAGCAAATCTCAGAATGTTTTTATTCATTTACTTATTTCTTAATTTATGTAGTAAAGCAACTTTTTTAAAAAAATATTAATAATTATTTTATAATTTTTTCTTATTGTGCATTTTATATTCTGTATTAATCAAGTTATGTTTTTATTCTTTTAAAATAAAATTCTCTAAAATCATTTAAAATAAATATAATAAACAAAGTGTTTTTTTAATAACTTAATATTTAATTCAAGTTTTAATTATATAATATATATATATATATATATATATGTATATAATTTTATGTTTATTTTTATGAACAAAATATATACTGACTGATTTTTCTTGAAATAAACTTAAAATCTAGTTTTCGATTTTATTTTAAATTTAATTATATTATAATTTACAGAAATGTTCAAATTTGAATTGTATTTCAAAATTGTATAGTAGTTTAATTAAAATATAATCTCAGTTTAAATAAATTTATTACAGTATAATTATTGAAAATATATAATTATGATGATTAAATAATTTTTTTATTAGTTTTTACTCTTTACGTATATATTTTATTTTATTTATATATACGTATAAATAAAATTATCAGTTGAATTTATGAAAAGATGTAATAACTGAAAAAGTATTTCATTTTGTATCGAAAAATTTAATATTTTATATTTATTACAAATTATTTACAAATATTTAAAAATAATCAGTTGTTTAGTATATTTTTTCCTCTGTTACAAAAAATAAATTTGTAACAAAGCAATATTTTCACAATATCCAATATTTAGAAATGATTAAGTTATATTTTACCATTTCAGTTTATAAATACACTGAACAACATTTTCCTCTCACTGTAGTGGCAACGAATTTCAGTCATATACACATGAAACTGCTGGTATTCGATCCCCGGGCGAAGACACAACAGAGACAAATGTCAAAAACGTGCCTACGGCTACCAATGTACAGAACACACGTATTATTTGTTTCTGTACTGTTCTTATTCGTCTCACTTTCTCAGCCCTGTCATTTGTAATGTGCAGACCTTACGCCGTTTTGTTTTGACAGACTGTTTGCAATAATTTACTTAGATTTTGTTTGGTTGGTTGGTTGGCTGTTTGTTTTCTGTTTTCTGTGCGTGCGATGCGTGTGCGGATTTATTTTACGTTTGAAATGTTCTTATCTATAATAATATTTGTTTCCCATTCTATTTTAATAGATATAGTAAAACAAACACATTCTCTATAATTAAATAAATATTATCATTTTACTCATACTAATTCTATGAAATTTGTTATATATATATATATATATATATATATATATATATATATATATATATAAATTCGTATATACGTATGTAAAATATCTAGTAATATTTTATTTAACTTCATAATTGGAATTGAAGATGTTAAATGTATTTTTGTAAACAATCTCGCAGTTATTTCTTGGTAAACAACATAACTATCATATACGAATAATAAAAAATAATTTTAGTTTGTTTACAATTAAAAAGAAAATTATATTATGTTTGATTTATATAAAATAATAAATAAAATTTTTCAATTCTGGTTTACTTTACTAAAAATCTCTACAAACCAAAATATTATATAATAATATTTTTTGTTTGAAATAAAAAAGGGATTTTATTAAAAATATACTGCAGTAGTAATTATATTATTAAACAATATAATTCAAATTGTAAGATTTCAATTACATAAAGGTAAATAACTTTGCAATAAAATTTGTTTCTATAGTTTTTAAATACATAACCAACAAATCTATCTATTTATCTGCCTATATATGCATATGTACTTATATATACATATACATATATATATATATATATATATATATATATATATATATATATATATATAAAATTACAAAAACTAGAATTTCATTACTCTCAAAATTCATTTATTTCCATTGTGGAATTTATCGTATCTATTATCCACTATTAAATACTATTATTTCCGTGTCAATCATAGATACTCGTATCAATTTAAACAATAATATCTATTCATATACATTCACACGCACCTATCACATTGTCTATTTTTTAATTGATGATTAAAAATTTGAAAATTTGTGTGAATCCATACGTAATTGATTGGTATTTAAAAAATGTTTTAATACAATAATATTTTATCAGTTCTCATAATCAAAAATATATTATTTTAAAATGTATTAGTTCATTTTTTACTATTTTATACGAACATAAAAATTTAAATAAAATAAAATTTATATGAGTAATTGAAATGATCAAGTTAAAAACATTTTTTTGACACGAATGGTGCTTGAATAATTATAAACTTGCATATAGGAATTTTTTTTATTAAAAATGAATATATTTATTTTTGAAATCTAATGGCTGAAATGTAGGAAAAATAATCTAAATAATTATAACTAACGAGTAAATCATACTCAAATTTATATCTACTTATATATATATATATATATATATATATATATATAAA
The DNA here is from genome assembly GCA_029203775.1 of Neoneuromus ignobilis. Classification (NCBI taxonomy): domain Eukaryota; kingdom Metazoa; phylum Arthropoda; class Insecta; order Megaloptera; family Corydalidae; genus Neoneuromus; species Neoneuromus ignobilis. The sequence goes on along the minus strand of CP092094.1, from coordinate 12,179,546 downwards.
TAATATATTTTCCTGCTATATACAAACTCACACAGTTTCCTATGTTATTTATGCATGGTTTATGCAATTCATTATACATAACAAATAACATGTTACTATTAGCTTGATGCAATATGATGTTTCCGTATTCATTTATGTGGCATTATAGAAAATGTGCATTGAGCATATGAATACACGTGAATGTAAATAGTTAAAGTCTCTTGTATATGTTTTATCTGCTATTGCAAATAAATTTCAGAGGATTGAATTTTTTAGAATAAGAACATATTTAGTACATGCATATATTCATACATAAAATGATAGTTATGTTTTAATGTATGTAACAATTTAAATGAAATTCAAAGTTTTAATTAAAATTTCTAGAAATGATTCGAAAAAAATCTCTTTATATATAATAAAAATTAAACTAAATTATTTTCATAAAGTATTAAATAATGGTAAAATACTGATTTTGAATTAATTTTAGTTTAAAATTTATTTTTATATATAATATATTATTTTTATAATTAAAACACTTTGTTATTGATTCATTTTTTACTAAAAATGGAAATGGAATGTTGGAGATAGAGTTAGAGGTTATCATGTCTAGATTACATACTGAACAAAATGATATTAAGTGTGGAAATGAGAAACTTATGTATGCAATTGAAACCCAGAGATAATTTGTTGGTGAGAAGAGAATAAAAGCAGACAGGTGACTACAAAGAATGCATGAGAAATTCTTTAAAAGAGAACACATGGAAGAGCGATTTGTTTTGTTAAAATATAATAAAAAGTGTAAAATATGGGATAGATATAGAAGGTGACTAGAAAAATATAACGATGTAAAATAACTTATTGTGTAAAAATAAATGTTAAGCTAATTTATTTAAAGATGAATTTTAAGTAGATATTAATTTAATATTTAAATTCAAAAAAATAAAAGAATTTTATTTTTTATAAAAATAATGTAGTATTATATATCTATATTAATATATTTCATATATATATATATATATATATATATATATATATATTTTTTATTTAAATAATTTATAAATTCTCGTTTCCTATATAAATATCAAAAACAATTTTAAAATAATAATATAAAAAATGGAACAAGTTATTCACTTGCCTTTGCAGAGGATTTTTATTATTTATAGCTGTTCTTTTTCTTTTTTTCTAATTTTATATATATATATATATATATATATATATATATAACGGTATATATTATACTGTTATATTTTTATATATTTTCTTTAAAAAATGTCAACGACCTGAACAAAAATAAAATACGTACTTTATTGTTATGTTTGCTGTCTTACACAAACCGTTTACAAAAAAAATATTTGAAATAATATTTGAAAAAAATATTTGAAATAATTTGTTAAAAAAATGTGATTTGATTTATAGTATTTCTATATAAAATGAAAAAAATGTTTTTCTGTCTATCTAATTAAAAATATTAATGGTAAAGTTTTATTTAATATGGAATGTTGTAACGTACAGGTTCAAATAAATATTCATAATGGAGCGAACTTTATTCTCATTAAATAGAATATTTAATTGTTTATCCATAGTTGGTAATAAAGTTTATGTAATTTAAACAAATATATAAAAAAAATAAATTGAATATAAATATTTGAAACTACCTACATTTTCAAATAAAAAAAAATATTTTAGATTGAAATTATTAACATACTTTAAATATTTGAACAATATTTAGTAAAAATATTTTAAAATATATTAAAAACTTTCTTGATGATAATATTTGTGAAACTTTTTTTCTAATTTTAAATTAATAAGTAACAAGATTTTCATTTTTAATAATGATTCTATTGGTACTTTATATAGAAATATATTTTTAAAAAATATGGTGGTTTTAATAACCAAAAATACTGTATTTTATGTATTTATTGAAAAATACTTCAAAAATTTATAATTATTTTTCAATTATATTCAGTTTTTCTGCAGAAAAAAGTTAATTAGTGAAATAAAATATATATTCATTATTTTATAAAGAGATAATTAATGAAAAAAATAATTTATTTTACTAATTTATTAAACAATTTAACTAGGTCAAAATTTAATTTATAAATAGTAGTATAAATGTTTTATATTTAATATTTTTAAATACTTTTTTATATATTTTTAATAAATATTTATCTATATTTGAAAATATTAAAAAGTACATATATATTTATATATGAAGTTGTTCAATAAATAAATATAAACATAAATTGTATATAGGAAATTTAAATCAACATAACAAACTTTGATGTGTCTATACAGTTTTAAAATTGTTTATATTTTCAAAAAAGCATTTTATTATTAAAAAAAATCACATTTAGAGAACAGTATTTATAATGTGGTTTAAAGGCGTCAAAAGATTTTAATAAATATATATATATATATATATATATATATATATCCACATACAACGAGACTGTTACATTATTTGGATATGGAAGAAATCAATCAAAACTGATGATAATAACAACGCAGGAAGATTGTGTAGGTTTAATCAGAAGATCATCCGGTTGTATTTTTTTCGTGTTACGGAAAAATATTGCATATTCAACATGTGTTTGTTTACGCAGTGGTTGGTTTTTATGCGACAAAAAAGCATAGACCATTCGTATACACGTTACCTATTCGTGATGTTTTTTTTGACTCACGGCATTTATATTGTTATGTGTGTGTGTGTCTGTATATATAACATTTTTTATTCATTTTGAATTTGAAAAATAATGGCAATATAATTAGGGGACGTTTGATTAATGGAACTTTTGTTAGCTTTTTGCCCTTTAGTGAATCGTCATTTTATGTCACACAAAACGATTTAACAATAGTATTTTATACACGTGTATAGCTTTTTACAGATGTGACCTGTTAACCAAATATGTATTAACATTATTGTTGATTTCTGCAAAAAACAGCTGATAGTTAATTTAACTCACATTATCTAAATGATTTAAAAAATAACCTATTAAGATAAATTTGATATTTATTTATATTAAAAAGGAATTTTAAATTAAAAAAAATATGTTTGAAAATATAATTAATAATTTATAAACTTGAAGTAAAAATAGTTGATTTTTTATATACATGTTCAAAAATGTATATATATGTATATAAATTGTATATATTAAATAAATTTCATACTGCCAAATGATTTTATTTACTAAATTTATGAATTTAATTATGAATATATATTTTACTTTTAATCAGTTTATTTCTGAATACAACATTATTTATTTTATCTTACTGATAATAATTTTCAAATTGAATTTTATCAATTCTGAACAGAAAAACATTTTTTTTTGTAAATTCATATATGTGTATATATAAGTGCGTGTGTGTGTCTATGTTTTATACAAGTAATGTACAAAAAATACATGTATTTAATTTGTTTAATATATTCGAAAATGTAATCAATAGCTTTTCAATTTTGAGATAGTATATAAATTTTATTTACCAAAAAACATTTTAATCTACCTACAATTTTGACATATTAATCTGAAATTCGTGATACAGAATAATTCATGTATGAAATGAACATTACTGTGTTCCTATACAATATTTGAGTAACGAAAGATGAAGGGTAAAGTTGTGGTTAATATCGGTTTTGCATAACATAGATGTTATGCATATGAAATCATTCGATATTCGAAACTGTTTGAAATTTAATAATTAAAATTTCTTTCATATGTTACCTTCATTGAAATTATCGGTGTTTTTTTTTTGAATATTTAAATAAACATATTAAAAAAATGTATATATTATTTTCTGAAACAATTTCAATTCTTGTATATAAATATATATTTAGATTTTTTATGAAATTAAGTGAATTTGTATTGAATTTTACACAATTTTATTTTTTATAACATTTCTATAAAATATCAAAATTATTTATGATCTACAAAATTTATTTATGTTTGTTTATTAATTGTGTTAATATTAAAAATTTAACGAATTTAATTGTTTAACATTTAAATTAAATATAGACTTACAATTTTTTTCGTTTAACATTTACTTAAAATATCACATGTTCTTTTAGATATCATGTTATTTATTTTAATTAAAAATACTAACATCATTTTCTAAATATATCACATAGTAAAATGTTACGTAGAGATTTCTATTCATTATTCTTTTCATCTTTGTTTATATAAATTCAAATATTAATATTCTCCATTCAATTACGAATATATTCATTGCTTACATGTCAAAAACGATTAGTTCATAAGCTAAAATGATATAAATTGCGAAAACGAAAGTAAATCTTTGATGGAAACATTAAGCAAATTGAGTTGAATTAATTAGAATCACTCAAGTGATCTGAAATAAATTTAATCCTTTATTCGTTAAGATATTATTTCAAATTGATTCTATATACACATTTCTTCGTACTTATTAAGAAAGATTATACTAAAGATAGAAATGTTTAAGGTAGTGTATTAATTGATTTATTTATTCATTTTATGCTATTTATTATTGTACTCAATGCGATTATATTTATTTCCGCATTGGATACGTAAAAGCTTTATTGATTTCGTTTGGAAACGCAACGAACATTCAAATAAAATATTCATATTAGGTACGTTTCGCTTTACTTGAATCTGTTGAGTTGTATATAAAATATTATATATATATATATATATATATATATATATAAATTAGATATGAGCAGAATGACACTAATCCAATTTCAATAAATTAAGTATAAAATTCATAGTATGAAAAATAACTACTTAAAATAAAATTCGAATAAATATACTTAGCATTTTTGTAAAAAAATTAAGCGAGGTTTACAAATTTAAAATACGTACACATTGAAAAAGTAACGAATAAATAAATTAATTATTCATAATTATACATATAAAATGTTTTTTTAAATTAATTAAATATAGAATAGACAAACTCTCTTTATACTTTCAATATATATATATATATATATATATATATATATATACTATATATATATATATATATATATATATATATATATATATATATTCTCAATATTTTAAAAAATATTTTTTATAAAAAGGTTTTATTAATAAATGTTGAATACTTCAGAAAAAATATGTGTTTCATATAGAATAATAAACACTTTATTGATAAACAATAATAAAATTAATAAAATAGATTTAATAAAAATAGGTAATAAATAAAATTGATTTAAATACGATTTTTAAATTCGTTTGTGAATAAAATGTTTTATTTAAATTGTTTCAATTCAGATATTTAATTTTTTTATTGAAAATATATGAACATTGTTTATAAATAAAATACAGAAAATGAATTTTATAATTATTTTTTTATAATTTTTTAAAAAAATATATGTAGATATCTAATATATGATCAGCAGTATTTTTAAAAGTAATTAATTTAGTACATAAAATATATTAAACTGAATTATTGTATCCATTATGAACATTTTATTTCTAACTGAAAAATAAAAAATGTACCAAAAAGTAATTAAACGAAATAAAAATTTTATTGAATTTATAATAAGTATATTGATTAAAATTATATTAAATTATATACATATATATATATATATATTATATATATATATATATATATATATATATATATATATATATATATATATATATATATATATATATATATATATATATATATGTAACAAATTGTACATAAACTTTAAATTGGAAATAACAATAGTACGATACAACTAACACACTTTCAATATAATTCTAATAATTGCAATTTATGAACGTAAATCAGTTTTGCAAGCTACGTTTCAAAGAGTATTTTAACTACTAGTAGTTAGAATAGTCTAACATTTTAGCGTTCGTTGTAACGAGAGTTTACTCTAATCACTTGGTAGAACACGTTTTCAAATTTAATTACTTGGACATGATGTAACAAGCAGTGTAATTATACTTCCACATCTTCTGCAATTCTGATGAAATTTAAGTTTAAGAAAGGATCAATAAAGAGTAACTATATTATAACAATTACAAATATTTATACATTATGTTGTAGATGCAGTTATATATATATATATATATATATATATATATATATATATAATTACTTTCTTAATGCTTTTAAATACATATATATATAATTACTTTCTTAATGATTTTAAATTCTCTGGAAATACTTATTCATCATAAATTAATTAGAAATAAGTATTTATTTTAAAAAATAAAAATCACAAGAAGTTTTATTAAAAGTTATTTTAATTTTTAAGTCTAGTTATTTCAATTATATAAACATTGAATGTTAAAATTGATCGATTGACTTTGTTGATAAAAGCTTAAAACATTTTCCCATGTGAACCTTTGTATGATAAAAAATCACACGTTATTTTTTCAATTTAAAAATCAACGATACTTTTATGTCAGCAGTAAGTATTGACATAAAAGTAAAAAAGTCGAGAATGACGTCATTTAAAAGAAAGAAAATTCTTATTATAAGCCAACTCAATCAATGATAACAAGAAAAATCAGCTATACGAGAACTATATTACCGTCTTTATATATATATATATATATATATATATATATATATATATATATACATATATATAAGGATAGGTATTATAGAAAGAATCGGATAAAAAGATAAAGATTGTGGAAAGATCGTGCCAGGAATTTTAAAATAACATCCGCGTAGTTGCCGAACAAACTTCTATGCGACACGAGTGTGTCGTCCGTAGCGTCACACACGTTTCCAGACGACGGTTTTAAACTTTTCCCAATGCAAACAGCGCTACTATCGAAAGGATAATTTTGTATGGTTTTATGTGTATAAGGAGGTGGAGTATTTTTTTAACTTTGAAATAGAATAATATTTATATTTGAATGAATACTCAGCGATAAGACATTTTTAGGATTAGTTCCATTTTGTGGAATAACATTAGTATACTAATATTTTTTTTTCAACAAAGCTTCGGTGCAGTTAAAAAACATTTAAGTTTTTAAAGGAAATAATATATTATATATATATATATATATATATATATATATATATATATATTTAAAGATACATTAAAAATGATAGAACATTGTATTTAAAATTTTAAGAATATTTTGGAATTAAACAACTTGTGGAAAATTTCTGTTTTCCTAAACGATTATAGAAAATAAAATTTAATAATAATTAATTTGATATTCCAGTATCGCTGTTAGTTATAGATAAGTTTCAATTTCATTATATTCTATGAATAGTAAAATGTAAAATCATAATGTCGTGAATCAAATATTGTATTATTAAAATAGAACAGATACACATGTTACAATTACATATAGTGATATATGTTACATGACATGAAACAAATTAATTTCGGAAATACATATCCTTACTTTCAACAAAAACTCCGTCGCAAATAACAGTTGTTTCGTGTGTAATAAATTCACTGTAGGCAAGCATGTACATTCTTGTTCTTCTTATTGTGCCTCTTTATACGTGCAGGCAGAGATTGCGTGCCACGAAATTATCGTTAAAATTCAGAACAAACATTACGAATAGCGCGCGCGTACAGTAACGCCTTAAAGTCTACAATATATACTAGTACACCTACACACTTAACCTATCTACCTAAAGAGAGGTTGTTCCGCGATTACATTCGCGCCGATTTCGCGAACTTTGCCATCGAGTTTTCGGTTTTATAGCTGAACAATAGGGGCGATTCATGACGATTCATTTGTGGAAGCCGTTACGTTATGTACAGAGGCGGATTTAGATTAGAAATGCGATTAATGTTGAAATATATTTCGTATAAATGGAAAAAGTTCAAAAATATGATTCATTTTATAAGAAAAAAGTTTATAGAACATCTTTTATTTTATTCTTCATGTTATAAATTTATATGTTTTAATTTCCATTTCATTCTGACGAATTTTTTTATGTTCTGTCTTATCTATTTATTAATCTTATTCTGAGCCTTTCATATTTATGTATTTCCAATTATATAGTATAATAATGCTTTAATTTTAAAAATGAAAATTTAATTTTAATTATAGATTAAATTACAAATTTTTCATTAAAAACTAAACTGTAATTAATATATATATATATATATATATATATATATAGGGTTTTCCAAAAATAATATCAGAATTTTGACAGATGGTGACAGCCATGTTTATTTTTTTAAGCTCATTTTATTTTATCATGGAACATTTAATACTTCAAAAACGCTTAAAAATTATAAAAACTCAATAGACTTATTGAAACAATAGTTTAATGAGTGCATTATTTCTCAAAATAAGCCCATCAATTGGCATCAAGATCATATGATCTAACTCCATTGGATTATTTTCTCTGGAATTATATGAAATCATTGGTTTATATTAATAAATCACAAACAACAGAAGCATTAAAAATAAACATTAAACATGTAATTCATGAAATTGGACCACAATTATGTAAAAGAGTGACTAAAATTGGACTCGACGGATGTACTATGTCAAGTAAAATCGTGATGGTCATATAAATGAAATTGTGTTCTATCATTAATGCCATAGAATATGCTTAAAAATAAAAAAATAAATAATCGATTCAATATTTTTTGTTTTATTTCCATTTAAACTTCTGAAATGCTTATTGGAAAACTCGATATATAACACATCAAATGATTTAGATTTTCTACTTTATAAATACTTAAAATACTTCAAGAGATATGAATTGAATTTGAATCTTAATATATTTTTTAAAAAAATACTCTGTAATAATATATAATTTTACGATAATATAATTTTGAAGGATTATATCAAGAGCGAAATGAGAAACTATATTATCTACTTTTATTATTTAATTTCAACAATCTAAATTATATATATATGTATATATAATAAAAGTATCTATATAAATAATTGTATGTATATTCAGATAGTTTAAAAATATTCTAAAAAAATTCGCTGATTCCCTGTTTTCTTAAATCTGAAATGACAGAGAAGATAATAGGGGAAATAATCCTTAAAGATTACCATCAGTGGAACTACGACAAGAACACGAGTTTATGAGATCCTATGAAAACAGTGAAATCATTCGAATTTATTGACTACAATCGTTGAAATGACACTGGAACAGCATTGACTTCTTCACCTTCTACTGTTCATAACGATACACCTCTGCCTAGGCATAAAATGAACCGGATGATTTAGCGAATCAAGACACTCGGCTCCAACGTCTCTACGACATCCCTGGTCGCGGATCAGATTAAATAGATTTGAATAAACGGCGAAGGAGGTAGTAATAGTTGCGAACTGCGTCAATCGTTAAATTTATCTCGCGCCGTTGTAGTTTATTTTTATCGGTGCTTGCCTTCAAGTGGCTCATTCGACGGGTTTATTTTTCCATTTTGTATTTGTCGAATTCGTCGGCAAGTTAAAAGAACGGATTTGAGTTTAGTGAGGGGTAAGATCAGAAGCTTTATGTCAATATAATGTCCGTTACTTCATCTCTTAACCGTGTATTTCAAGAACTCATTGAATCTGAATATGTTTGCTCTTTAACGTACTAGAAAATTTTTATTTGTTTATTATACAGATTTTTCAAATAAATGACTGTTTATAAATGATATATATATATACATAACAAAATTTTTAGTCAATTGACTTTTACCTATTATTATTTATTTTTTATTCAATTATTCTGTATTTTTAGCATTACCTTAAAAGTTTGATATAATATTCTAAAATATATTTTTTTAATTTATTTATATGAACTCAATTAGTAATTATTTTCTTATATCAGTATTAATACATTTTATTACAAAATCATATATATATATATATATATATAAGTTTATAAATATTGATTGAACTTTTAAACGATTTGTATAAAAAAACTATTAAACTAAACGATGATCGTATAAAATTTATGACATGGATTTTAAGTAATAAAATTCAACCAGTAAAAAGTTTAAAACTATTATTCCAATAAATTTCTAAACTACTACAAGTTAAAACTCATTATTTGATTTTTATATTGAAATGAAATTGACAGAAAAATATGTACCTGAATAACAAATATCGGTTTAAAATGAAGTCAAAATAATATTTATGCGTTTTTAGATCAAATAAATATAGCTTCATTAATAATTTCATAAATATGAAATTTATTTAATATGACTAAATTTATTTTTTTTTGGCATTGTGATTTTTTTAAAGTGATTAAAATATGATTTTTAATTTACATTTATTTATTGATACTTAATTTTAGAATTTTAATTGAACATAAAAATAAAAATATTTTTTTTTAATAATAACATACATATTTATTATATCAATGAAGGGATGTTATTGAATAAAATTTGAATTAATTTAAGATATAATATACATACATACAAACATATATATATATATATATATATATATATATATATATATAAATTGTATTTATAAATTAATGGTATAATATTAAAGAAGTTGTATTATAAAATATTATAAATCTAACTTAGTATATGTAGGAGCTATATCTTAATAATAAATATTTTATGTCATCACTAGTCATAAATATTAAATTCATACAACTATCATAAATTATAAAGACATTAATTTAAAATTATTAACTGTCTGCAAATAAAACTAACTTGACTGACTATATTTGAAGAGATAATTGAGTAACAACCCCTAAGGAACATGTTCTGCTCTTAATGTTGAATATTCAAATCCCCAAGCAGTAAAGCCGTTTATAAAATTAGTTTAATTGTAGATTATTTACTTGGGTGTGAAATTTATTTGTTTTAAGTAATAAAAATTATATTGTCTGATTATAATATTGTTGGATATACAATATATTTAATGATGTATTATTAAACCTAAATGTAGGGATTTATATAGAATTGTGGTTGAATTTATAGGTCAAAGATCAGAAAAAATAATTATTAAATTTCTATATTATTTATTTAATACATAAATTTCTTTGAGATCAGATTTTGGAATGTAGTACTCTGAAAATGATAGCTTAGTCATTAATATGAACTTTAATTTATAAAGAAATAAAATGAATAATAAGTAACTATTGATTATTTTACAGTACTTTTTTTGTTAAAATAATAATTGATTTTGTTCAAATGAATTTGTCATGGTATTAAAATAAATCGCTAAGAAATATTATTTTTTAAATAATTTTGAAATTAAATTCATATGTATATATTTTTAATTGTTGTCGTATATAATATTTTAATTATATGTTTTGTATGATATTTTTATGCACATACATACACACATATGAGTTTGAAATAAAAAATAAAATAGAGTTATATATCAATAATGAAGTTAACTATGTATAAAGCTACAATAAAAGTTTACACAAAGGTAAAATATCACAGAAAAATACATATTTCATAGCATTTATGAAACAGTAATTAATGAAAATATCCGATACAAGATCAAAGACCGATTCATAAAATTCGTCCAGTATCGATTAAAAACTGTATCATAAAAAAGCGTATTCAATTCACGTCAGCGACGAACATAATATCGCTGTTGGTATACAAGTGCAAGCAATATGTCATTTTAAAAACCAATGTTTTCCGGATCAATAAAAACAAATTTCGGGTCAAACGGAGGACCGATTTGAAACATGACACACTACGATAGCATCGAAATTGATTGACATAAACAAATTTAACATGTCAATTGATTGATGTGTTGTTTCAAACAATAATAGCACAGAAAACCAAACAGATCAGCACGCTGCTTTCTATGACATTTTCTGATTTGGGTTTCAATCCCTGGAAGTTATAAACAGATTCGAGATTAAATGTAGGATCAATTCTATTGCGCATTTACAGGTAAACTTAATAGAAATACTGACCATTCAGTACGTTTGTTAAAAATAACTTGATACGATTTTATTTCAAACATTTAAATACATAGATTTGATCAAAGAGTATTTTTTAAATGTACCTAATGGTTTTAACTAATATGTTGAATTAAATTTTAGTTATAAATAATATTTTTTAGATTAATTACATATGAGACAATTACCTTCCTCCCCATATATATAAATATATTTAAGACCATAAAAATTAATTTCTTTATACTTGAGTATAATTGATTAATTTTTCTGAGTTTATTTAATATACTACCACTTATTTCAAATTAGTATAAATAAATAGTATGAGTATTAAAAAAAATTTGAAACTAATTATTAGGTTAAAGATAAAATATATTAGAGAATATTTTATTAATAGAGTAAATTTTAAAACATACGTTAAAATATCAATTTGAATAATATTTATTTTTTATATTTAAAATAATTTTTTGAATTAAATTTCAAGTGAATAATGATTTAGAAAATATAAAATTATTTTCTTAATAAGAAATAGTTTCCAATTTATATACATAAAATGTTTGAAATGAACTATCAGGTTTCTTGCCAATAACTAACTGAATTTAAAGTTTGAAATTTTAGTAGTATGAGAAATAAATAATTGGTAAAGAAAACAGCTAAGATTTCTCATTATGAAATATAAATATTTATTTTAACTGAATTAAAATTAATAGTTACTTGTAATATTTTATTATTCATATAATAGTAAATAATATATATATATATATATATATATATATATATATAATACAATATAATGTTACTTTATAATCCCATGTGTACAATTTTTATTATTATTACATTTATTTTTTAATGCATTAACTCATTTTTCTATGATATAAATAACGAAGAAAATATCAATACCTTTGAATAAAATATAAAGAAAAGAATGATAATACTTTTATAAATGATAAACTTTCCAATCTATGTGTATCAATTACATTTTCAATAAATAATCTATATTACTACTTTGGTAAAAATACCTTTTCATTGTATAAAAATTACTGTTTTTCATTGAAATTTTAACAATATTTGAATCGGAATTTACATTGAAAATTTATGGAAAATGTTCGAATAACAATTGCTTGAATAATTGCGAGTTCATTCAGTGTATTTTCTAAAAAAATGTTCCTATATATGTACCATAAATACATATCTCTTAAAAATGAAAATGGATCAGCAATTAATTTTTGAATTGAAATTTACTTGTATAGTGCATCGTTTTTTTTAAAAAAACCCTGTAGCTGATTTATTATTACGTATTAATGTGAATACATGCGTAGAAGTACAAAATCGTTGGCACTGATTGTTTAGTTTTATGTATGGAGAGAGTAAATTCCATAACAAAAAATTATGCTCATTTATAAATACTCGTGTTTTCAGTGAAGGGTTTTTAATGTATTATTAGATTTTATGGTAGCTTAAAATGCAATATCTGTATGTTTTCAAATATATTAGCTAATTTTTACAGAGTGTAGTAAACATAAAATACATATAATTGATGATAGTATTTTTCATGAATTTTAATCCTAAATATAGGTATTTAATATTTGAATTTTAATTATATTACTCAAAAAATATACAATTTGAAAACGTTTAATAAATATTTGTTTTAGAAAAAATGTATTATTCTATTTATTATGTTTTATTAATTGATATTAAATATTTATAAATTTATTTAAAAAATGTTCAGCAATTCAATATATTGTAGTATTTTTTTTGTTATAACAGACATTTTGTATTTATTTAATTAAATAGTTTATTAAAATTATTAAAGCAAATAAATACAAAAATTATTATGAAATATTTAAGTTTCGTTTATTTTTATAAAATAAAACTTAATAATAAAAATAATTTAATTTTTTTATAAAAATGAAAAAGAATTAAATTAAAAAATATGTAATATTGGTATTCAAATATACCGTGTACAGAATATTTAATCAATTCTAAAAATAAACCTGTGCATAAAAAAATAAATATTTTAAACTAAAAATTATATATCAATATTGAGTGTTTTGAGATATTTAATAAAAGCAAGTGAAAACAATTAATTATAATTAAAATTTCTAATTTTAAAAGTGTTCTAATTATATTCTGAATGAAATAAAACATTCGATATGTCAACAATTTAAACGTATTACCAAATAGTGGCAAATTACGATATAAAATCAAATGATTCCATTGTACTGCATACATTTACTTGACATTTCCGTCCACCCTCTGTCTATAAAATGGTCAAGCGTTCTGCATATTAAACGAGATCAATTTATTACAAAATTGAGACCTGTCAATATTGTCATTTGACGGCATTCAATTTTATGGAAAATAATATCATTTTCAACGACATATGTCAGTTATTAAGATTTAGAGCTTCGAAAATATTTCAATCAGTAATTGCAGAGCAATAAATTTCGTCCCATTACCCTTCAATTGCATTTGTAAATTCTATTGTGTGCAATGTACAAATTGATGTTTACAATAAAATTAATATGTATTTGAGTTTCATATATAATAAATAAAAGTGATGCTATGTGTGATTATGATGATTTACGTATTTTGGAAACAATTTATTAATATTAGAAAAGAAATATGATTATTATCAAAAGATTTTTAATAATTACAATAAAGTATTATTTAAATACTAAAAAAAACCTTTTTTTTCATGTATATAGATACATAAATGACTTTGTAAAACAAATTAATATTTCTGCTAAAATTATTTTGAAAATTGTAAGTCATTTTTGATGAAAAATTGTTTGAAAAATCAGTTGAAAATGTCAAAGAATTGCACTTTTTTAATATGAGAAGAAAGCAATTTTTTGAGACAAAAATCTTCAGAAATAAATTAAATATATGTAGTTAATATGTGTGTTAAATAGCAAAATAAAATATATTATATGAGAATTAATATTCTAAATTTCATTAAAAATGTTTAAAAATATTTATAACATTATATGACATAGAATAATAAATAAAAATATATTTTACAAATGAAAATACTGAAAAGATTGAAAAATAAAATTAATATCAGATTTATTTATTAAAAATATATTTGATACAAAATAATATATATATATATATATATATATATATATATATATTCTTGTTATAAATAATATCTTAATTAATAATTATAAGTTTCTAAGTACGTTTGATTTAACACAACAAAGTTTTGATTGACAAACTAATTTGAGCTATTTATGATATATATATATATATATATATATATATATATATATATATATATATATATACACCTAGTATTGCTATTGTTAATATGTTATTCAGTTATAATACAGTTATGATATTGTAAAGTTATCCTCAAGCTTTTACTTTGAGCTCTATGTAGTTCAAACTATATATAACAAAAGTTTCAATTATGTTTTAATGACCTGTATGGAATATTTGTCCTATTTTATCTTTTTATTGTATATATATGTAATTTATTGAGTTTCAAGAAATTATATTTAATTGGATAGTTCAGTCTGGTTAAAAGATTTCATTTTTATCTATTTATTCAATTGTAATATGCCAATATTCTTTAGTTTTTAAGAAAGTACATGAAGTTTTGTGTATTTATATTTGATTACATATATATTTTCAAAATAGTATAAGTTTTGTAAATTATTTCTTTGAATAATATTATTATATTTTCTGGGTTGAAAAAAAGGTTGGATAACAGGTATAAATATCATTATGAAATTTAAATTTAGTTTGTTAATACCATTATAGGAAATACGAGTATATAAAAATTTTAATAAACAAACCAAAAAAAAAAAGATGTATATCTCTATATCGGCATTTCTACATCTTTAAAGGTGTTTTGTCTTTTTTTTAATAATTAAATACATATTTTCATTCAAAAATTGTATGAGTCGATTGTAATTTAATTTAATTTTATAACAGTTAATTTGTAATATTTTGAATTAAATTACTAATATTCTCCAAAATTATTAACTTTTAAACTGATTTAGTTCAGTGACTACATTAGTGATGAAAAATATCCTGGGAACCAATAGTAAAATTCAATTAAAAATGACATCGTTAAAAATTTCAAGTCGACTGGACAGTAAGAATTGTATAGGGGATATAAATGAATTATATGACCATTAGGTTATCTAGAAATTTTTCGTTCTTAATAAAAAAAATATTATTTTTTTTAAATAAGCACATTATTTTTAACGAATATATTTAAACTATATTTATGAAATAAAAAAGTGAAAACAATTAACTTTTTAAATAATTAATTTATAGTTGTTAAATAAATTATTAGTTTTAATTTAATCATTACCAATTGAAACAAATGTATTTTTTAATAAATCAATATTTGAATATATTCAGAGTATAAAATCATAACTATGTTTTTAAAATCAATTTCGTCGAATATTTCACATACATTTTATTTTATAGTATCTGAAATCAATAATTTTATCCTCATTCAATAAAGGAAATGCTCGATATTCAGTTACTATGATAAAACATTCTGATTAAGATGTCATTGAAGGTAATGGTATTGCTTAAACCTTAAAATTTCATTATAATTTCCAATGTACGAAATTTGTTCGACACGTGTTCTATAAAACATTATGAGAACTTACGAATCGTAAAATAAAATAAAAAAAGTCATGACACGATACTAAAAATCCGTGATTTTTATTCGACCGGCGCGAACAACCGGTACCTAAACATCGAGTATAGATACGTGGGGTTGTTGAGACCACACGTATGGGGTGAACGGGTGGTGATAATACCGGTCAAGGGAGCGCCAGCCTGCCAACTAACGAGAGATAAAATTCAACGGCAATGTGAACCCGCAGCATGGTTTACTATATATACAGTAGTCGAGCTCGGTTTTTGCAACAAAGATATCGTGGTCTCGTTAGAAAAATCGAAATGGATAAAATTATATTTCCAATGATCAATAAATCGTTAAAAAATATTTTTTTAAAAAAAATATTAATATGAAAATGGTTTATAAAAATTAATTATTTTTAGAAAATTAAATCATTTAAAAATTATCTAAAATTTGTAGATAATTAAAATTATATTTAATTGCAAAAATGTAACGTTCCATGTTTAATTACTTTTTATTTATAAGAAAGAATTTTAAAATATATTTTCTAACAAATTATATATCAAAGAAAAACCAGTCTACAAAATTATAAACTATAATTCTTTTTTTGTTGACAGATGTGGATTTTTACCGCAGTTTCCACTCTATAAAACAAATTCGTGGGAAATACGTGTTCTCGTAAGCTCATAGTTAAACTAGTTTGTAACTTGAATTTCATCATGATTTCCCACACTTACGTCTTTTTCTAGTTCGACTTATTTAAATTTATTTCGAAATATATATAAACTCATGTTTCTTTTACCAATCGATATCACTATTTAATTCAAATTTAGTTTTATTTTTTAAATGTATTTTAAATTACTTGAAGTATTTTAAATACTTTAAATATTTCAGTAAATTAAAATTCTCTAAGTTTATAGTTTTTTGGTCGAGTATACATTTTAAAAATATACTTTTTATTTATATAATTACTTCTTCAGATAAAAATATTGAAATAAAATGTTAAATATGTATTATATTTATTATGAATAATACTTACATTTCATTTATTAGATTATGAAATTTCATAAAAATCTTGAAATTATTGTAAAATATTTCCAATAAAAAACTAATATAAATGTAACATACGTGGTAAAGTACTGAATATAAGTGTACTGCGTCCATCAGAAGCTTGGTGTGAGAAAACGACACAGAGTTTTCGTTTGTTGACCGTGTTGACATTCTCGTGTGCCACGACTGTGAAAGATATTTGGATAAAATGTGCGAGCGTCGACAATTTTCCTTCGTTTTCTTTACGTTAGGACCATCGAAGGGTAGCACGCAATTTATGTATGGTGAGTAGGGAGATGCCTTTTGCTCTGATCCTACATATATATATATATATATATATATATATATAAATAGCGTGCATACATGTTCAAAGTCAAGTTTTTTAGGAAGTGAAGAAAAAGAATAGAAGAAAAAGTTTTAAATTTCATTTATATTCAAAGTAACTTTTAATAAAAGCAAGTGTATGTGTAGATATTTTAACACAAGCTATAGAAAATTTAGGAAGTTGTTTTATTTCCTTTTTATATTCTATCCCCGTACCTGTATTTTCTCGAGTTGAATATCACTTTCATGAAAATATATTTTCTAATAACTTTGAAATTTATTTATGTACGAACAAAATTCTTCAAAAAAATATCGAGGTGTATCATATTTTATCATCTCAATTATGTATAACTAATACATACATATGTATGTATATATATACAGGATGTTTTTATAAGCGTGATAGAATTTTAATTTAATTTTTATCGGAAGTTCTATCTAACCTACAAAAAAAAATCTTTATATATATATGTATATATATTTATATATATATATATATATATATATATATATATATATATATATATGTTACTAAAAGGTCAAATAAATTTAGATGAAACCTAAGCTGAGTATTTATACATTTAAAGTATTAGTTCTGAAAATTTATTGATATTTTTGCTGCAGATTGCAACGTTACGTATTTAAACGTCTTATTTAAGAAACACAATGCTAATACATTTTAAAAACATTTTAATTTCTTATTTTTTGCTGTTAGAAGAAAACTGTATATAATTTTAAACTGGGAAATTCAACTAGAATATTCAAATTAATGAATGTTTTACATTTATAGTTGTTTTGCATAACACAGAATAATAATTTACAGAACTGTAAGATGATCACATTTTCAGATTTAATTAATTCTATGAATATAAATATTGATATCCGTTTAAGTTTTCAATAATAACAAATTGTTATTTTAGTATATACCAATTTATTGCGGTAAATACAATAATTTTAAAGCTGAAATCATTTTTGTAATAAAAGAAGTATTTTATAAATAATCATTAATTTAACTAAATTAATAAATATGTTATAGTCTATTGAAACATGAATGAGTAATTTTATAAAATTATCCAAATTTAAAATTAACAAATATTCTGAAAAATAATTTATATATATATATATATATATATATATATATAGGGAATAATCATTCGTTACAAAAATAAATTCGTATACGTAGGTGAAATAAAAACAATACTAAAAAAATTTTAATAACGAAAATAGAAGACAAAATATATAAAAAGTTCTTCACTTATTATGAAAAAAAATTATGTACTTATATTATACTTTTATTATGAGATGATAAGAAATTCATTAGAAAAGTTTTTTTGAAAAAAAATATATAATTTGTTATTTAATTTTTTTGTAAAAATTATCGTTTAATTTTTAAGGTAAAATATATGTATATGTATTAATTTTTTTTATACGAAAAATTTATATATATATATATATATATATATATATATATATATATATATATATATTTGTTAAATGGGAAAGTTCTAAGAATAAATTAAAAAAAAATTCACTCTTTTGTAGAGTAAAGAAAAATAAATTATTAAACTAGATTTTTATAAAAATAAATAATTAAAAATAGACTTTTGTAGATTACAATAATATATAAAATAATTATTAGATAAACATTTTATGTACAACTAACAAATGTACAAATTACATTAAGAAAAAAACTTTGTAAACATTTTTTGAAAAGATAAAGAATTCGTTAAATGAAAGAGAGTAGTGTAATATATTTGTACACTTGTTGACATGTTTGCTAGCTAAAGTAAGTGAGCTTCAGGTCAAGGAAACATTGCTCACCGCACTTGTTTGTTGTTTGTGAAGAAGGATATATTTCAACAAAACGTATAGAGCACGCATTTTTTCAACATGGAACACGCAATGTGCATTTCTCTACATAATTTCGAAGAGCTACTGTATCTTCAAGTTCACAAACATAATATATTTTATTTACTTGGTTCCTTAAGTATATATATATATATATATATATATAAATTAATATTGACTTACATACATTATTTAGAAAAAATGATCTATATATTTTTTATTTAAATAACTTTAATTCATTCTATCTTTTTACATAAGTTATGATAGAAGTTCTATCTTTTCATGCAAAGAAAATATACTTTAAAGTCGCTGGTTAAATGGAGGGTAAAATAAATTTATATTGATTTTATGTACATTTCTATTAAATTTATATAACATTTTTGTAAGGTATTAATAAAATAATTATTTTCTATTAAAAAATATAAGATTTTATAAAAGATTATTGAATTCTAATAACAAAGTATATCTGGTATTAAAACTGAATATATATTGTTTAATTGAAAAGAAACAACTTTTTTGTATATCTTATTAAAATATATTGTTATATTTATGTGCTATTCAGAAATAAGCGATAGAATTGGTACAGTATATATATTGTATACTATAAAAATAAGCAAATAAAATTAGTCTTTAATACAAAACCGATACAGTAAAATAAAATAAAATGAAATCACGTCTCCTACGAGTAAGAACCAAATAAAAAAGAAATAATCACTAACGAAGACAAATACTAGTAGAAATACAGGATTAAGATACACAACATAAGTCAACCGTAAAATGGTATATTAAAGACAGTAGAATCAGAGATGAATTATAACGGCGCGTATTGCCGGAATGTATTGCAGTTCACCGCCCCGACGTTTAAGAATTATAACACAGGACCACGCAAATACGAAGTTTCTGCTGTTACTGCAGAGTAATTTGCGAACCGTAGAAGCAAGAGAAAAAAGTTTGTGAATGTTCACCGTCGTCGTGGGCCAACGGAAATAGATTGGGGGCACGGAGAAGATGTAGAAGTAGAGGTCGACCGTACGGGCGAGAATGCTTATTGGGCCATCTGGCAAATGTGACTGACTTAGCAAGTATCGAGATTATGTGTCGGCAAGTTACAGGGTGACACGGGTGAATCCTATATCCGTTACGTACTGAATATGAGTGTAATTTGGGTCATCGTCATTATCTCTTTAGTATCATTATATTCATTATTAGGCACATTCATTATAAATTTCTATAAGCAACTAAAAACATTTCAATCAAATACTTTGTAATTAACCTTTTATTGAAATATAAATTATTCAATTGAAGTAGGTTTCATTACATATCAAATATTTATTTTGTACATATTGGCTTTGAATTCTATGTTTGTTATATAATGGCTTTTGAATTTCCCTTTTTATTCCCAAATAGGTATTTTATTAGAAAATACCCCAATTTATTTACATAAATATATAATGAATCAATTATGTTTGAACACAAAATAAAATACAGGTAATCATAGAACTTCCATACATAAATACAAATATTAGGTAAAAAATTAATTTAGTTTTATAGAAAAGAGCTTTTATTTCTTAAATAGTTAATTTTTAGTTATTTTACTTTTTTTCTAAAATTACGTTTAAAAAATCAGAGTTTTTATTCTTTTCAATGTTTTTTTTATTATTTTTTAAAACATTAAACAGTTTGTAAATAATTAAAAAATACTACATTAAAATACGTTTGAAAAATTATATATTTGTTTAAATATTGTTGAATTATATTATAACTAATGAAAAAAATATTTGCTTGATTTTAGTTAAAATATATTTCTTTACAAAATTCAACAGCATATAATTTTCAAAGAATAGATTCACGACGATTTTCTTAAAAAAATTGGTCAGAATCCAAAGTACTATTCTGAAAATAGTATCAAATGTTTGTCTGGTGATTGTGAGAATGTTTATATTTTATGTTCTTTTCATACTACACAAAAGATGTAGAAAACTGACAATGTATTTCTTTTAAAGTAGTCTTCTATGTAGACGTAATCAACAATATTTGTTTCTTTTCTGTACTCAAATTGAACTTCCGTGTTCATATCATTGTATAAAAAATACATAACTGAATATGCCTGTTTATATTTTGAATTGAGAACACTAACATAATTTGAAAACTAATTGAAATTGTTTGCTATCTTAATAAACTATATTATTTTCAATTAAAAAAGTTAATTATGAATATTTTTTCATCATTAAAGGAAATAAATTTATTTTAAAAATATTTTTATTATATATATGCAATATTCTATATATTTTTCAACAACATAATTATTTGATTACCGAATTTAATAGTAATTATTTTTAAGGTAATTAAAATAGTCAAAAAACTAAACCTTTGATTGTTTTCAAAATTATTCTTATAATACAGAATAGTTAATATTTTAGAAAATAAACAAATTTTTAAAATCTTTTAATATAAATAAGCAGAAAAATAATTATATTAACTAAAAAAATCTTTGCAATTTTAAATATTATTTAATACTTAATTATAGCTAAAAGTTATATTTAAAATATGTAATATTATAAAATAATATATTTTTAATAGTGAAATATTATTATATTTTTTAAAGATAAAATTGAATTATATTTTAAAAAATTTTTTACTAATTTTTCAAAAAAATCACTTGAGTAAATTTTAATTTCTTTATAAAAATAAATAATTTATTTTCCTGAAAAATATGATTTGGAAAATACATTTATATTTATTTTTAATATGTATAAAAGTATTATAATAAATAAAAAATATTATTTTAAATAATTTTTATGTATTGTATATAAATTACAATTTTATGAAATGATTTGATATGAAATTTTGGTTTATAAAATCATTAATTATTATTTTTTTACATAATCAATACAAATATGTATATATATATATATAAATATGTATATGTATGCATATAGATGAACTTACATAAATTCAAAATGTAAGTTTGTATGTATACATGCAGAAACTCATCGATCAGATATCCACTTCTTTAACTAACTATTTTCCGATAAATATATCAGACACGTTTACGCACGACTGATATTTGAAAGCACTGCGAGTTCCTTAGCAACAATAAAAGCATATGACACTATAACCAAATCTAATCTCATGCTTCATCAAAGGCTAGCAGCAATGTCATCGGCTATCGTCGATTCTAGATGGGGTCTATCGTAAATCCACAAAAGAATGGCCACCGGGTAAGGCCTCTTCTCACGCACACGCATCTATATTACGTACTAGACATATATACAACAATATTGGACATTTCTTACTTGAGTAAGGATTTATTGTGTAGTAAATATTTGTGTCATTCGTTTTATAAATAAGATTTATTAATTTTGAGATAAATATCAAATAAATGTAGATTGATATAAAATAATTTTTAATATATAATGAAAGAGATTTTAACAACAATTTTAATAAGACATCAATTAATTAACTCTGTTGAAAATTTATACGATGACTAAATGTTAGTTTTAAATTTAAAATCTTTATATTTTAGAAGTGATTTTACTATTTCTACTTCACTTGAAATAGCGATTCACATTCTGTTAAAAATAAAATACTTAATTTTTTTTTGAAAAAAAAATTGTTCAATTTTTTGAACATGTAATTCAAACATCTGTCAGTAGGAAATGAATTTAAACTTGTTTTGTTCTTGTTCGATAATAAAAGAATAAAAAAGAAACACATTTCGTTGATTGGATTCATTATTATTTCGTCGAAGAAACAATCGGACACTTGTTTCATTTATGTTCCTGTTTTTTTTTCTTTTTGTCTTCTATTCATTCTCGTTCATGCAACGAAGCAGCTTACGATGAAGTCTACTTCATTATTAAATGTCAATGTCGATTTTCAGTTGAGATTTATTATTTTTTTAAGTAAATATAATACAAATTTGTTACCCGCTGTGTTCTTTATTAAAGTATCGTCAAATAAAAATATGAAACACAAAATATTTTTTTAATTAATATAAGAAATAATTATTTTTTATGGAAATAATAGGAAAAAATGTACAGATTTGTTAAACAATTTGTGTATATTTTAACATTATAATATTTTTAATGAAATAATATTTATTTATTTTACATAATTAAAAATATTTACATTTTTAATTTACTTTCATACACATATCATTAAAAATGACTTGTATATTATATTAAAAAATAAACAGATTTTATTCATTTCTGTACACATATTAAAGTATATAATTTTGATTTATGAATTTTTTTAATTTTACATGTTTTAAATCTTGATAAGACTAAATTGTGGACAAACTACATTTTCTGTTGAGGATAAAAATATCAATATATATATATATATATATATATATATATATATATATATATATATTGATAAATTCATTTAACTAATTTCTTGTCGATAATCTTTAAATGATAATACAATCAATTTATACAAGAGGCAAGATCATGTATTATAAAAGGTCTGTACCGTATGTAGATTCATGTCAGTGTTCAACCTCTCACTGGCCAAATTCCCTAAATGACGTCATGTACAAGTTGACCTTATTAATCCTAAGGTAATTTAATAATTCGCTCTTAGATGTACCCGTTTATTCCGTTATATGTGCATGTAAATTAATTCATTCTGCAATATTCAAAGGCATTCCTATCCTTTACTTACAACTATATAATTAAATTACGTTTTAATTCGAGTAGCTTCACTTTATATGTACTTGAGTTGAATCTAAAGATTCTAATTATATATGTCGACATTTTAGCTGGTGCATAATATGAATACGTAGATTTTACTGTTTAGTTTTTAGACAATGTTTCGAAAATAGTTGGAGTTTTACAGTTTTATACTATTTTATATCTGATTAAAACTATTTTGTGTCTATTTAACGAATATGTTACGATTTAATTTTAAATACAAACTTTTAATTTTATCTACGTTTCCTAACGTTTATTTCTTAATTTATATTTATTTTTCCTGTATGAAACTTTGTAAATTTTCAAACAGGTTGAAAATTGCAATATTTGGTTAAACAACAATTGATTGTATTTATAAGCGAAACTTCATTTAATGTCACTATTTTGAAACAAAATTATAAATCCCTTTTAACCACAAACACAATTATACTTCACTAATGTGTATTTTGATAGTAGTGTTGCCTTCATCAGAGTTATAATATAATTAAACCTTATGCTGTGTGTCTAGAGTATATAACTAGATTAGATTTTACGTTTATATTAAGTTTCAAATAAAATTCTTAAAATTATTACTAATTTTTCATAAATGTTTGATTAAGATTATTTTATTTTTTGTTTATTAATTTGTCTATTTAAATCATTTTGATTCATTTAGTTTTATAAATAAATATTTGGTAATGAAATAAGAATATGATTATAATTGTAATGTAAAAAGGTAATTATTTTCAAAAATATAAATTTGAAAACAATAAAAGAAAATTCATGAATTCTACTATATTTATATCTGAATAAAATCTCTAATGGAATTCTTTTTTAATATTTTCGTTTCATTCAAGATGATAATTATCGAATAAAATAATTAGAAAATTCTTTCCAAATGAACTATAAATAAATTAGAAGTTATTAATTTTTTACATAGTATATTTTTGTATTAAAATACAATGTATTTAATTTCCATTACAAAATATTTGTCCTCGTGTGGTGAAGAAATTCAACGAATACAAAGAATATTGACAAAATACTTTACCAAATACCGAACTCTATTGAAAACATCGACCTTTGACAAAAAAGCGATTAACGAGACAATTTCGTTGACACGGGTCGAATCCTAGTTAAAAACACGTTGTGTGCGTACTATGTATGTATGTGTAAGTAGTATCTCTCTATGTGTGTGTACTGTAATGTATGTATGTGTATTTTTGTTTGTTCTATGTACGAGAATGATCGAAAAGTAAAAAGATGTATATGTGAAAAAATATGTTGTTTTTCGATGTATTATTTACAATGGTTTTTCACAAAGGTAAAAGTCTTTTTCAATTTTAGATATATTTTTAATTTCAAAGAAAATCAGATAAAAACTATTTGATATTTTTTCTGCTACTAAAATAACATATTAAGAAATATAGAAGTAGGTCATAGGTTCGAAAATAATATATATATATATATATATATATATAGGAAAAATATAAAAACTATTATTGCTATCGAATGTTCAAAGTTATATACTTTATAAATTTATAAAAATATCTGGTAATTCACAAGATTACATATATATATATATATATATATATATATATATATATATATATATATATATATATTAGATTTCAATGTTAAATGAAATGATTGATAAATTAGGATTAAACATAGTATTTGCAATTTTGAAATCTTAAAATTTGATACATGATTTCATATATGATGAATATGTGTATATGAGAGTGTGTGTGGCATATATTATAATATTTTCAAGTTATTTTTAAAAATCTAAATATTTAGTTTTCCAATAATTAGTCGTTGAAACAATCTTAAAAATACTGTGACATCTATTGAATATCTTAAAGAAATACTGAAATAACAGGTAAATTCTTGTTGGTTGTTGTATATATTTTTAATTTTTTTTAGATTTTTGTAAATGTTTATTTTTCTTAAAATTGTTTTCATATTAAATTGTACATCTGTTTTATTTAAAATATTTTTTACGAAAAATATTTGTGTGTTTGTGAAGATAATTTATTTTTTTATTACAAAATTATATCTTAAAATATTTTGTGCATAAAATTTTAATGTTATAAATATAAAATTTAAATATGTGAATAAATATTTAATTACAAAGTTTATAATTATAAAATATATAAAGACAATTTATTTTAACGTCCAGAATTTAAATAAAATTAAATTCCTTTCATTCAAAATATTCCTTTTAATAAAAGGTTTAGAAAATATTTTATTAAATTTGTAATAAAATTTATGTTTAATAAAGTAAAGTAAGCCATTCCATAGCAAGTATTTTATAATAAATTTATGATAATTATTATTAATAGTTATATACTTATTTATAGTTTTTTATGTAGTTATTAATTATAAGTTTTTATAATATAGGTAGTACATAACCAGAGTATTTTTAAGGTTGATTTTATTCCCACATTAATTTTGAAAATATAATAAATAGTGGAGCTATTTTTTTCAAATTGTTAAATGTATTTTGTAGTTAACATCTGAATTATAAATTCTATACATTTTTTTAATTTGGTTGTTTAATTTTTTATTACTATTCAATTCAAAATTTATAACAGAAATCAAACACGAATTCAAACTTTTTCATCAAATAATTGCACTGGTAATTACAAAACAATATAAATGCTCTTACTTTCCTCTTGTACTTGTTTTCAAGTACTTCTAAAGAGATCAAGGCGAGAGTTAAAGATTCCACGTATTGTCGCAGGTGTCTTGGATCAGACGGAAGGATTACCATTTGCTGACAGTTGGGTTGACCACGTACAGCAGTGACGACCGTTTTCTTGTTGAGCACGTCCGCCACCTGCAGAATTGGGGCTTGCAGATCAAGTTCGTGCAGCCGCGTGACGCAGGCATGTATGAGTGTCAAGTCTCGACGCACCCGCCAACAAGCATTTTTGTTGAGCTTAAAGTGATAGGTAAGCATTACACAGTATTTATTATCGAAGGAAAAATTGCTTGTTATAAAATGTTGAGAACAGTATTCTGTAAAGTTTCATTTGAAATTTTAGCAATATCAAAGTTTTTTATTACAGAGAATAAATATTAAATTTTAAATAACAACAAAATTAATTTTTAATAATATAAAAAAATATTATTAAATATAGATTATATCTGATATAAATTAAAAAAAACATTGTAGATATTAAAATAATTATACCAAACTTCCATTAAAAAATAAATTATTATACCAACTTATTAATACAAAAAAATATTGCTTCTTAGTATTTTCATATATTTGGATAAATCATTAAAAAATTACTCGAGACAAATTTACGACTATTTAATGAATAGATAATTAAAAATTGTTTTAAAAACTTTTTTTAAAGAAAAATAGTCATAAAACTGAATTTTAATTTATATTTAATTGCAAAAAATATAAAAAATTAATATGAAGGATTCAATAATATTAGAATTTTATTTTAAATGAATATTTTCTTTCGAGACAAGAAAATTATATATATAAGGTGTTTTTTTAAATATTACATATTTGATGTAATGTACCTGATGATATTACAAATCAGCCCTTATGTAATTATAACTTATAATTATTAATGAAAATAAATGTTTGTTTGTAGATATAAAACGAATTTGTTAAAAAATATAATTTAATAAATATAAACAACATATAACTAATTATAATATAAAAAATTACTAATTATAATTAATTTACGATTAAATTATTTTTTTTTATTGCAAAAACACAAACATTCAACGAGAATTGTCTGTTTTATTAAAAAAGAAAATATCTGTCAATTATAACAATTACACTAAAAGGTTTTTTTTAATCACACATATTAGTTTATCTTTTAAAATGCATGTGGAAATTTACTCTTTGATGTATCTTAAAAGATTTCTTTTAATCTTGATAAAACCTGTTCATATAAAGTCTTTTTTTTATCAAAATGATGGTAAATACTTTGGTCTCATTTTAATTTAATATAAGGTTGTTGTCTAGAAGCTATAATTTCAATGATTTTTGTGATATAAATTGTAACAATATCAGAATATTTGAGAGAACATCTATAATTGTTACTTATAGCTTTAGAGATTTATTTTTTCAATATTAAATAAATATGGGTATTTTTTATTTATAATTGATTTATTTGTTAAAATTATTTAAAATTAAATTTCACACCAATCACTATTTTTTTAAATGTTATTCATTTTTTGCTTCATACTATGTACATTACTAATTGTTAAATTTAATTTTTAAAATATATCATATTTATCTAAAATTACAATGAAAAAAAATAAAAACAATTTATTTCATCAATGACTTCTTTAGTATTTTTAATAAATATTTTTAAAATTTCCAAATTAATTTCATAAATAATTCAAAATTAATATAATTATAGTTTAAAATACATAATTAATTTTAATCGTTTAATAAAAGAATCAATTAATAAATATTTATTTGAAACATACAATCTTATTAATCATTAAAAAATTAATGTATATATTGTGAATTGTAATAAATGTCATGTTTAATTCTTATTTATATTCTAAAAAAAATTAAATTAAGATAGACTTTACATTATACGAATTGTTTTATTTAATTGCTTAATCCATAATCCGTTTTACAATTATTGAATTAAATATTTGTCTCAATTAAAATCTTTACAACAATTCAGTTTTGACTATTATATATTTAATCTAAATTAATTCTTATTAAGAATTTTAAGATACAAAATGGAATAATTTAAATGTTTTCATTAATTATTTAACTTACAAAATAATATTTTTTTGCGAGACTTGTAAGAATTTATTTAAGTTAAAAATAATTCCATTCGATATATTTCAATCTGACAAAAGTAATTTATTTTGTAAAACTGCTAAACTTATTATAAACAATTTATCTTTATTAAATTATTTTATAAAAGTATTAAAATAAATATGAAATTTTTTTGTCAATTCTTTTTGAATATATATATATATATACGTTATATTTATTCGCCAGATTTTTATGAATAGTTCAGAAGTGGTTTTTACTTTATTCAAATTTCAGAGATTTAAATAACTCTTTATATTAACGAACAGTTAACTGTAAATTTCATAAAGAGTACTTGTTCTATATGCAAATATTCATCGCAATATCGTTTGTTGTTTTTTCTTGATACAGTCTGATCTTTTTTCTGATTACAATGAGATACTACAAAAACAATATTTTATAACCATAATAAATACTCTAGTAGTAAGTAATATATAAATGCGTAAAATATTTTTTTGTAGATGAACACAAATATAAAATTTAAAAAATAATTTCAACTATAATAATTTCTTTATGTATTTTTTAAAAAAAATATTTCATAAAATTTAAAACATTTATTTTTTTAATAATATTGGTATTGAATTTATATTCAAATATAATATTGATGAAAATTTTTTTAACATATTTTGGCAATATTTTAAACACAAGAGTCATTTCAACTGAATATTTTTAAATAAATTAAACGTAAATAATATTTTTAAAACATTTTCTTTTCACATTTTTAATAATTGACTAAAATATTTTTGTTCCTTTAATTATTTTAAAAAGTAATTGAAGTATATAAAAAAAATATTAATAACGTTTAATATAGAATAGTCTTAAGAAAATAAAAATATAAATGAAGAAAATCACTAATCGATATCTTTTTTAAAAAATATTAAAAATAATTAAGATAATCAAAATTATTCAGTTCTCTAATTTAAATATAGATATATATTTAAATTTTAATAGCATAAATTACATGATGATTGAATGAATGTACACACACACACACACACACACATATATATATATATATATATATATATATAATATGATTATAGGATAATATGTTTATATGATGGACGAATATGAATGGTTCGTCAATATTTTATCAAAATATTGACAAAATGAACAAACATTAATGAAACCAATTTGATGTTATATATATATATATATATATATATATATATATATATATATATCTGTGTGTTTTAATGTGTATATTTAATTGTGTGCGTGCGTGAGGTGTATATGTGAGTATTTTTGTATCGTTTTCTTCCAACATCCTTTTCAATTAACACTCTAACCAAAAAATAACATCGTTTCAATAAATTCGTGTTTCAACAAAATGTACATGTGACTCGGACTTAATATCTGACGCAAAACAAATTGACACGTGTCGTACATAAAGGAAACCATTGATCAGTAAACGTTTCATTGGGGATTATGTCAAGTGAGATACGATTTTCTGGAACGGCGAAGGTCTAATGAAGAAAAACGATTAAGCGTGAAGTGAGTAACGATGCGGTAGAGACTGAAACCAATTCGAACGGTTTTTTTTGCCTATGTACGTGGATCAATCGACGTCAATATAGTTTGTACTCACGACAGCATGAACTCGATAAATATCTATCGATACATACTCATTTATATTATAAGCGTGGCGCATATTGCTCTCGAATTGTGTTTCTGTACGGTATATTCGGAAGCAATGACTTCCGATGAAATGAAATATCGACGTGCGCACTTAGAAATATAAGTATATGTGAATTTTGAGATACTGTGAACGAGTTTACTTCGAAAGTGATATAAATTTATTGCAAATTGAAATTTAAAAATCACTATCAAATATCAATAGAAATCTTTATATAAATATGTTTTTTATATGCATAAATGTGGAAAATATTTTAATAAAAAATACAATTAAAATGTTTATATCCAAGAATTGAAATTTGTTTAAAGGTGTATGGTAAATTATAAATACTGACTAAAGTAAGATTTAAAATACATATTTTTTAAAAAATATTAAAATATTTTTATTTTATTTTTGACATTTATTAAAAAAGAGATTTATAAAAAAAGACTTCAAAACTTTGATTTATATTCTGTAAAATCATTAAATTTTCTAGTCAAACCTAACTCTTTTCAATAAAAATGTTAATTCGCTTTTACTATTTACATGCTGAAGATACGCACAAATAAACTTCAATTCAATCGTTCTGTTCGAACGATTTATGTATCGAAATAAACTTCGTTTCGATGTAATCTCACTATATATTTTCGTGTTTCTTTCTATTATTACAGAAGTGTCAGCTGAAATTCTCGGTGCTCCTGATCTTCATATCAAGGCTGGATCAACGTTGAAACTTGTATGTACACTACGTGGTGCAACCGAACCTCCCGTTTTTGTTTTCTGGTATCACGAAGACCGAATGATCAATTACGACATGACACGTGGCGTGCACGTACGAGCTGATCGTGCGTCTAGTGTGCTCACATTACATGATGCAGACAAGAGCGATAACGGAAATTATACGTGTGTGCCATCGAACGCGCGTCCTGCTAGTATTAACGTGCACGTACTGAATGCAACTGCAGGTATGTTTATACTCAGTAATTGATGAAATTCATTAAAAGATTATCGAGTTTTCATGTTGCATAATAATTTAATCGATTCAATTTTCACATGTTCCGCAAAAGTGATATGTGTGGTACATTGAATTTTTTATTGCAATCTTCGCATTTAAATATTTTATCAGGACGTGATCATTTTTTATTTATTTATTGAAAAATCAATTTAGTTCTAAAATTAAATTAAATTTCTACATTTTTATATACTATTATTTAATTTGATTTTCGATAAAAATTGATACTTAATATAAAAATAATTTACTGTTCATTGTTGTGTTATTATTTTTGTATTGTTTGAAACTGTATTTTAGCCACAAAACCACTGATAGATAAATGGATATTTTTTTTTTTTTTGGAAATTTTGTTTGTGGATTTATGTATGGTTTATTTTGGAATTGGATTTATCTATAATACGTAAAATATTTAATCACTTATCGTGTTTATTTTTTGTTTAATATATAAATTTTATTTTGATTCATTACGATATTTAAATAAGTTTAATCGTGTTATTTATTTTAGATATTATTTCTTTCATTTATATACAATTTTTTAATATGATCATTTTTATATTTCCTTTTAATTTTAGATATTTTTTACTCTATACTACATTATATTGTGTATAAATATACAAATTAGTTTCACTTAGAGTAACGAAATTAACAATTTATTCAATAATAAAAAATCCCTTATATTTTAAAATAATATATTATAATTACTTCATTAATTATTAAATGAATTTAAAAATGCTCTAGCTATTGATCTGAGTTCGTAATTGTTTAAGTATAAATTCATTCATAGATGTGTATTTTAAAATAACTCGTAGTTAATTAATTCTGAAACTAATAATTATATTTTGTTAATTTAAACAAATGGAAATTGAACAATATTGAATTTAGTTCTCCTAGTACAAAGCATGGTAAATATAATTAGAATTGTTCTAGAACAAGTAAGTGAACAAAGTTATAAATGAAATGGTAAAAATAAGACCAACTAAAATTTCAAATAATATTGTTATTGGAATATAATTAATATTGAAATATTTTTTCTGTACCAATTTTTTGATATCGATCATATTTTTTAGTTTATTATTTTTCACCCATTTTATATTATTAATATGATTATATTTATATTATATACATTTTTTAATAGTTATACTTTTTAATTCATATATTTTTATAATAAATTAATATATAATTTTATCAAATTTCATAACTGTATTATATATTGGTTTAATTTCCTCCAGTTAATTTATATTTATTAAGCAAGTTTAAATATTTACCAAAAAGTATCGTTTCTATATTAAAAATAAACATTTATATCACTTACTTTTAAAAAGAAAAAAATACATAGTACAAAATTATAAAGAAACTTTAACTTACATAATGTTTATTTTATATATATATATATATATATATATATATATATATATATATAATATGATTGTATTTGGTATTCGTATTTCAACAAACTTATGAAAATAAATTGCCCCTAGTGTCTACATTCATAAAAATAAAATATGTAGTAAAACAACATGTATTTTTAACGAAAATTTGTTGCTAAAAAGATAGCTAAATTAAATTCAAGTAAAAAAATCAATAGTTTGGTTAAATATCAAACAAGTAAATTAATATATAATCATTAATCTATTATACATAATTTTATAATTAATTTATTATTCTAAAAATATATTTCATTTTAATATCTATGAAAATATTTATTCTTTATATTACATTTTTGAGAAATTCAATCCAATTATTGATTGGTATTATGTTTTTTCAAACGCAATATTTGTTAAATTAGAAATAATATACGTTATTTTAAAATTAATTTCATAGGAATATATTTATTTAACAATATATTTGTTTGTTTTTAGTAAAACAAAAATAAATATTTATCAAATTTTAAAATAACTTCAGAAAAAAATATTATCAGAGAATTAGTAGAAAAATGACACAAAATAATTTTCATATAATGGAAACGTTCGAATTTTTCTTTTTTTTCAATATTAAAAATTATGAAAGTTTAATTTATATTTTGGATTTTATAATAATGAATCATATTCAAATTATATATCATTTACAATCTTTTATTATATATATATATATATATATATATATATATATATATATATATATAATTAAATGAATATTTCAAAGAAAGTGTTACAAATTTATATGAATCTCGAATAAAAAATGAGAATTGAACGACGATTAACTATTTATATATTCTGTCATTAATCATTAGTATAATATAATTTTTCACCGAAATTGTATATAAAAATTGATATTTGAATGTATATTAAGTAATAATACAAATTAAAAAGAAAATATTATTGAATCCAGTTCAACGAATAATGGAGAAAATTTTAAATTTATCCAATATAGAAAAATATTATTTATTTCCCTATTGTGTTTTCGTAATAATTTATATACATTCACATACAAATATAGAGCAAGCAATTTATTAACCACGCAAACCGCAAATCAACCTCATGTTTCGTGGTAAATATGAAAAAAATTATTATTTGTTTTTCAACAGCTTTTGTAATTGTTTAACATTTAAATATGTAAAATTGTTGTTTTTTTAACATTTTTATGAATAGCAAATATTGATTATTGTGGAAAAATTTAATCAGTTACAAGAATAAAAATTGAATATGTTATTACTGAATAAAAAAGTACAAGTTGTGTTATATTTTTACGAAATTATAAATTGCTGTTTGAATTCAATCACTTGAAATTTTTGTAACACTTTTGAAAATTATTTTATAAATAAATAATTAAATGACAATTAAAATATGTAATAATATAGGAATATAAACATTGAATATAACAAATGTGTCACTAATAATTAGAAAAATAAAAAAATCACAAAATTTATAACCAATACATTTGGATTCAAATTAGGTACGATAAAATAATAACCCTAGTATATTAGAAGTTGCTATGT
This sequence comes from Neoneuromus ignobilis, assembly GCA_029203775.1. Classification (NCBI taxonomy): domain Eukaryota; kingdom Metazoa; phylum Arthropoda; class Insecta; order Megaloptera; family Corydalidae; genus Neoneuromus; species Neoneuromus ignobilis. Next base: position 12,144,901 of record CP092094.1, on the reverse strand, counting down.
TATTCAACTTAATTCTGATTATTAAAAATATGTACGTAAATTTAATAGAGGTTCGTTCTTTTAAGATTCTAAAAATATTAAAAACGATAATTTTGATGGTATTAATATTAAAAGAAAAGAAATTAAAAAATACAATCTTATTTATTAACAAATGTTGCAAATTAAGTGTATTTTTTAAAAAAATGTATGGAATTATATATATACGAGTATATTAAATTTTACATTATTTTCAATTTTAATTGCATGAACTTACATCAAAATAAAGTATATATTTTAGATTTTCCTTGAAACAAAATAAAATAATTTATATTTTGTTATAAAATAATTTGAATTGAGGAAAGTCATTATCCTTTGAAATGGTCTATTAAACTTTTTGTAAATTCCAAAAATAAAATTCGTTCAATACTCCAAACAAGACATAAATATTGCAGAGAAAAAATAACAAATTCATACAAGATTGTTATATAAGCTCGCGGCATATATTTTGTGGATTAAATTTTTGTCTTAAAGTCAACCATCCAACGCAAACACCAGTAATAAAGAAACATCAAAATACCATATAGCTTGTGCTCTTGTATCGTTTTATTGGTGCTTGCCTTGCAGGCAGCTATCTCGACGAATTTACTTTTCCATTTGGTATTTGTTGAATGCGTCTTGAGTTCGAAAACGGATTTATGTTTACTGAAGGAAGATCATAGGGTTTATGTCGATACCATATAGTTATATAATGTCGTATGATATATTCATTTATATAGATATATATCTATTGATAAATCGATTTTTAGTGACACTAGAAAAAGTGTCTCTAAAAAATATTATCATTGATAATTTTTAAAATTTCTAACATGTTATATATTTTTATTTTATATAATAAATAGTTCAGTCGTACAACATTTTAAATATTTTCTTCCATAAAAATATCAGTTAGAAAAGTTTAAGATAAATAATTAATGTAATATTTTTTAATCTAATCTATAAATAAAAAAAATATTGTTGATATATACTAAATGTTGAGTTATATTAAATAAATTTTATTTTATGTATTTAAATAAGAACATACATGAATGAATGTATATAAACTGTTAAGTAAATAGAGCAATATGTAAATGTAAATACATAATATCACGCTAAAGAGATAGTAAATAATTAAGTTTGAAATTATTTTTCTCTTATTTATTTATAAAAAATGTGTATACAATGTAAATGTTTAACATTTTTTCTATAAAATAAGGTTTCATGTCATAATAATAATTCAGCAAATAATAATTACATATTTAAAAATTTCACTCAATTATTATATTAATCATAAATTCAATCTTTGAGTTTCTAGCATGTTCTTGTATTGAAAAAATATTGAATCAAATAAAAAACGTTATTTTATTTTTTTTAAAAAAATATAACTATTTAGAATTATTAATTATTTATTTTATTCCAATTGAAACTTCTGCATTTTAAAATATATTTATGAGTTAATTGAACACAAGTTAAATATATTTTTAGAATATGTAATATTTTAATATGTATAACCAATTTCAGCCAACATGTTGTTTTAATAAGTTTATTTTATCAAAAATAAACAATTTACATTTATAGAAAATATTTTTAAAAAAATATATTATTTTTTTTTGAAATTTTATTTATTTATACTTTTGTACCATAAGATCAAGAAAGTAAATATTATTAAAAATGAAACTTATTGGCAAAAATATTTATTTAATTTTATAACATATAACTAATTTTTTAGTTAAAACTTGTATGTAATTTAAATATTTTGCAGAATTTTTTATTTTAGTATTTATATTCATCCTATATGTTTATTAATGAATTCATTTAATAACTTACATAAACTTTTTATATGTAGAATATATTTCTATAATATTTAATTATTCAAATACAAATTTGAACTTTTAATGGAGAAGAGAAATAATTTAATACACTAATTGAACGTTTTCAATAACATTTATATGTAGTATACAATTTTATATAAAATAATTAATTAGTATAAAATATAGTTTTGCTTTTTACATATACACACATCGCATGTTGCAATTAATTCATAACTTTTTTAATTACAAAGTTTAAAATCTAAGCAATATTAAAGTTCAATATTTTATCGTCAATAAACATTCATTAAAGTTATTTTATTCAACTTATATTAGTTAGTACACAATTTGAATAGAATTTTCTTATGTTGTTAATAATTAAATAGTGGAGTTATTAAAATACGTTATTTGGAACTTTTTCTTTTAACTTTTGATAAAATGTTATAATTTTTTTAAAAAAATTATATTGAAATATATTTTGATATCATTTGAAAAATTAAAAACAATATAAATGATATATGTGTCAACATATTTTTTTTATGTCTGTTTATAAATAATTTATTTCTATATTTCATTGAAACTCTTACATTTTCATTCTCGAAATTCTACTTCCATAACTTCTCGAATGTGACTACAGAACACATGTTTCTACTTCTATCAAATTTATATATCGCCATTCATGTTCAAGACATTCATATTCTTTATAATAACTGCGGACCTTTTTCCGCATACAAAAAGTAAGAAAAAAGAACATAAACATTTATACCCAAACGTAGACACGCATTGTCATAGAAACATATTGTCATCAAAATGGACAACTGTTACATATTGCATATTATTTATTGGCTGCTGTGTAAAAAATATAAAACAATTATTAATTTCGTTTGGTAATTTCCAGGAGAACAACCGGCGGCGATGCAGCACGCAAACACGAGCACATCGTCTGGAGTTTGCGGCCATGGTAGTCATTCAGTGGCGTACGTCGCCTGTTTAATAGTAATAGTGTGCATGTTAGCCTCAAAAGCACCGAGCGATAGCTGAAAATAATGCTATTTCCAATTTATATCTGAACAGTGAATAAAATAACGCACGGTTGCTATAATGTGACAGTGACGTAGTTAGTGGTCATGTGATTGAACAAAATATATTTAAAATGACGGTTAGTGAATGTTCACAGTGATTCGTTTAACGACGTTTACCATTGTATTTAATTACATCCTTATTTGATACTTCGTTGAATTGTGTTTAAATATTCTACCAACCAGTATTTCAATAATATGAAAGTGACGTTCGTAATACATTTGTATATCGTTTAAATAATCATATTATTCGTGTAAATAATTCCAATAATGATAATTCAACAAGTGTATATTAAAGTGTTCACGTCAAAACATAATCATTATACAACATTGATGCATAATTTTGCAATGAATAAAATCTCTGTCGAAATTTATATGCTTTTAAAAATGTTATTTGCGTTCGACAGTTTTTCAATGTTTTCAATATTATCATTTCTAATTAAATTATATATAAAAATATTCAAATACATACATTCATATGTTCATATTATATTTTTCAAAGGTTAGTGATTCTTATTTTTGATGTAGAATAGAGTAATTAGTATTTATATTTTATACGTTTTACTTGAAATAAAATAAAAGTATAGAAAGTCGAAAATAATCAGTTCTTCTATTTGAAAGCTTAATTTCTATATTAATATTTACAACAGAAACAAAAATTATTTTATTGAATGCTAGATTATATTTTAAAATTATTAATAATATATTTGGTTATTGGTTTATGAATTGAAATAAATAATTATTTTCTATAAAATCTTATAAAAACAATTAATGTAATAGTTACTCATAACTATAATTTTTTATATAGATTATTTGAAAATGTTCTTTAGAAGTAGTCAATTTTTTAAATGTGTGTACCTATTGTCTACAGTTGAACAAGTAAAGACAAATATTAATTTTATGATGAATTTTAGTAGATTTTTCAATTTATATTTTTATTTTTAATATTGAATTAACATATTAGCTGATTGAAAGAATATAAAATAAATAAATTATTTATTGGGGATTTCTAATCAATATATTTATATATATTGGTTCTCTTATATTATTTTTTCTTATACTTTATTGAACTTATATTATTATTATTTTAATAAAAAAATAATTGTATTGTATTAAATTTAAGAAAATTTTTTAATAAACTATATCATTTTTACAAAAATTATACAAATTTAACAAAATTAATTTTAAGAAGAAAACAATAACAATGACAATATTATTTCCATATATACGAGTATTTTATGAGTTTAATTGAAAGACGGTTTATTATTAATAATTAAATTTCAAATATTTTGCACTATTATATAAAAAGACATCGTTTTAAACTATATAATAAAAACTTTATTTCAATAATAATTTACATAAATATTTTGTATATTTTAACTATTTTAATCATTTTATTTATATATGTACACAAATCATAATTGTTCCTTATTATTCCTATATAAAAATATTCCATGAGAATTTTTTAGATACTAAAAATTTTAATGAATATTTAATGTTGTTTTTATAGAATAAAATAATTTTCTTTCTCAAAAGTTGGAAAAAAAATTAGAATAATATTTTGTTTTATAAAATATTAGTATATTTATATATACATACTTAAGTATATAATTGGGTCATAACTAATTAATAATTTATACAAGACTTGCAAAAAATATGGAAATCTACTTTAAGTAAGACAATTAAAAAAAAAGAAAATAATTCCTTTTTTGTTAATTCATTAAAAATTAATTTTATATAATTTATATTTTTTTACTCCCTGTAATAAAATTATCTACGAAATGGAATAAGAATTGAAATGTGATAAAACTATATTAAATTGATATTTTTTTCAAAGTTATTTTTGAATAGGAGTAATTATTAGTTATGTATCATAATCATTTATTTCGTAATTAAAACAGAATATTTTTTATTCGACTAATATTTGTTGTACTCATTCTTAATATTTAATTTATGAGTGCAAAATATGAGGCATAAATCAATATAATTATCTTATTGATATATTTATTTAATGAAATTAATAGAATCTGATATTAATGAAAGTTTTAATTTAATTTAATTTTTTTATTTTGATATTTTGACTTCAAATAATATAATTTTATGTCGTCTTTTAAAAATTGATACATTTTTATTTTAAAATTTTAATTGTTGTTACATTAAGATATGTAAATAATATTAACTTTATAAAATGTTTTTAGATTATTTTAAAAAATATCATTATTAATTATATCTTGAATAATACAATTTGAAAAAAGTGTAAATGAAAATAATTATGATATATAAATCAATTTAGATATAACTTTTCTACGAAACATTTATTAAACACAAATGAACAATTTCATTGTATTACTTATATATTTTTTAAACACTTTTCTTACTGAATATGAAAAACATTAAATTTAAAAATTATAATTATTAAATTTTTAAAAAAATATCCTTTTTATAGAATGCTATTTAAAAAAATGAATTACTGCTAAAAGCGTATATAAATTTTAATTCAAGCAGTTATACTTGAATATTTATGACTCAAAGTATGAAAAAATATTTTAAGACCCGTATAAAAGTTTCATAAAAAGAAGTAGAGTATTTATTTTAAATAAAAAAATATAACATAACCGTCGACAATAATAAAGGGTCATATATTAATAAAATCAATCATCAAGTAATTATATATGAAATCAATGTTGTACAATGTTTATATGATCATTAATCCTTGTATATAATTATATCAATTAAATAAAACAATATAAATAAAAACGATAAACAGTTTTAAAGGATTCATATAATATAATAAATATATAAATAAATGTTCACAATTATCAAAAATATTCAGTTCTGTTTAAATGAATGTTTGATATTTTATGTTAAAATTTATTGTTTTGTTTGAAATGTTATCTATAATAAATTTATGTAAGAGAATACTTCAAATAACTGTTTATTATTACATTCCTTTGTAGTAATTAGGATACCTGTTCGTATTTAATTATTTTAAATAATTAAATTTGTTAACGAAATACCATTTTATTCATAATCTTCTTTTGTAATTTCAATTAAATATAATTAGTTTTACTGGATTATCACAAAAATGTTTATGAAATGAAAATTGAATTAAACATTTCTTTTAATTCTAATATATATATATATATATATATATATATATATATATATATATATATATTAACATATAGATATTCTGTAATCGATTGCAAATAATTATAGCTTTAATGTCAAGAAGATTGATTTGATGTATCTGGAAGATCCACTAGTCATGTTCATATTTTGAACAATCTATAGTTAATTAGTTAATGTAATTATATTGGAATAAAACTAATTAATACAGAAAAAATAAATCTATACAGTTTTGAAACATTATTTTTTTATAGATGATTCTAAGAATATTATGAAGAATGAAAAATTAAATAAAACCAATTGACAAAGAGTTAAAACTAAACATTAATTTGTTCAAGAAATTAAATAGTGAATTAAAGATATAATAAAAAATTATAGAATTAATTTAAATCATATGTGTATATCATTTTGTAGTAATATTTTTTTTTAATTATAGAACTAATAAGTCTTTTATACAAAGATATTTTAATAATATTAAATAATACAAGAATTCCGAAAAATATATAATACACATTTTAAACAAATTTCAAAAAGTACAGATCAATAAGAATACAAACAACCGTTACAATTTATATTATTTAAAATAAAATAATATATCATACTATTATTCAATATTAAAAATGATTTTATATTTAATTCGACTTACAATAATATTAATACAACACATACTTAATACTGTAAAAATATTATCTAAAGTAGAATAACGAATTTCTTTAAAAGATATTATATATTTCGAATTTGAACAAAAAGTATGTTATATAACCTAACGTTTTTGTATGCATCGTATAGTAACTAGTTTCAACAGTTTAGTGACCGAGTAGAGACGTTCTTGAGGAGTGATTGCTGTGTGGTGTATTTTTATAAAAGTAGCAAATAAAGACTAATTTTTATATTTTTTAGTAGTTATTCGCGAGAAACTTTGTGTTTATATATATATATATATATATATATATATATATATATATATATATACATGTGTGTGTTTATAATAAAGTGAAGTTAAATAACCTATTCGCTGTAATTATTAGTGCCCTTTTTTAAAAATCGTATATTTATATATACATATCTTAATTTGTTTAATGTAGATTGAAATAGTAATCTTAAATATCTTTAAAATATTTGTATAATGTATTTGTATAATATTATTTACAGTGAAATGTACATTTATAATTTTTGAACGGAAAACAGTTATAAATAAATATTCTGAGGAATATATATATATATATATATATATATATATATATATATATAGCAAGAGAGAGAGAGAGAAATACCTTTATATTTACTGTACAAAAGTTAAAGAAATAATTTAATAATTTGTCTCTGTAATAAAATATTTGAATAGAAAATATGATTAAATAATTACATTATTGAGATATACTTTACATTATTTATCTTATAAATCATCTAAAAATATGTGAAATTTATACAGTTATTTATTATACTCTTTAATGTAATTTGCTTTAAAATAATATAAAATACTGAAATGATCGTGATAATTTTAAAAGCGTAACCATCGTTAGTGATGAATATGACAAGCACAAGTTTGATCGAAAGCAAAAGTTTGAAAGTAGATTATTAATTAATATAAAGAGTAAGAAGCAGTTTGCATTACTCTAGAGTATAAAGTGACGAGGTCAAGATGTTACGTGGTAAATTTAATTTGTATTTGATCATTTTCTTATTAATTTAACAATTGTTTACAGAATTTTAATTTTCGAATATTAAATATATTTTTATTCAATTAAAAGATAATAATAGGAAATAATGTTTTTCGGAATGAGCAATATTACCTTATTTTAATAATAAATATAATTTCTTAATATTGAAATTTTTTTTAAATATTACAATTTTCTTTCAAACGTACATTCTTTATCAAATTTATTTTTTTCTGCATATAACTTAATTGTGTTTTGAAGAAAAATTATTGCGATTCATTAATGTTATTTATGTTATTATTGACAGAGATTAAAAATATTTGTGGGTTAATACTTGTTTGTATAGACACTTATACACACACACACACACACAAATATATATATATATACATGTTTCTGAATTTATCTTGTACAAGTACATATATTTGTATTTTAAAGTATGATGGATTTATTAAAAAGTTATTATCTTAAAAGTTTCCCTTATTAAAAGTTTATAAAATATACGAAAGTATTACCACAAATCAATTTAGAGTATTAAATTATACATTTACTTTATTTTCAACAAAAGGTACAGAGCTTTCAAGTTTAATATATTTTTGATACGCGATTTAATTAAATAATTCCAAGTTGTGTAATTTTATATCCGGCATCGTTCAGTGATTCTCTTTTCTTTGATATCATCCCGATGAAACGAACGTTATTACGCGAAATTATAAAGTAAACTTGTATCAAAAACAAAGTGCATTGTACAAAGTTTGTAAAACAACAGTTACGCGGAGAGTGAGAGCGGAAGTGGGCTTACACTGTGTTGAAGTACAACTCAAGTTAAAGAAGTTGATGTAATAAATAGTCAGACTGAAGACGTATTTTAAATGATAGTATCAAACTTAGTACGCAAGAAAAAATAACGTGCTGAAGTAAGTACAAATGATACATTTAACATACATACTGTTATTTTCGTTTCTTTTGCACGTATTCGTTTTCGAGTCGCTTTTTTGAAGTTACTTCTCACTCAAGGGCCTCTATTAATTTACAGCCAAATGTAAGAAAACAAAGAACAAACAAAATTGCTACTGCAAAGTTAAACATTAGTCATGAAAGATAATGTATTTGCTTGAGCATACTCATTTTGTTTATTCTGTATAATGGGTGCAAGAGGAACTTGACAGCAATATGAGACTGTATTATTGTTGGAATGCGACAGTTTTTCAGCTTGCATTTATTTTTTATTACACAAAAGTGCCGAGGACGAATATAAGCATTATACCGTTTTATTTTCAGTGCGTTTTGATTTTTTTTCGTTCTGTTTATATATGTACAGGTTAAAAAAACGAAGACAATTTTATTTACATATGTTTTTTTGAATAATATTGAAACTTTACATTTTTAAATTTTAAATATTGTTTGATACTAATTGTAATTATTATTTCTAGAATTATTCACTAAATTATTATTTAATAAAAAAATAATTCTTTTTATTTTTAAGAGTTAGTTTTTTTTAAATACACTAATTATTTTCATATATATATATATATATATATATATACATTTTTTTAAAATTTTAAAATTTATGAATGGTTTAATAATTTAAATTTATTCGTAAGTAAATGAATTTTAAATTTACAAACTAATAAATATGTAAATAACACTAAAAAATTCATAAAATTTTATTATTTACATTTCGTTTTGGGTTTCACTGAAAATTATTAAATATTCACTAAATTTCAATAAACAATAATATACAATTTATATTACATAAAGATAATTCTGGTATAACTAGGAACATATTTAAAAAATTACATAGAACATTAGTTTCGTTTTGAATAGATTAAATGGTAAACTGTTACATTCATTATCTTTCTTTTTGTGAAGATACAAATCTTAACTAATTACTTTTCACAGGACGCTCTGAAAAAGATATACATTCTAACTTATATAAAAGAAGTAATTACTTAAAAGAACTACCCCCGTCGGACCTATAACATTACGAAAAACCTTTTTTTTTCTTCGTGAATAAAAATTCAAAAGATAACTTTATATCCAATACGTAACTGTATTAGAAAATTATGTATAAGGGTTTTCAGAAAATTTAGATTCATATGTTGATAGATGCTTCCTTATATTGTTGTTAAATGTATTTAAAAAATATTTAAAAGATATTGAGGATATAATAAAAAAATCCTAATTAATTAATTAGTATTTAAAATCACATTTATATTCTGTTTTAACGTTTGTAAAAATATTTTTTTTAAAATGATATTAATCACATAACAAAATATCAAAAAATGAAAAATAATTCAACAAAATATGATATAAGTTATGATTTTATAAATGATAAATAATTTTTATATACTCGTATATAAATAAAAATCATATTTTTTACAGATGTTAACATAATTACATAAAGAAAAAGTAAGATTTAAATTCATTGTGAATATTTTTTTAATAAAAGTTTTTTTCTTTTTTGAATCTAATTAGCTTCCTTTAAAACCTGTATAAATTTATAATTAAGTATCGGAAATGATTTAATAAGAATCTTAATTATGCATTCGGATGAAAATTTGTTAACAAACTTTTTCAATTAACGATCCATTAAACATATGAAATTTCTCTGTTAGAAACTTTCAGATTAATTTGAAATCCAGTTGCAATTGTGAACTTAGTACTGTAATAAATAAATCACTATATCTTATATTATAATTTTTTTTTTAGTTTGAAATTACACTTAGATAACCAGACATGCGAAAACTCTGAAAATAGTTCAATTTTTTTGTGTTCAGTGCAAGTAAGAAAACTTAATGAGTCGAATGCGATATGTTGGTGAAAGGAATTTCAGCCATTCGAGTTTGCTTCGCGTTGCTATTTCTATATAATGGTTTATGCTTAACACAAGCTATTAAACGGTGGTTGTAACGCATTAAGGACACAATTTATGTGCGAAACTTGCAGTCTAGCTTCGAATACTGCGGTGTGTTTCTGACGACAAGTATTTCTCAAACAGTGGCGTTTTTTATTGTGTCAAAAACATTATTCGCTCTATATTTTTTAATCTCAAAATGTTAAATTCACTTCATGTAAAATATTTTTTTCTCATAAATAAATAACAATAATATTTCATTATTGTTAAACATTTAACAACGAACATTTTAACAACTATTAAATAGCAACAATATGTATTAAATTATAAACAATTATATAAGAAGTCCAAACTAAATTTTTGGTAATTATTTCAACCTAAAACTATTCACAGAAATATAGTATTTGTATTGTTTTTAAAAATTACATCAAAGTATTGTTTAATTAATTATTTCATTTTTAACTAATAAAGGACTCTTATATTGTTTTTAAGGTTCATTTGAGAGTATTACATACGAATATAAAAACTGTTACTTTTTTATTTTAGTTTTAAAATACTGAAAAATACGTCGTTAATTTTTTGATCTAAAAAATTAAAATAAAAAACGTGCTATAAAATAATTTAATTATATAAAATCCTTTTTTAATATATTCCTTGGAAATTAATTAATTGTATTGTCTTTAAAAATCTAGTATTGAAAATTTGTTTAAATATTTATAAATGATCATTAAGATTTATATGATTACATAAAGATATATAAAAAATTAATTATTCTCTCCAAAAATTTTCTTAAATACATATATCTTAAATATAAATATTAATAAAAGATTTTTTTATGAGAAAAATATTTGTCTGCTTCGATTTTTGTACAAAATTTATATTAAGTAAATCAGTTGTTTATCATTTTTAGTGTTTAATGTCAGTTTTAAATATTTAATGATAAGTAATTTATTTATTTTTTATTTTAAATGATTTTTTTGCTTTAGTTGAAATTATAGTTTTTCATTTTAAATATAATCTTCTTGGTATCGAAATAAAATGCATTAAAATGTTTTCGATGAGTAAGAGTAAATGTAAATAAGAGAAAATATTTCATATTTTCAAGTAATTAAAAAAAGTTTCTAATAAAATATATTAATAAACAGTATAATTATATTAATACTTTAAGTACAAAATATAAAATAAACAACAGCTTCGAAACTATGTGAACACAAATCTGCAAAATTTATTAATATCTGCTTATGTATATTTGCAGATTTTTATTTTTATTAAAAGAAAATTTACAAAACTATTTGTTAACTGGATTTTTATATAAACCTCTTCTAGTTTTCATTTAATAACGTATAACTTTTATATTATTTTTATTTTCTTAACTAAGAAATACTATTCCCGGTTTTAAAGTTTTAATGATGTATCTAAATGAAAAAAAGTGGAGTAGTAGACTTGATGCATATGTACAGATTAATATCAAATATTCAGTGAGTTCTTTTTTTTAGTTTTATAAGTAAGCAAGTACACGTATAAAGACGTACATATATAATTAATAATAAAAATAATTAATTTACAATTACTTTGACGTTCAATTATAATATAAAATCGAAGGCAATCAATTAGGAATAAATATATAATATTTTATTTTTACTTATTCCTTTCCTCGGTTATTTATTGAAGAATTTTTTCGGAATAAAATAATAGCCAAAATTTTTTTTAAAAAAATATAGTTCATTATAAACACAATATCTTTCTGAATTAATTATTAGAGTTTGTCAGAATAAAAAGATTTTAATATCTAAAAACAAATAATATGTGATTTATTATTAAAAATGATATATGGTATTTTTCTAAATATGAACCATAAAGAATACATGTTTCATTATACAACGAAAAATACTGTAAAACTTGTGATATTTGAAAATTGGCTCAGACTGAAACCAATTCCACCAATTCCCAACCAGACATGATATAACAGTAAGCTATTCAAGTTTCATCTCACAGCATAAATTCAATTTAACCCTAGACATGTCAGACGTTAAAATTTATCTACTAGAAATAGAAATGTGTCTAGCTTGTCGTAATGTTTTTGATCAAGTTTTCAAGACAGTCTTCAACCAAATGGTTTATGTTTTTTTGTATTGAAACTGTCTTAGGTTTCCTACGTGATGTTTCTAAAAAAATAAAATTGGTTATTTAAACCAGGCAATTCAAAAAATTAGATATTTATTTTTTTAAAAAATATTTTTAAATCGTATTTAAAATATAATATACCTAATATTTCTCTAAAATTAAAAAAAAATATAATTTTTAACTACCTCAATTTTCTTAATTGATTTTAATAATTTTACAATCTAAATTATTTAAATACAAATAACTGATTTTAATGAAAAAATAAATCATTTTACTTATCTGCAATTAAATATTTTTTTCATACAAATTCTGAAATTTTATTGAATTTTATAATTTAAATCATATTTTGATCATTATTTACCAAAATTCTATTAATTTTTCTTTAAAACAAACACGAAGGTTGGTTTTGTGTTATTCTTTTTATTATTTCAAATTTCTTGAAGTTTATTATCTTCTTTTATATATCTAGAAATATCTTTGATTTTTTTATTCCTCGATTTCGATTTTTTCTTATAATTTAATTATGTTTAAAATCAGAATTATTCATTATTTTAATTTAAAAAACAACAGTGTTATTAAACTTATAATATTATTATAAAAAAACATTCTATTGTTTATAACTATACTAAATTCATTTAAATGTTTGGTCTCCAGGAAGACAAGTGTTCTTAAGTGTTATGATAAACACATCATAATTATTTAATTGAAAATTTAAGACATGTTAATCAGTAGCTAAAATAGCTACCATTCAGTTATGACCACATTATTATGATTTTATTTAATGTCCTCTCAAGGTACTTTGAATATTTTATAATACATGTTTCAGCAATAAAGCATTTGCATATCTAATTTTAAATGGTATTATGCATTATAAGAGAAATTATATGTATTTACTTATAAAGCTGTTATTATTATACGTTCTCATTAAAAAAGTTGTTATTAAAGGTCATTATGATTTTTTCTGATTAAAAAATGACTTATACTTTATATTGAAATGTTTATATAAACTAAATATCAAAAAATATACGAGTATATTATAACACTTACTGAAGTAAATTTATTAAAATATTTAAGTTTCTTCGTTTCACTTTAATTTTTTTTTATATTAATGTTGTCAATTCAGTCAACCAGCCATCAATCAATCATCCAATAAATATAATTTTACATTCGATATAAAATTAATAATGCCTTTTGAAATATTTGAAATAAATTTCTTGAATCAGAATTAAATTGTGTTTATAAAAAAGTGAAAGCTACTTAAGAAAATATTTCTTCTTAATGTGATTTATAACTATCTGTAAAGAATTTTCCGATTTATAGTCCATTTCTTACCAAAAAAAATATATTTTTAAGTGTTTCTAATATTATAGAAAAATATATTTCAATTTATCATTTGAAATCAGTTCAGAAGCAACTTATTTTCAAATTAATAACTGTTATAGATATTTGTTCGCCCATCGTACCAATAAATAAAAATAAAAGTCTATTTATCGATACTAAGCTGATTCTTTACGTGTCATAACTTCTAGTGAACCGCTTTAATGTTGCGTAGCACAGATATACTCTCTATATGCTTGTTCTTCAAGCACAACCATCGCGGTAGTTAAATGACATAAATCAATAATTTGTGGTTGTAGTAAGTGTGTATGGAGTAACGGTCGCTTATGCGTACTATTCTCTAAGTACTTTACCACTAAACTAACCCAGGGTTAATATAATCCTGGTTATTTATTACACTATCGGTTCTATACAAGAACATTTATTATTATATTGTATATACGCATGAAGCTTATTGATAATGGAACGAGGGAATAATGAGGTGATTGATTACTTTTTGTTAGGTAATGAAGCCGGATAATTAAGTTGTTTCTAGATATAATTAGGTGTAATTTATATTGTTTTACTATTACTGATTTATAAATATTATTCCTCTACATTACATGGTTTAACCATAACTATTAATTATTCTTTTATAAAAAAAAAATATAAATCAATATACATATTTATATACATGCAAATTCAGGTACAAAAAATACGTATATTCTTAAAATTAATAACGCATTTAATTAAACTGTTACTATCAAGAATAATTAAATCAACAAAAATAGTTTGTAACACAGAAAAATAATATTTTCTAAAATATATATAAAAAATAGGTTTAATTATTATTGTTATATATAACTTAAAATAAATGAAAAAAATTAAACTGAATAAAATATATGACTTTAAACTGAATAAAATATATGATTATTTTTTAATATCATAACTGAAAGTAATCAAAATAAAATTTTTCAGAGATGACAAATGCATTTGTTTCATCTGAATGCAAGTTTGTTAACAACACAGACGTACAGTTTCTGCGAATGTTCTACTTATTTAAATCTGGTCACACATGTGTTACAGAACGTTTTAAACAGTAGGAAAAGTTTTCTTGCCTGCTGTGGTTGTTGGCCATGTTGTTAGAACATACAATTTCACATCTGTACGTCTCGACGTGTTGTTTCAAAACTCCATCGGATAATTCATTAGTCCATTTTATTTAAAATATGACACATTCTGTTGATAAATATTTGATGCTGTTGGTATATAGACACTATTTATTTCCTTAAATATGTAAATGAAATACATATAAAATCTCCTTTTGAATATTTTTTTATTTGATCAAATTTGGATATCAAAAATGATTTGTATTTTACTGAAATTAATATTTTTTAATATTATAGTGTAAAATTATTATACTATTTTAAAACTAAATTTGTTCTTGTACTCATAAGAAATTAATTTCATAATTAGATAATATTGTGCAGTCTATTGTAATGTACATCATTATTATTTTCTATCATAGAGAATAATATGCATTAAATTTCATTCTAAGAGAATAAAATATTTTATTATTCTATTCATTTTTAATCACTTCCTTGTACAAGTAAATAATTCTATATTCAAGAAAGAGAGTGTTCACAAATAATTAATCTATTAAAACATTCAATTAATTATTGGTATCTAAAAATTGAAAATTTATTTATATTTATCTTTAAAATTCACTTGTGGTTGATTTTAATATTTTATTTTTATAATTGTACCACTAACTATAATAATTTACTTTTAATGCTATTAGGAATTAGTTGTTTAATTAAACTACTTAGATATTTGAGAAACTATTATACAATATTTAATTTTTTACGAATTTATTTCAACTAAAAGTTTTATAACATTTTGAAATTTAACATTTTCAAAATCTAATCTTTAATAAATATTTAATAACGTTTTCCAAACAATATAATTGTGATTTAATTACGAGCACTCATTTGATAATAAGTAGTTATTAAATAGGAAACATTTTTTTTAACACTGAAAATATTTGTATAAACACTGAGACTAAACTAATTTAAAACATAAATTTTCCGTATATAATACTTGAATAAATACCAAAAAAAATACTTGGAGTCTGGTAAATGTCAGTTCACAATGCAACTATTTTCACAAGTCACATCACATTTAAAAGTAAAATATGTTCTAGAAATCGGAATCCAATAAAGCGACCATTCTTCATATTTGTCTAGCGACTGTCACGATTCTTTATTTACTGGTCTGAGATTGCAAGAAATAAAGAAAAACTATAAAAGAGAGAGATATAAACAGTTTATTTTTTAAAAAATCAATTTGTCACATGTTATGGATTGATATTTGTATGAATATGAGGAAGAAAAATTCATAAATCAGTGTTTTGTGAGAATAAATATACTTACACATACATTCTTTCATAAATACATACATACGTATATATATATATATATATATATATATATATATATATATATATATATATATATATATATATGAGATAGAAAGGCACTATTAATATATTCAGTTGTTTAAATTTTTTCATTTTTTAAAAAAAAATGTATTTTTAATTTATATATTTTATTATATAATTGTTATGTTACTTCTGTAAATACATGTATTTTTTAAAAAAATGTTTTCACATTGTAAATAGTATATTTTTGTTAATTTAAATATGTATGAACATCAACAGTTACCTTTTTTTCAAATTGAAATTGAGTTAAAAATTATTTATAAACAGAAAATTGTTACCAAAAAAAATAAATTAATTTATATTTGAAAATTATGGTTAAATGTCACGTGAAGTGGTTGTAATCGAATGGTTAGTGTAATATTCTGTAAACCAATATGTCACGAGTTTGATTCTGAGATCATGTAAAAGCTATTTCTCATAAACTTAGTCGTACCTAAGTTATTCACACTATACATTTCTAACCAATATGGTATGAATTCTAATTAGAACTTGTATAATATAACATCATTCTTGTATATAACGTTTAATAAGATTTGAATTTGATACTATTTGATAATAACTTTAGTAAACAAATATAACAAAATATTTCTTGAAATAAAATTATTTTTTAATTTTTTTCCTGAAGTAATTCATTATTGTCGAGTAGATGTTCTCTATTTATACACATATTTACTGATACTGCATTGGATTTCTGTGTCAATATATATATATATATATATATATATATATATATAAATATATATATATATATATATGTATGTGTGTGTGTGTGTAATGTGTTTTAAATTTTTAAAATGTTTTTCTATTTAAGAATTTTTAATTTAGCATATTGCTATTAAAAATGTGTTAAACAGAATTATTTATTCGATTATAACTAACAAAATTTTGGACAAGTAGAGCTTTACCCCAGAAGTCATAAATGTCGAGACCCTTTACATACTGCACATTTAGGAACAGTTAGATAATACTACTATATGAACGGATATCTATCTCCAGGGACAACGTAGTAACGTAAAACGCTTGGGGGATACATGTACATCATGCACTAAATTGAAACGTTACAATGGCTTCGGCGTGTCGTTATAAAGATTGATTGATATTTTATTAATAGATTGTGAAGCTGCACGTGAATTTACGATGAGTGATTGCAGAACGTATCGGACACTGGATTTTCAATAAATGATTGACATGTTTTTTTAATGATTATTTAATATTTACGTCTGTTGAATTTAAATCAAAGTATAATGTTACGTGCCGAAATATTTTTCGTATTTATTCTCAAAATTTTTTTTTTGTTTGTACAAACAATATTTTTTAATTAGATAGAATGTATGCACATATATATTTAAAAAAAATATTCGTAATTTTACCAACTGTTGTTGAGAAATATACATCATTTTAATCAATAACAAACAAATACCTTAATTCTGTGTAAACTACCTTAATAAATTTCAAGTTGTAAGATAAGAAACGAAAAAACTCTAATTTATTATTCATTCTTGAGTAGAGAAAAACAGTAAAGCATACCGACCATTTATTTGCATACGATGCAAGAGTTAATAAAGCTAGATAAATAGACATACTTACGTTACAGTAGGGCTAGTAAGGTAAATCTATTTATTATTCATCATCTGGTTTGCTAAGAATGCATCTCCTGTATCTTTACATAGCCTCATTTACAAATCTTGCATTCTCATTAATAACAGTAGATTCGCTGCTTGAAATTTTAGTTACTGTTTTAAATTAAACAAGTTGCGAAATAAATTGTGTACGAATACTTAAGTGAATATTAGAGAATTAATATTGTGTTATGTATTTATATATTTTTTTTATTAGATTTTTTTGAAAAATGATCTTTATAAAAATACTCTAATTTAAATTTGATAAGAGATTGATTGATTGATTTGATTTAAATTTTCTTTATTTTAAACTAAATATATTATTTGTAATATTTTACTTCTTTGTTAGATGAATTAAAATCAACTAAAAAAAATAATTCAAGTCAATTGGTATAAAATTATATATTTTTAAAATTTCTCCTTATATTAAAAAATAATTTCATCAAATAATAATGTCTTAATATAATAATTACGAAACTTATAAATGTTTAAGCTTTAACAAAATTTAGTCTATCTAATTCCCATTTCGTATTACCCTTCTAACCATAACTTGATTAATAAACATTTTCTACTTCATTGAAAGTTTCCCCTCTTCTATTTTCACCATCGAGTGGTTAGTGAAATATTTTTATGAGGCAATTACCTCCATTAACTAGGTTTAGTGACATCATTATAATGTCTTATGTTTAAATACTCTATTTTTATAACGTACTTCATTTTTCTCTGTTAATTTTTAATACTATATTAGTCTAACTAATAAAATTATCAAGTAATAAATACCAAATTTATGGTTATTTATATTGTTATTTTATATTAATTAAAATATTATTATTATTTATATCTTTTATCTATATTTCTATTAATATTTATATTTAATTTTTCATTGCAATAGATATCTTATTGAATACAAGACTTTTCTTATTAACAACTTTTTTATAATTTTTATATCATCTGGAATGAACTATTTCAAAACTAATTCATTACCTAATTTAAATAAAGTGATAAAATTAGTAATAACTTGTTCTTAAAATAAGTTTACTATTCACACCTTGATTATTTTTTTTACTTCATATTTTATTATATACATTTTTTTGTAATTAAATAAATTTATAACTTCTATAGAAATTATTGAAACGTCAATAATTGACTAATCTATTATTTTTAAACATAACACATCTTTTAAAGTACATATATATATATATATGTGTGTGTGTGTTTGTATACGTGTTAAATTAACGATTTTTCTGCCTGTAATATATTATTGTGATTTATTTATGGACGTGAACATATATTTCTCTATGCGTATGTTTATATATATATATATATATATATATATATATATATATATATCTGTGCGTGCATTTTTGTTTGTAAGTGTGTAATATATGGAAATACGAAAACTATTGACAAATCAGAAAAAACCGCTCCGTTAAAAGCAGCACTGTTTACCATCAAATGTCTGTCAAAGCCAGCAACAAACTAATCTTAAAAAATGGAATAGGTCTACATCTGACAATTCTGTATACACATATCCACATGAGGGAACAAAAGAAATAAAAGCTTGGAATGAAAAAAAGCAAGCAACAAATAATTCAGAAGACTTTGAATGAGAGCGCGCACAGTGAGTACGCTGTACGTTTTGCATGCCTTTGCAGTACGTCGTTGTTCCGTAACATTTATCAGTCGACACATACAAGAACAGTACAGTTTATCTGTATTATATGGATGAGAGAACGACGAAGAATGTATTTTTGTACAGTGTGTGTTGAATTTTGAATAGTTTTTAATGTAAAAAGTAAACCTTTGTATTGTAAACGATAATCATTTTTTATATGAAATATTAGGACCTTCATTCTTTGATAAAATTTAAAATTAAGACATTTATATAAAAATATATAATTTGAATCATTTATTTATTTTTTTAATTTGAATTTATATATATATATAGATATAGATATATATATATATATCATATATATACATACACATGTTTACATATGTATGCAAATGAGTAATGGTAATGTGCTTGCATTCTGTGTTCAGTGAACTGAGTTCTGATTTGAATCTCATTCGTCTTTTTTTAGCGAGGGGTCGATATCAATCGTATGTACTTATATTAAAAGAATTATTATTCATTTAAAATGAATGTTATATTTTCAAATAATTTTTAACATGATTTAAATAATTTTTTGTTGTTTATAAATTCAATCAATTGGAAATAATCATATACATAATCGTATTACTCATCAATTAATAGCTAAAAATAGTACATTGAACTTATATATACGCATATTATATAGAAAAGAGTAAAAAATATATTTATTTGTTTAATATATTATTAGATGAAAATTCATTAAACAATTTTTTAATTTATGATTAATAGCATAATATATTTTGTAAACATTTATAAAAAAAAATATAAAATGGATCAAATGTTTTAAGAATTTTTTGAAACGATAATTAATATCTCTTGAAGAATTTTTTTTTAAAAACTAACTTTATTTTTGAGTATTGGTAGTCGATATCAGAATAGATCGGATGTAATCAATTATAGGAGAAACAATTATTTATTAAACGGTAGATTTTATTTGACTTTAATTTTAAATCGGCACCAATTCAAATAATTTATAAGCAAGAGATTCAATTTCATGGAATAAATTAAATTTAAATCGTACAGTATAGTTAAAAGCTATTTATTTAGTTAAATTTATTTAAAATTGTTAAAAAAAATAATTTTTAAATTCTACTCATATTTTTTTCTTAGTTCACAATTATTCGTTATTTATATAAATATATAATTAAGTATTCATCAATGTTTTAATTATTTAAATGTCTATTTAAATATATATTTCTATTAAAATATTCAAAAATAAAATTGATTTATAGTTTTTATGTAATGAAAATAATATCTTATAAGAGTTTTGTATTTTCTGTTTTGCTTTAAAATTAGTCTTGAATTAAAATCAAATCAGATAATCTATGTTTGAATGAAATACCAAAAAGAGTAAGAAACAAAATTTTATTTTGATTAGATTCAAAATAGTAGATAAACGAAATTCGACACCTGTGCCCTATAAGCAACGAAAAAAGATATCTTTAAAATATGAAATGAGCAACAGTAACAACAGTAGCTCGATGAGTCGCGGCTCCTTCGCGTACGAAAAGAGAGTATCCACTTTGTATGCAAACTACAAACGAAGTGGAAAACGGGGGTAACATACAAGGGATGCATTCACCATTCGAGGGTGAATCCCATCACTGCACCTAACCGCTCATTTTTCCACCCGCAGCCAGAGGCTAGAATGGCGTTCTGCCCCTGCCACACTTCACACATTGCTCGGCCGTTTCTACCGCAGTAATCAAATCAATGTCGTCGCTCGATGTACTTTAAAACACTCTTTTTTTCATGAAATACCACTTGATTGGGAATGCAACTATAGGGGGTTTTACTTCAATTAATTGATTATAATGTTCAATGGTTTACTTACTCGACGTCAGTGTCGATTGAAAAATATACATGAAGTATTTTATTTTTCAAAAAGAATATTTGATTAAAATATTATTGATTCTTTTCATTTTCGTGCGTATAATTGATTTATCTTTTTTTACATTCATTAGGAATGTGAATTATTTTAAATTTATAATAAAAGTAATAACATATTAATTATCTTTGAAATTTATATTTTATTTTAAGACATGTATTCAAAACATAATTGCAATTATTGAACACTTTACAACTATTATGATGTTGGGGTTAAAATTCATTTGTATAAATGTTCATAGTTACTTTTGCTTCTTTTTAATAAAACAAATCTGGACGTCACATTCGGACAATCTTATATATTTCAAAATATGTACTATTTTTTGGAAAATTATGTATATAAATATTTTTTTTATTTGTAGAATAGCAATAAAATCATTGTTTAAAAGTAATTTCTTTGTATAAATTCTAATTTTAGTCAAAATGAAATAACAAAAATACTTTATTTCAAACGTTAAAATATATTCACAACAAATCTAATGTTGTCTGTTTAAATGTCAAATTATCTGTCCTTTACAAAAACAAATGGCCTATGGACGAGAATTTCTGTCAAGAATACATTCTTACTAAAAGAACATGTTTAATCTTAAACACAAAATACGAATAAATTTTAAGAACGAAATTTAAAATTATTTTTATTCCATTGTGTTGTAAATTAAATAGTTTCACATTTTAGTAATAATTATTATTTATATTTCATCATATTATTAGATTAAATTTTATTATTTTCATTTCATTTCTCTATAAAAATAATTAGTTTTATTAAATACTAAACAAGTAAAAATATTTAAATGAAATAGAAATAAAGTTAACTAAATTATGCTTAATGCTTAAAAATTATCTTAGTGAATAACACTAACATAAAAAAATGAATTTGTAACTAGAAATAAATTTAAAAGTGTGTATGTATATATATATATATATTTGTGTGTGTGTATGTGTGTACTTATATATGTAAATCAAATACGTTTCCAAACAAATAGTAACTGGAACATAGTCGACGACATACGAATTCCTTGCATTATTCTCATATTAAACTAGCACCAAATAAAATAAATTCCCTGACGTCGTCATATGCGTGCATACATAAAACAGTATTTGATATCAAAATTGAATCTCGTCGACACAGTAGTTTGAAACGATTATCTTAAATCCTTCGGATAAGATATAAGAATAAAACTCACCAACACAGGCGTCACACACTCTTTATACATATTCGTAGGGTAGTCGTAGGCCATCCTGTCATGAAATACAAGACAATACAGTAACTGAACTTCGGATAGGATATTAATCTGCCATTCATCACTAATAATAGCTGAATTCCATTTCAAAATTCAATTCAATACAAGATTCATCAATGTTGTAATGATGATTTAATTAGATATTTAGATAAATTATATATGCATGAATAATCAAGTATTTAATTATTTATATTAATTCCGTTTGTTGTAAATGGTTCTGTATATCATATTTTTATTTTTTTTAATAGTTATCAAACACACACACATATACACGAGTATATATATATATATATATATATATATATATATATATATAAATAATAAAAAAAGAGAGAAAAATATTGAAAATTGAAAAAAAGTAAAGCTTTTAGACTTAATAGCATTTCAAATAATAATTTATTTAAATAATAAAAACATATACGACATTAAGACAATAGAAGAGAAAGTAATTACTTAATAAAGTCAGTAAATATATAAAAAATATAAATAAATGTTTTATTTTTTATAAAAATAAATCTATAAATTTATATGTATAATAAATGTTTTAATTAATATTTTAGATACTGAAAGATAATTAAATATATTTTTATGGATTTATTAGTTAAAAAACTGATTACTTTTATTGCTGTGCAATTATTGTTAAATTTATATTTTTAAAAAAGTTTGTTTTTGTCAATATTTTTATTTTATTTCTCAGCAATTTTTGTGCAAATATATAAATTGATTTAGCTAAATAAAACATGAACAGGGATTTATTTTTTTATATAAAATAACAAATATAAAAGTATTACCTTTTTAATTGGAAAATTTCAAATATAACTTTAAAAATATCATTGGTATAGAAAATTTGAATGGATATTGATTTATAAAACGAAAAAATAAATTGAAATATTATTTTAATGCCCTTAATTCCAGTACTGTGTTTAAGTATATTATTGCAGCACGACGTCTCTGTGATAGATGACCGACTAGTGGTGGTTGGGAGTGCGGAAAAAAGTGGGGATGATTTTTCGAACGGTTATGGAAAAGCATTGAAACGCGCGGGTCAGCATGAAGTCTCAGATCGCCTCTCCTCGCGCCATCTGGCGTCGGTCAGAGGACCAAACGCGAGATGGCGTTCAGGGTATGTGAAACCGTATCTCAACGGACCGAACATAATCTAATCTGAATCTTCTTTTTCCCTCAACCATTTGTCATGCTGACAAAAAAATGAATATTCCTGCACACTGTTCGACGCACAAAGTACTCCTGCGAGAGATGACTGGCGTTTTTGCGAGATTCGCTTAAAATGCTTAAATATTTAAATTCATTAATATTTCACACGTAGCATATATCTTTTTTTCGTTTAAGGTCTATGTTTCATATTAAAAAGTAATGATAATCAACTAAAAATTTATATAGCTGATATTGACAAATACCTTCTCCAGCAATTAATTTATACATATACTCAATATTTAGGTAAAAATACTTTGAAGTGAAAAATATAATACTCCTCAGTCTATAAATGTATTAAACAAAAAAGATTTTATTTCGTTAAATTGACTGAAATTTGAAAATAAATCATAATTATCGATAATCAAACGATAATAACTAAACATTTATGTTTTAAAATATAATAATTAAAATATTATAACGTAGTCATAAAATATAATAAATATTTTTATAATTAATTTTATTAATCGATGAGTATTAAATAAGTATGTATATGAAATTTTCAAATGTAAATTATTCATTTTTGTTAATTAAATAAAATTGTTGTTTTAAAAATATTCAAAATTATATATATATATACGAGTATATATATTTGTGTGCAAATATTATTCACGTGCATGTAAAATATGTGCGAACTTGTATTCGTATATACATTTATTATTTATGAAGAAAATATGAGTGATTTGGTAAATTACCATATTTATCTTTAAGTCTAATCAACATTTTGAAAGGGATCTAATATATTTGGTTGTATACACTGTTGATTTTAAAAGTATTGAGGTGTATGAAATTAAATCCTCCCTTACTGTACACGCTGTTGATTTGTAGCTGTTCTACTAATCTCCAAGAAAACTTATTGCGGGTGCACTGCGGGTAATTGAACGTCAAATTTCATCACGTACATCATCATTCACAATTCTATAGATAAGATGATTATGTTTTAATGTATTAATAATCTTCTTCTTTATTAATTTTTAATAATAGTTAATTATTTAATAGTATAATTCAAATTAATTATTGAAAAACAATTTCAATATATTTCTATTTTTTTAAATTAGTAACATTCATCTACATTACTAAAAATAATTTTAAATAAATATTGATGTATATGTATAAATAAGTTATTAAAAACTAATAAATAGAAATGTTTGTTTTCAATACGATTGAAAATGGTAAAGTAGTTGGAAATGACCCAACTTCAACATGTATTACAAACATTTTCGTCAGAAACTGCATGTATTCGAATCTATTTAAAACTTTAGATTAGTATCGTGAAATACATATGAATGCTTTTGTGTTGTATGCTCTTGCATTCGCGAGAAAAATATAAAAACTTTCACGTCGAATAGATCGTCTACAAAAAACTTTTCTACTAGCACCATGTTGCTCGCTTTATGGCCAATTTCCAAGATTGCCGAAATGCAAATCTGGTTTACATTTTTCACTTTATCGGTTTCAAGATAAATATATTCTTAAATTCCAATGGACAAAAAACATATACACATTTATGCATGTATATATAGTAAGTTCCAAAAAAGGATATAAAATATGTGGAGTATTTATTCAATTTTTATATTTTATATTTGTTTTTTTATTATTTAAAAAATATGTCACAAATCGTGATTTTAAATAACATTTTAATAAATTTGTACTAAATTTATTTAATTATTTTATTTATTACTAATACCAAAGAACAATTTATAAAGTTTATATAGATAAATTCTCACAAAGAGAAATTAAACTTCAGTCTGATTATATATTTATATATATAATCAGAGTGAACTTTATAATTAATATATTATATTAATTTGATTAAATTATACATTTTAATGAATCTAAAGACGACTTATAAATAAAAACATTAAACACACAAACATTTATAAATTATTATTTAATATTATAATTATTATTTTTGACAATATTATAATACAATTACTTATAACTGTCTACAATCGACAAAATTATTCGATAATATGTTAATCGTTTTTGTGATGCAGTTAAATCCAGAGAGAGCGTACTTATTCGAATATCCGTTAAGAACGATTTCATCGCCAAGTATTGCAAGCAGATGTGGCTGCTAGCGCTTAATGAGGATTAAGAGAGGAATAATGGAACGGTCTTATTTTAACCACTTGTGTCACAAATTGCATGATGCCCTCAAGCTTTTCGATTTAATCGTATAAGAGAAATTACGAATTAAAAATATTGAAAAATTATTCAATTCTGTGTGTGTGTGTTTTAACAAAGAAATCATTAATATAAAGTTATAAAAAATATTAAAATAATTAATACCATTTTTTATTTTTCTTTTATAGGTAATTGAATATTTAATATAAATATGAATTGAAAATGAGAACTTTGTTATAAATTAATTAATCAAGAAAAGCACATAATAGTCGATATATTGATGTAAAAATTATGGAAAAGTTCAGAATTTATTTTTCAATATGTAATATTTCTATTTATAGATAAATTAAATATTAATTTTACGTTCATGTTTAATTCAAAATTAATCTTCTCATTCGTAGCAATGTTTATTTTAAAATTCGATAAAAAAAATACATTATATACTTTTCGTTGTATTTAAAATCTTTTTCAAAAATCAGCCAATAAATTAAACCTACAAGCAAAGAAATAAAGTCAATATTTTAACAGTTACGTAATGTCTATATTCATATAGTAAACGAACTAATAAAATCCACATTTTGGTAACATGTTGAAAACGTCTGTCGTCTCTTGTACAAGTATCGTGCGTGTGTATACTGATCAAATCAGTTCCGGGTTTATTTAATAATTCAACGGGTGCAAAATGTTCATAAATAAAATAATTTTGCGCATAGTTGAACCCGTGTAAAATCATAAAGTCAAACACAAAAACAATTAACATCACTTGTTAGAACAGAACAAAATGTAAAGTTAGTTTAATTAGTATCAGTGGCGTAAAGTTTGGGATTGTAAGATAACACATTTCTAAATTTAGAAATAACGATTTAAGTTTATTTAAATATACGTATTCCAACAAATTTACATGTTTAATAACATAAGCTTACGAGAGAATTCAAATCCTTATGCCTTTATATATCATATAATCATTTTGTGCGAATAATGTATCAAATGAAATAAATTAGTAAATTTATAAGAAAATTAAAAGTTATTTTTTTCAACATTATTATATTTTATATTAAAATAATTTTCTGTGTATGATTTTTTATCACTTCATTAAAATTCGAGGACAATTGATTTTATTTTTTAAATATAATTCAGAATGTTTGAAAAAAAATTATACTGTTGTAATATATTTAATAAGTATGAATAATAATAGATCAATTTCAGTAATATTATTTACTAAACAAAATATAATACATTAAAATTTAGGATTGTATATATGAAAAAATAAATAATAGTAATAATTTATTCCAAAAAATAATTTTATATTTTTTTGTTGAAACTATCAACAACCATTAAATAGTTCCTATTAATTTAATTATTCAATTTTTCTTTTTGTCTATTGATATGAATATTCTATTTATTAAACATTTTATAACAATAACAAAAATATCAAGAAAATCGTTCAGAGAAATATTTTTCAGAAATTATGATGTACAATCTGCAACATTTCTGAAATATTGCAAAAAGAATAAAGATATAACTCTTACGTTCATGTTTCACTTAACATTGCATGTATGACATAACATATATAATATTTTACAATACATATATGATTTATGAATATTCTTATAAAGAAAATTTACTGCACATTTTCTACAAAAGCGTGGTTCACATTCATTGTTTCTTAATACTAAGATTTATTCTTGTAATATAATCCCGATTCGAGTTATAATCTGATTAATAGTTTTCGTTGTTTGTTTTCTATTTAATAAATATTCAAGAATAATGTAGAATGCCACTTATAAATTATCTACTAAAATATTTAAAAAAACCGAATAACTGGAAAGAAAATTATACTTCAGTTTTCAGCATATTAAACTAATTCAACAGTTAAACTAGACAGAGATTTGTGGTCGAGCATTTTGTTCTCTGGCAACAAATATTTGTTCTATTCTTGGATTAATGAAATATTATATTTCTTCGTAATGGATAATTTTGAAATATCTCGTTTGAATTTATTCATCAAATAACTGGCTTGTTCGTATTTTTTTTATATTTTTTTGCCTTTTAAACACGAGTATTTTAATTGCTGAAGAACAAATATATATACAATTTCTAATACCAATATGACGTAATAATATTTTGTAGTTTTTGATTTTTTTTAATCATCAAATCGGGTTTTATTTTTTTATGAAATTGTTAATAAAATTCAAATATTTAAAAATGTTCAATTTTAATAAAATTTTAATTTATGAACAGTGATTGTTAAAATGTACATTTACTGTTTAATAAAAAAATTCTAAGTTATAATTCAAAGTTGGATATATCAAAAATATTTAATTGTAAACGTTGTACCATAACAATGGAATAAATTAAAATAACTATTTATTTTACAGTAGTATAAATTCTGCTTTAAAGAAAATTTTAGTTCTGTATAGTTTTTATATCATATAAATAATTTATTGTAATGACATTTTGTATGTGGTAAAGTTTTGAAATGCGCCTTTATATGACTCTCAGTGGAGATAGAAATTCACTTAATTAAATTACTATTCACTATTGAATAGCACTTTTTGTACAGCACGCTACTGACATTTAAGGAGATGAAGAGCCCATACTGGTTTCACGGTATGGAGTAATTTGAGACTCGTTGGGTTATAGCAATACCATCTCCTCTTTACTAGTTGTTTGACTTTCGACTAGTGTAAACGTGACTCGGCTTTAATTCACCTATTTCTGTCTTACTCGCAAACAAGGCTAAGTAGTCCATGCAACGAAAGGAGATGGACATTGTGGTTTAGGCGAAAACTGATATCAGTGTTAGTTATAGCATTCCTAAGTTGATACTCTGCCATCCAAATACTTTGTAAGCAAATGTTGTCCCATGTTGTGTCGGTTTAATAAAACATTTGGTGTTCCCTTAACATCGCGCGCGTGTATCAATTCTATCTCGCTCGTGCGCCCGTTTATTCTTTCACACACAGTATGTAGACCGGCTACGAAACTAAAACGAATAGACGAGTGAAATGGTTTTAATAAATTATTGTAGTGGAGAAGACTGAATGTACATTGAAGTAAAGCTTTTTCTTCGTGAATAATGTTTGCACATGTATCTGGAAACCTTGGATTCTGTAATATTACCGAATATGTTTTATGTGCTATTTACATTCGTGTTTTACAACAATATATTATAACCACGTTTAAAAAATACGCCAGGAAACGCTCACAATGTAGAGCCATAAATTGGAAATATAAATAGTTTTTCATTATTCTGTTTTATTTATAGAAAAATAGGATACTTCATAGCACAAAAAGTAAAAAATGATCTTTTATATCATTATTGTAGCATAAACTCATTTTTTCAAAAAAATATTTATCAAATTTTATTAATTTTTGTGTAAATAAAAATTGTATGTATATATATATATATATATATATATATATATATATATATATATATATATATGGGTTAAAAAAATACAAAATTAATTTTTTGAAAAATAATATAGTAAAATTAAGTTTTTATTTTTTGTAAAAAATAATCCCAAATATAATTTTATGAAATAAATAATAACGTGATAATTTTTTAATGTAATCTAATATTTTTATAATTGAAAAACTAGGTTTAATTAAATTTTCTTAATATAACGAATATTTATTTTTAATTCTATTTTATGATTTAAAAATGTACACAAATATATATATATATATATATATATATATATATATATAAACTTCTTTAAAAAATTATATATATATATATATATATATATATATATATATATATATCATATTTAAAGACAAATATTTCTAAAAAAAATGTTATTGAAATCGATAATTAATAAGTTTTTCACCTAAGTGAAACTTTGGTTGAATTATGTAAACGTATAAATCATTTTAAAATATGTAGAATATAAAGCATAACGCTAACATCTTTTACATGAAACAACCCTAAAAAACCACAATCTTAAAATCCATTTATATAACCCC
Organism: Neoneuromus ignobilis; assembly: GCA_029203775.1. NCBI lineage: Eukaryota > Metazoa > Arthropoda > Insecta > Megaloptera > Corydalidae > Neoneuromus > Neoneuromus ignobilis. The sequence goes on along the minus strand of CP092094.1, from coordinate 12,114,702 downwards.
AACTTAACTTCATCCATAATAAACACCAACACATTTTATCCCCTGCAACAGAATCACGAACTTCTTATTCTATAGATTTGGTCTCCAATTAACTTTAACGATAGGCATTTTGAATGATTCACAACGTTGCAATATTATAACTCTAGAGATGCTATAAAAAGCGTTAAGTGTGCAAAAATCCTTCAAGTTTCATTTAAAAAGCACCAATCCAATTACATAAAACCATAAATATTATTCTCGAGCGAATTGAAGCCGTGGTATAATGGGTGATAATGTACGAATGTGACGACGTATTCTACACATATACACCCCGAAATATGCATAACAAAACGTAAAATATGACAATAGACCACGGCATGACGCATTTATTTGAATAGAAAATCTACATTATGACGTTGTGTGTACCATAGAAAGGGGGTTAGAATAGTAGTCATTTACTTTAGTTAGTTATAAGAGATGAAAATATAGTTTATTCGAAATAATAACAGTGTACGTTAATGAATGTATATTTATATATATTTTTAAATTATAGAAAAAAATCTTTTTTTTTTTTGCTATTCAATGAAATTATTTATTCTTAAATAGCTTCTATAAATAATTAATTTTAATTTTAAGTATATTGAAATTTAATACAGATATGTATTTTAAAAAATTAGAAATACTTATTTACTAATGAAAAGAAAATGTTATTAACTGAGATTACTGATTGGTAGTTTTCAGAAATGATAAATATTTATTATATTTGCCATAACTATTCATTATTAAATTTTCATATTTCAATTATAATAAATTATTTTTGTGTAAAAAGTAAAAAAATGTCTATTTAAATTATACTATTAATATTTATTAAATTTCAATTAATTATATAAAAATATTTTTTATTTAAAAAACATTTTTTTTAAAATATATTATAAATAAATAAAAAATATGTTGTATGTTTAAACCGTATTTCTCAGTATTTTAAATTTTTCTACACGGTTATCTATTTCTTTTACGAATGAACTCTAAACACGTTCGTTCTGCGGAATAGCTCAAACTAATTCAGACATCGGCCATGTGAGTAGCATGCAATCTGCACCGTTGAACAAGTTAATAGCACTTACATGTGACCCTGATCTAAGTATATGGATTCACGAAAGGATTGTCAGCGATGGAATGGGCATACAATTGTACGGTGGATATGTGGACGAGGGGCATAAACGAAGAGATGATGCAGAGAAGGTATTGCCTGTACGGCCTGTAGGACGGTCTGATGATTCGGTGTGGGAATTGCCTGCTCCGACTTTAATGCCTTTATTTAAGTGTTGTTCGGATCTCGTTGCAAGATTGAATGTCGTAAATCACTGGCACGGAGAAAGCTGAGAGAAAATCACCACCCCGATCATCCCCGCATGAAACTGATTGTGATCTGTTGTTTAGTTTACACTGTTGTGTTTTATCTGGAGAGCGCTTTAAGTTAATTTCACGATAGATTAAATACGTGAAACAGTCTGCCGATGCTCATACATAAAGTCACATTTTGCTGTATCTTAACCGTGATCAGTTGATTGTTTTTTTCCTACTTTTTTCTGTGCTCAGTTGTGTACGTATATCTGCGTTGCTGTCCAGTGTTTTGTTTCCACTACATGTCGAAGAAAATGGTGAATAAAAGAATATACAGTGAATCTGTCAATTGAAAATTTATTAGTTTTATTCAGAGAAATAATTTATTTTGTGAGTAAAAATCTGCATTGTCAGTAATACTCGTAAATATTGTTAAATACTTTTTTATGTTTTTTTGCTCTTGGATGTAAATCAGTAGATTTTAAAAGCATATTTTAAAATATAACAACGTACAAATACATCTGTTTACTTTCCATAAAAACAATAAAATAATTACTTATTGAATTTTTACTTTTGTTACCATTTTTAAGTTACCTTTTACAAAGGTTACTTAATTTTCAAACACCATATATATTTGTTGAATTATTTCTTATTTTTAACGAAATTAAAATTTATTGACGTATAATATTAATTAGAAATAAGGAATTTAGTTATTTATTTTACTAATAAATAAAACTTCATAATAAAAATAATATTTTATTTTTAACAATAAGATAATTATTTAATTACTGACAATGTACTGTATATTTGGGAACAAATATAAATATTTTAATATTTATTTATTACTGTTGACATTTTTCGTTAATTCATTAAATTGGTTGAAGTAGAAAAACTGTAATAAATAATAAAATAAAGTGTACTTTGAAATTGATATTTTTTTTAAAAAAAGTAATATATAAAGAACTACTCGTAAATAAAATTCTACTAGATTTATCAATCAAGAGGAGTTTATTTCTAAATGTAAAATAGTATGTTATAAACGAAATTGAACTATATAGTCAACATTTTATATTATCCTAATATATCCATTCATTTACTTTGAAAATATTTTTCATTTACATAAATATCAACAAATTATTCTTATGAATGTTTGTCATATATTAAAATAATACTATGTTTATTTACTTTAAATAATGATATATAAACAACTTGTAAGAGAATGTATTGAAGAGTATTCATCAGAGTGGAATATGTATTGAATACTCAATTCGAATTCAATTAGAATACAGGTGGTTGGACTCCAAAAATACCTGTTCTTTAGGTACGATGTAGATAACAATCAAAATTGTAGTATAAAAAGGATAGTACTTGATTCGTGAGATAGCAAATTTCGTATGAAAACAGTCGCTTGTTGGAAATATCAGCATGATTTTGCTGGAAAAAATATATACACCTACTCAAAAAACATATATATGCATGCGATCACAAATACATATTTATATACATAAAATTCGCACATGTATATGAATATATATATATATATGTGTGTGTGTTTTGTGCATGTTTGTATGTATGTGTGTGCCTGTTCATATACAAAATACTCCTACACACACTCATATTACTTCTTTTGCCATTTTCATCGTCTGTAGTCATCGCGCGTATCGTACGGCAACGCTCGGTCTTTTCATTTCTGCGAGAACGCGACGCATTATTTCGTAGATTGCCGCTGCAGGCGGCACCAGATTATATTGATACCGGTACTTAGGAAATGATTTCACATTTGCGAGACTTCGACGTTATATTTGGCTTTGAAAAGTCAATCATTTTTTTCTGTATTACGCTTTTATTGATACATCGATGAGCTGATGAAACACTTTAAGGATGGTGTTGTTTGTGACGAATTTCGCGGTTTATGTTTCGTTGGCGAATCATTCTTTTTGATGTATAAAGACATCGATAACGCTACTGTTATTTTTATTTGATTTTTAAGTTTTATTGAAATCAGTATAGCAGCAAGTTTTATACGTGAACAAATGTTTTATATGTATGTAGGTAGAGATGTAATTTAGTAGCATAGAAATGAAAGAAAATAACTTCAAAAGAAGCAGCCGACTGAATGTAAATAAAAATTATATGAAAAGAAATTTCAACATTTTATGATAGAGACGTGGCAGAATGTTTTTTAAAGATAGTTCAATTTAAATATGAGTTGAAATCAAAAGAAAGCAATAAAATAAACAATATATAAATACATGTGTACGTTTCAACAAGAAATTTATTTATATATATATATATATATATATATATATATATATATGTAATCATATGAAATAGATATAGAAATAAATATAAATTACAAACAAAAAGGATTTACAAATAAATTAATATAAACTTTAAAAAAATAGTTATAAACAGTAATATCAAAACATATTCTTGGAAATTAAAATGTTGTATGTTCTTTTTTCCAATTTTTAAAGATAATATAATTTATTAAATTCTAATTATTCTTTTGAATAATATTTTTTTAATATATTACTATATTTAATTTTATTTTCGATATAACGGAAAGATTAATTAAATCTTAATATATAAAATATCAATTTATTTATAAAGTATTTTTTGTGAAATATATTTTGAACTCCTTTCAATATTGAAAGTTAAAAAAATGATGAAATATTTGAACCGGATAGAACATTCATTAATAATTACATACAAAAAGAATATTCGCTTAAAAAAATTAATAGGATACCAACGTAAATATCAGCTTAATGAAAATTTATGATGGTTGAAATAGTGACGTAAAAGCAATCTTGAAAAATCAACATCCCATTTACTATATGTATGATCCAACGTTTCACTGTGTAGGTAAAAACGCATTTGTAGAGTGATATATGTGTGTGTGTATTCGCATCAACGCAACAACATCCATTTATAGGAGATCAATCACCATCATCGTCTACGTGAACGTCGTCTTTTAGTCGCTTATACATCATACACCTCATTTGCACATAGTTGTTCATTATTTCGTTATCGTTCATGTGTTCCTTACGAAACTACATTTCTTGTTTCCCTTGATATTAATTCAAAATGTCTTTTTTTAAAACTAACATTTAATGATTTTCTAATAATGAACAATTAAATGTATAATTATTAAAATTGTATATAAATTACATTCAGAATACAAAAAAAAAAGATTCAATATAATAAGTGGAGAGAAGTACCACGTACTAATAAATCTTTTGATAAACATACTTTTTGAATATCATTTCATCCGTTAATGGGAAATTTGTTTAGTTGAATAGATTTATGTCGGTGCTGCCTTCATGAGATATAATAAATTTCAACGTTATTTGTTCTCATTCTTCTAAAATTAATTATTAGCGGACAATTTCAGCTCGTTGAAGTTGTTTACAACAGGATGTTTAATTTATGTTTTCAGTATTGGTTCCGGGTTTGTTTCCGATAAATTAAAACAAAATTATTGTGAAAATGAATCAAATTATCTGAGAATTCATTTTCTATCAATTTTATGGTTAAATGTTTTTTTTTTAAATTATATGCACATACGTATATACATACATACATACATATATATATATATATATATATATATATATATATATATATATATATATATATAATGTTTATTTTAAATAAGATTTAATAATTTTAGTTTACTTTGAAAGTTCCGAAAAATATTAAAAATATATAATATTATACGTTGATAATCTTTATTTACTAATAAATAAATTTTGTATAATTTCTGAATCTTTTTTTGAGAACTGAATTATTTCTTATTTTATATCTATTTGTAATTCGATAATTAGGAATAATTTTAGTCAATTTCGGTTTACATTGTTTCCTTTCTTCAGTTATAGACTATTTCTCAAATCAATAGTTTAATAATTTGTGAATATTTTATCACTTTATTTCGCTTTCATCAAAAACAGTTTATGATTTTTTAATGTAAATTCAATATAATTTATAGCAATAAAATTTCATTTACGTTTTTTTAAGAATTTTTGTTATCAAAAGTTGATTTTCATTACGTTGTAAAATTGTATCAGCTATAGAAGAGAAGTATTGTATATTTATTTTTACTTCGATAATAAAATATTTACATATCTTATTGATTCAATGAACTTTTCCAAATGTTTTATATTATATACATAATCTATGTTTTTCAAAAATTTGTGTGATAATGATAAGATGATATTAGAATTAATATTTCATTTTACAATTAAAATATTAATCATTTTTTTCAATAATTAATAATTTAAAAATGAAATTTTTGTCTTGAAATTTTATTCAATAATTATATGTTTATTTATTTCTGTATTTTATAGATTTTTTGAAGAAAGGGGAATTATGTTTCTTGTTTTCTATTTCAATAATGAACAAGAACGAGGTATATATTTGTATATATACATATACAAATCTATGTACGTGTGCGTTCATGATTTATGATTTATTAAAATACTGAAATATGAAAACACTTCTGTATTCATTTTGTAGAAACAAAATGAACTTCTTTAAGGACACGTGCAAATGTATATATATATATATATATATATATATATATATATATATATATATATATATATATATATATATTTGTGTGTATGTGTGTATACTGAACATATGTATATTACAGGTAGTTCAATTTTAAAAAGTTATTTACATATAATTTACAATGTTAAATAAAAATGTAGTATAGTGAAATAAAGTTATTTATGAAATGATTCACGTGTGTGTTTATGTGTAAAATCTGATGTGTATGTGTATATAGTTATGTATGGGTGTATACGGTAGTAATAAGAAGCAGTAACATGAAAAACAAGGAAGCTATTCATTACGTGCGAAGATGGTTACTCACATCAGAAATTCATTTTCTTTTACAGTTTCAGACGGCAATTTTTCATAATTCTGACAAGTCGTGAAGTGTACATGTTTTTCATATATATATATATATATATATATTTATATACATATATATATATATATATATATTTATATATATATACACTGCCTTAAATTTAAAATTTGTCTGCCTTAAATTTAAAATTTGTCTCTTTGATCTTGATTATTTTTGTATTTTTTATTATTATTTTATTAGAGTCCAAATAAACATACTTATATTTTTTTTAAATAAGTAATTTTAAATAAAGAGTATAATTTTACTAGTTTATTTTACACAGCTATGTACATGTGTACAATATATATATATATATATATATATATATATATATATATATATATATATATATATAATTTAATTACATTAATTTATTATTGTTCATATATGTTGTAAATTGACATTAAAATTTAAACAATTTGTTAATAAATTTACATAAAATAAATACTTAGTGTTGACCAAACGTCAACTGAAGGTAAATAAATACAATAATTCAATTATATAATAAAGTTTGTGTTGTACATTTGCATACACTTTGCAATAAACAACAATGTAAACTTATTGTCGGCAAATTTATGGTTTGTATATGGCAAGTAGTTGTTAGCTCTTAACGTAGTCAGTAGGGCGGTTACCATTCGTTTTGCTATGATGGTGTTCATACTGAAGAGAGCATGTACATGGCGACGATATAGCAGGTTGGCATAGACAGCTAATTACGTCCCAACTCGGTAATACAAACAGCACTAACCTCAAGATGTGTCTTGATTAAATATCACCAAGCACGATGCTTGGAACGGATTGGGTCAGACAGACCTATATACATATACCTATAAAATTTACTTAAAAAACAAATAACTATTCCCAAACTAAACACTTATTAATTTTTAGTGTCGTTTTAATAAAGATATTAAATAAATTTTATAACATACTTTAAACATTTGTTTAATCAATTACAATCATTTTCTTTATATTTGTTTAATTTGTTAATCAATTTTTATTTCATTGCAAAAAATGTTAAGTTTACAAAAATGTTCTCATTATAATTTTAATATACTTACTATAATTGAAACTCATTTCCCAAAATTAACTGTTCGTAACGTCTGTAAATATATATTGTATATTTAACAAATATTATATCTCTAAAATAACTAAAAATTAACATTTATAATATATATATATATATATATATATATATATATATATATATATATATATATATATACACGTATCTGTGTGTGTGTATGTTTGTGTGAATGTAAATATTTAATTGAATTTTCTATAAACAACAAGCAAATATTTATTTTGTCAATCCTTTCAGTACATTTTATTATTATATAATAAATAGATAAAATATTTAGGTTATTATATTACACATGGGATTTATAAAATTTCGGCAAAAAATAATGTTCGATTAGAGTTCGTCGAAGAAGCCTTTATGCTTATATGTATGAACTTTTAATTATATATATATATAATCTCATATATGAATAAAAAGTATATAAATAAATCAAAATAATATTTATTTGTTTATCAAACATTTATTGAAATAAAATAATATTACAAAAATTATCTTAGGTTTTTTATAATTGTTATAATTTGAGAAAATATGTTTAATAACCAATTCTTGCATTAATTTCTATAAGTAGGAGATTAAATAATTTAAAGTTGTACAAATTTTATACTTTAATTGATATGTCAATTTTCAATTTAATTTTCAGTTCAATTATTTTTTTATTGGTACTAAATAAATTTATTTGAAATAAACCAATATAAATAATTTAAAATAAAATTGCATTTTTCTATTAAAAGATTATTTTTTAATTTCACTCAATTACATGATTCAGTATTAAATTTAATTACCAATATTATTTACAAAAGGTATTTAATTCAATCACTATTATTAATTAATATATGTCATATATAAATTAACTTTGAAGTACTAAGTGTAAACTATTCTACTGAAGTAATTTTGGAAGAGAATTAATTAATTGGTACATATACACACACACACACACGCATGTATGTATGCATATATATATATATATATATATATATATATATATATATAATACTTATTTACATTAATAATATATTATTGCAATATTAGATATCCTGAAAGAATATAAATCAATGTAACTTGAAGAAATAATAATAACTAAATAAATAAAAAATAATATTTCTTAATAGTGAAAAATACTACATTAATATATATAATTAATTATGTATAAAGAGGAAAGTGTATACGAATTTGTTTTTGTATGTAATTTCAAATTTTATACATTTGTCATCAAATATTTTAATTGGACAATTAAATTACTTTTTGATCTACAAAGTATAATTTTTTGCGACCAAGATTTATTAAGTCTGTAATTCAATATTTTTTCTAAAAAAAGTATTATTTAGTTTTTATATAAAGAGAAAAAATATATCAAATTATTAAAAGTATTATTTATTCATCGTTCTTATGATTCGATTAAATAATTCATTACCAATTATAAGTAGTTGGAATAAAATATTATTAAGTAGTAAACAATAAAAATTAAAAATCTAATTTGCATTCAAAAGATTATTATTTAATGGGCAAAAAAATCTATTAAGTTTTATTTTTATTAATTTAAAATTTCATTTAAGAGAATTTTAATTGATATTAAATATAAATTGATACTATAGCAATATTATTATTATTTAAAAATATATTTCATATATATGCTTCTTGAATTTAAAGATTTTGTTAAATTGTCGGATTATTTCAAATACTTGTTGATGTTCAATGAAAAACAAAACTTTTCAGAAATATAAATCTTTGTGAACAATTCATGTCTGAGATACAAGATGTAAAGATTAAATATAAAAACTAATTTAATGATAAAATACTTGCAAGTTATTTTCCACCTACTACTTTTCAATTATCATATATTTCAAGTACATGCAATAACGGCTGTATAAAACATTTTTATCCATGAAATAAAAGTTAAAAGTATGATATTTATTATTAATAAGCTTTTTTTGTCGTTTCAATTGTAAAATAAAAATATTTCGTAAATTGAAAATATATTATTAATTTACCAATTTATGGAAAACATATATATATATATATATATATATATATATATATATATATATATATATATATATATATATTCAAAGATATTTGGAAAAAACACAACGTATTTAATAGCTTTAATTTGAAATATTTTATTTAAAAAGAATTATACATTTATTTGAAAATACTGATATATGTTATATATGTAAATTGATATAAAAAATTGTTATCAATGCTTTGAAGTGTTTTTTTATATTTTAAATTTTTTATATTTTAAAAATTTTTGTATATATATATATATATATATATATATATATATATATATATATATATATATATATATATGTATGTGTGTGTAATTATAGATATCATTTTAATTAAATATTTATTTATTATGGTTATTAATTCATTTTAATACTCGTGTAATAAAAAGAATAAATATAAATTAAATAATATTTTATATAGAATTAAAAAAAAAATGTGTTCTAAATATTTTAGAAATTTCATTATGATGTATAATTGAAGTACAATTATATTAATAGTAATTTTTGTGTCCTATTCTTATTTCTTTAATATATCTGTACAAAATATAAATTCAAGTTAAACTTTTGTACTAACAACAAATTTGAATAAATCAGTATCGTAGCAAGGTAGTTTAGTAAATTGTGCCTCAAAATTCGCCTAAGTAGGTGAAACAGAAATACACTTATACCTATACAAATACATATATACAAACGTTCACGTAAAGCCATGTCTATACAAATAACAGATATACCTAGATATACTTGTATACACATAGCATAATATAAGCTAGACGGATTTGCTAATTGCATTACAGGTGTTAGTTTAAGTTAAAGTGGATTTGTATGATTAGAACCTATGTATAATTTTAGGTAAAGGTATATTTTCGAATCAAATAATAATTTATTTTAAAAATTGTTGTGTATATATATACACTTGATTTATTTAAATTCCGGAAGTTTATAATAATTTTAACCCTTCAATTTATCAATATAAACATATTTATAATAAATAATATGTTTCATTAAATCTGTTTAGATGCATTAAATATTTCTGTGTACTTTCTCTTTTTCCACTGTTATACTTTCTCTTAATTATGTAATAAAGGGTCATCCAAATGTGAGGTCTAGATTTATGTTTTATTAAAAAAAACATGTGTATAGTTTCTTGTTTCTTTTTAATAAAACACAAATATAGGCATCACATTTGGATAACCTTTTATAATTATTAACAAATATGTTATTTTCAATGATATATTTATAATGAATTAACTATTGAAATAAGTAGCTAATAGTTTTACTATTGTAATGATTTGTATTTGTGAAATCTAAAAAGAGTCACGTCAAGGAAAAATATTCAGAGTAACATCCGATGTACGACAAATAAAAAAAGAGATTCCTGTAAAACAATATCCGTGTGATATATCCGCAGTCAATATGTCACAAGACATATGCACGGTTGGAGATGAGCGGCCAGGATTGTTAAACGTGGTGTGAATATCCTACGAGCAATATCACAACTCCACGTCATACACTAACTTATAAGTTACATCTGCACGAATCTGTCGAAACATGAGCGCGACTCGTGTGTATCTTACCCGGAAAAAAACACCCGTTTGAGAAAAACCGTCCACCCGAACACTTCAGTTTTTATCTCTGTTCTAATATCGACGATACAGTTCTTGTATCTCTCGAATGTGTCATGGTATACTCATACCAAAAGAGAATGAATGTATTACTTTCGGTGGCGTGTGCTACTACGACGCGTTAGTGACCCTTTGCTGTCGCAGCGTTTTAGAACGAAAGTAGAAGACGATAACATTGACCGGTACTGACGTATAAAACACTAACATATTCGCAAGCTGTGACAGCAAGATATGTATGTTGTATTCAATGTATGAGAATTTGTCGAATGTGGAATTGATATCATTCATATGACCTTCTTAGAATAATACCCAAATACGTAATACTATTCGACTTTATGAACAAGTTTGCTATTAAAAAAAATTCAAAACATTTTTCAGTTTATTTCAGTTTTAATAAAATACTAGTCGACAATATTTATTTTTAAGCAATACAAATTTAAAGTAACAATAAAACCATCTATAATATTAAATAAATAATAGAAAATATCCATGGAAGATTTATGACAATATGTATTATAACAGCAAATATAGGATATTTTCGTACGAAATAATTAAATTTTATATCAGAAAAATTAAAAATATTAATAGTGTATGTAGTTTGAAGTAATATATAAAAGATTATTATAATTGGGAAACATTTTATATATTTTAACTCAAGAGTGAACAGAAACATTCATATTTTTATTTATTTTTAAAAAAATATATCTGTAATCTTGTGATAAATAATACAATTAAAAATGTTTTTAAAATAAACTAAATTAATAGGATCATAAACAAGAATCTTGTATTAAAGATGATTTATATATGTTATTCTTTTGATTTATATGCAACATATTCTAATTAGATTTTGCAACAAGCGAGTTTTATGAAAAGAAACACTTCTTTTTAAAAAATATTCATGTTGTTCAGTTTATTTTTTCGTAATTGTTGATTATGAAAAATGAATTTAATAATTTATCCATAAACACACACACGTACATATATATATATATATATATATATATATATATATATATACATAATATTAATCGTTGTTTTTTCTGATTTCAGAATTTGACGCTGAATTAAAAATGGTGAGTGAAATAAAAAAATATCTTCTTTTTGGCATGTTTATTTATTTATTAATATTTTTTATGTTATTTATCGATTTGAACATAATTTTACTTCAAAAAATTATTCACATTAGAAGCAATTATTATTTTAATACTCTTATTAATAGGATAAATTGTGAAATATTATAAATCTTAGTAAATATTTAGGATAATATTGAAAAATTACGCGAATTATTAATTAAAATCGATTTTTACATGATATTTAATTTTATAATGAATATAAATTATTGTTAGATTTGCACGTAAGAGATGTTTTAAATAAATTATGTGGACGTAAGACTAACTTGAAATAAATCACTTGATATAATCAATTTAAGATCAGGCTGAAACTGAATAGTGTAGAACGTTGTTATCTGCATCTAAACTGCAGTAAGGTATGACCGAGAAAATCCATGCATATCTGTGCAAAGAAACGTTTAACCTCTAACATTTCACGTATTTATTTTAAAGTAAGTTGTCATCCAGGAGCTAAATTTATTTTGATCTTGATCTTCTTTGTATATTTTTATATACATTTTTTTAAAAATATTTATTTTAAAATAAACGTCAAATAAATATTTTGAATAAATCATATATTTTTATTTCACCTCATTAGATTTTTTTATTCACTAGATTTGTTTTCCAATACTTTTCAAAAATTAAAACAGCATATTATAAAATGATACAAAAAATAAGTATAAAATTGTAATAAATAACTTCCTTTTAGCTGAATTTTTATATTGTTTTCTATATCCTTACTTTTACAGTTAATCGTAAAATTTAGATAGGTAGTAAAATTTTCTTTCTTTTATATCGACTTTTTTAAAAAAATACGAAGACAATATTGTTTGCGTTTAATGTTTGCCTTTAACAAATTTCTTATAAAATGTTTGTAGATAAATTGAGATAAAACTAAGTACATAGTTTATTTGATCTGGAATATAAACTGAATAAAACAATAAAAGCAGTTTTTAGTAGGATGTTAATGTTTATTGCGTATAAAAATCTAATAAAAACACGTCAGTGTGAATGATAAGTCAAACAAGTAAACATACTGACCTGTCCAACCATGTGATAAACGTTGATAAGCTTTTTATGATCTGTTATATGTCTGTGCTTGTTTACGATAGTTACTAAAATGAAATACATTGTTATTTTTTACTACAATATCAAATTAAAGAAAAACGCATAAAGAATATATTTTTTACTTGGAATATATTTTAAAAAAATATACTAAAAATTTAGATATTTTTTTCAAAAATGAACGTTTAAAAATACAAATTAATTTATAATTGAAAAACTTGTGGTTGACGATGCTTGAACATTTTCATATTTCTATGTTCCCAGTCAATAATTTCCATTAGGTGTTTGTTTCTTTTTCTTATTATATAACCAATATATTTACATTTAAATTGTTCATTATTATTGTAGTATTTGTAATTGTGGAACTTTTTAAATTCTCTCGGTTCTCTTTCTGTTTCCACGTGTTATTCTTAACAGGAATTTTTTCATGATTCTTTGTGTTGTTTTTTATATACTCGTATATTTAAAAAAGTAATTTAATTTGTACAAGTGCATGTTTATCAAACATGTAAACATCCACACTATGTAAATATTTGAAATTGTTTCAATTTTAGTAATTACACTACATAAAGTAGATACAATTTATATATTCTCACACAGGTAACGATGCCACAATGTCTCTCATTCATGTAACACCTGGGAGAGAAATGTGTACAGTGAATTGTACTTCGACTAACTATTGTATTTCATGAGTTTTGTTGTCAAACGACTGTTGTTTTCTAACAATGTGTTTGTAGTCTGTAAGGTAGATGTTCACACAATCTGTACTGATCTTTAAAGTTCACAAGGATTTTAAAAATCGATAAAGTTTAATATATTTTCTGAGCTTTAATGTACACGTTTATATAATATACAAAATATTTATGTATACAAAAACATATATCAATATCTATATTATTAAATTAAATACTGATAAGAGTACAAGTATATAAAAATGAACATTAAAATTTGATATATTTTATAAATGAGTCATTTTGTAGCTGTTAAAGGAATAAAAGACATTAAAAAAAAATTTCAGTATTTTTTTAGGAAATTAATATAAATTAAACTATTTTTCATATTTTTCTATCCTCCGTAAATTATTTTATATTGATTTTTAAAATAAACAATAGTATTTACTTTCCAAAAATTTTAAAACAGTCTAGATTTTCGTAGTATAATATAGATTAGTATTTTAATTTATTTATAAAATTCATTTAATTAAATATAAAAAAATGAAACCTAAAATATAGAATTTTAAAAATTTTATATTTTATTTATTTTACAATTACTCTGCAATGAAATTATTTTAAGAAAATATAACTTTATACATAGTTTATAAAACTAATTAATAATTAAATATAAATGTTTATAAACAAACATAAAAATGCATATGCAAATGTATGTAACGTATAAAAATTAAAATAATTCTAATTTCCATTACTGTTCATACTACAATATTCATACGAATGAACATAATCTGACGGAAGTGAACAGTATTTCTTCGTACATTTGTTACTTAGCTCACTGAAGTCTTCAAGAAAATAATTTCTGTAATATTAATCAACAGAATGTTGAATAATACGTGCTTAAGAACCGTCCTTAAATATTAAATGAAAAAAAGACGTGGTAACACAATTGATATTCTGAAGATTAATATATGAATATTAATCCCTTCTTTATATTCACAACGAATATTTAGTATAATTCTTAATTATATTTCAACGGTAAACAGTATTTTATGTGCAGGAAATAGAATGTTTAATGTATGTTTTCTAGTTTTTTTATAAAATTTTTTTACAAGTTCTACTTTGTTCAAAGGTTATTCGAATAGAATATCTTACTATTTATAAAACAACATATTTTTCATTTATATATAGTGTAATAATAAAACCATAAAATTTTATTCGAAATTCCATAGTTAGTATTATATTTTATTACAATAATTTTTAATCATAAAATTTCTTAATTTATTGTCAAATTTTATTTATTTTGTTTTGTTTTTTTTTGTAATTATTTTAACTTAACTATACTAAAAATCTTAATCATTATATATATATATATATATATATATATATATATATATATATATATATATATATGTAAGATATATGTATAGATAGAAAAAGGGAGAAGTAGAGAGAAAGATATTAAACTTTCATTTTGTAGATTAAATTCTTCTTAATATTTATGAAACATTAGTAGTCTGCTTATTCTGCATAAAACCCTCACAATGAAGAAATTACATATTAATATTTTAGCATATATGTTGATATATATATATATATATACACATATACATACATACGTATGTATGTATGTATTTTTATGTAGAATAAAAAATAATTCACAAAATATTATCAGAACCATAACATGAAAAATTCCGTTCTGAGTGTTTCAATTAACGACGTTTTGCATACTGTGTTAGTATCTACAAAAACAATCTATTATTCTCTCAATGTTAAAAAAATATTTACAACTTAATACTGCATTGTTTGTTATTGTCGAAGAGCAGTAATGAAAACACATTGATTTTTCTGTCTGTATCATCAGAAAATACTATGCAACATGTAACGAGAGGCGTTTATTTCATTGTGTTCAGTCAATAGGAATACGTTAGATAACAACCGTGCATAGTTCCCACCAGAGAGTCATGAAGTGTGTTGGTCGACCGAACTATTTACACAGTATCGAACCCTCAGCCACTAACAGGAAGTTACTTTAGCTTGCTATACTGCAAACACATCAATGATAAATATATACGGAACGTTCACTGTTAAACAATAGGTAATTTAATACAGATTTCAAAATACACAATGCGTCCCTTTTTAATAACGTTCCAGTCATATTGAATGCTAAATATAACTTCACCAAGCTGAACTTTATATGTATATGGTGTACAATTAATATCCTTATAGTACGCTGCGTTTAATGTTAGCATACATATTTAAAACGATATTTGAATACATATATATTTATATACACGTATATAGAAAGAGATTAACAGTTTCTATCTCATATTAACATACAGAATTATTTTAATATCTGTTTAGATCTTCATGTTATTTCAACGCCTTCATAAAAGTCGTTAAATTCAACCATATTCTATTTTATAATAAATTTTAACAATTGTTGAATTCACAATGAAAATTTAAAGAAATAGTAAATTAATATTATAGTAAAAATTGGGGAGGGTAGACTTTTAATTTGAATAAATAAACAATGATAAATCAAATAACGTTTCAAATAAAACATTTTTATTAAAATGTTTAATTAAAGAGATTTGAAAATTCAAAATAAAAATAAATTAATTAATATTTCACTCTTGAAATATGTCATAATACATAAAACAGACAGTTTCAAATAATGATGGACGATGGAAACATAATTCAAAAGTAAATTTAAAAAAAAATTTCTGAAAGAATTTTTATCTTGTGTATATAATACAATCTCCATTATATATTCTACCAAACTGCCAATGTACAATCTTTATAGTGTCAAATCAGTATAACGAACTGCATATATATTTTTACAGCACCTATGAGAGATATATAGATGTAAAATGTAAAGCAATTTTGTGCAAGCACGCATACGATACAAGTCTCGTTCTAATGGCAATATTATGAGAGATTATATGTGAAAGTACCTAATTATAAATTCATAATATCATATCTAGAGTAAAATCAGAAATAATGAAAACCCTATAACATTTTTTATATACACAATAGAAAAGATTAAAAAAGGTATAAATTCGTTATTCGTGTCATATGAATACGTAATTCGTTCGCTTCATCTTTTCATAAAATCTTTTGTATTTTGCGAGTTCGTGTTTAACACATTTATTCATTTAAATTGACTATATAGTTGTTTAATTAATGTTGCATGATTGTGCGTTTTCACATTTGATATAAACCAAGGTAAATCTCTTTTTCCGAACCTATATCAACCTGCAAAATAATTATAGATTATATTAACATCGACCGTTTGAGACACGGAAATAGTATTAGAAAACAATGGTTGTTTAACAACGAACTTCTGAAATACAATAGTTAGCCAAAGTACAATTCACTGTTCACATTTCTCTTGCAGGTGCTACATGACCCAAACAATATGGCACGCTGTATAGCGTGAGAGAACAATGTTGTATTTACTTTAGCATGTGCTAAATTTAGAATGATAAAAGAGATAAACATCACCCTTTTCGCGATAATGACACGCATATTTTGAAAATATTCAATTTATTATTTTTGAAGAGAGATATTTTATCTGTGTCCAAAATTTTTTTTAAGAATAGTAGATAAATTTTGAATTAAGTTAGTAATAGTGTCATTTATAAAATTACGTAAAAATAGGAATTACTATCGTTTTTTTTATCAAATGAAAAAATGTATAAGATTTTCCAATAAGCGTTTCAGTAATTTATATGGAAATTTAACAAAAAGTAAATCAATCTTTCACATAATTGTGGTCCAATTTCATGAATTACACGTTCAATGTTTATTTTTAATGCTTCTGTTTGTGATTTATCAACATAAACCAATGATTTCACATAACCCTACAGAAAATAATCCATTGGAGTTAGATCATATGATCTTAGTGGTCAATTGGTGGGTCCATTTCGTGAAATAATGAACTCATTACACTTTTGTTTTAATAATTCTATTTAATTTTTTAGAATTTCTAAGTGTTGTTGAAGTTTTAAATGTTCCATGATAATTTGGAAAACTATACTGAGTTTGAATGTCAAAATAAGCTCAAAAAAATTCAAACATGGCTGTCAAATGACCATCAGCTGTTAAATTTCTAACATTCTTATTGGAAAACCCTATAACTACAAAATAATATACATATATTATAACAATCACTTTTTACAAAATTATTTGTAAAATATAAAAGTTTAATGTTAAATTAAATTGAATAATGTGTAATTTTTTTAGTTTTATATAAATCGTTAATAAAATGTAAAATAATAAATGAATATTTTTAGAAAATAAAAATATATATAAAATATTTGTAACATAAAAACTTCATATGCATATATTGATTTTTTAATTTAATATTTCATTTTTAAATACAAAACATTATTGTACTAAAATAAGAAGAAAATTAACACCATTAAATCATAATACTTTTATAAGATAATTGTATATATATATATATATATATATATATATATATATATATATATATATATATATATGTTTGTATATGTATATATAATGTAGAAGTTATAATCAAGTTACATGTTATCCTTGAGTTTATCGAAAATGTTTGATTCCATTACATCAAGAATTTAAATTGACCTCGAATCCTCAAGTAGAAAGTGCTTGTTACAGTATATGCAGTACGGAGGAGTACGAAAAGCAGCGGATAGTAGTTTCTCGTAGATAAACTCTCACTCCTCCGTTGTATGAAAGTGAGAAATATTGGCCGCGTATCCATAAACGTCAAACATAATGTAGCTGATAGCAGGGTTGTTTGAGTCGTAACGTAGAACGGTGAGAGAGCTTCAACGTACGAGTCATGGGAACGGGATAGGCTCGTGGTAGTGACAGTTAAAATTTGTTATTGTTTCACGGATGACCTATCCTCTGCTGACTATTTTTACCATTTTTCATAGATAAGGTCATGTTCCAGTGAACGAATGTTTATCAGTGTCTTGTGAAATTTTTCACTGGATCGATTTTATTTAATGACATATTTAGAATGAAAAATTTATCATATAAAATATGTAAATATAAATTTAAATATTTACATCCATACATATGTACAGATTAATTATACAATAGACGTCTTAATTTATAAATTTATAATCAGTGCATTTTTATAAATATTTATATAGTTATTTGTGTTAAAACAATGAACCAGAGACTTGTTTGGAATTTAAGAAATTGCAACATTTTTACACACTTTTATATAATATCGAAGAAATTGATAGCGATTCATTGACAAATTTTAAAAGCTTCTTTAATATGTTTATATCTTCTCGTTCTTTCGTACGAAATTTTAAAATATTTCAAAGAATACAGTCTATATGAAGGAAATTTAAATTTCTAAAATAGTATTTCGATATAGAATTATTTTTTTTTGTACGTAGCTCATTCATATAACCGTACACAATATACACTCATACCTGTAGGCAGTGAACGGGCGTGCCGCTTAATGTATTTATCTCGCAATGCTATTGCAGCTCTAATTTTATTTTCCCTTTCTTCGTTGACTTGATTACAGTATAGATAATGTCATTAAGTATCTGTCGTCGTATAGCGAGCGCTTGTATGAAAACGTGCTGGATTTACTAAGCCCAGCTTTTCAACAACGAACGATAAACAAAGATGTCGCTCAATTCAATGTTTATATCTATATATGTTAGTGTTTTCAATCATTCCTAAACAGATTACTGTTGTCATTTGATTATCTTTCATTTTTCGCAAATATTTTTGTTAAGCACACGTTATTTCTAGCTTGTATATACCTTTTAATTGAAGATTTTCTGTTTATAGTTTCTTATAGTGTATTTTTCACAATTAAAAATAATTGATGTTGTTTACAAATAAAATATGGTACTTATTTTTATTAATATAGTACAATGTCTTCATGATTTTTAAATTAATTACAATTAGCTACAAAAATGTAACAAAATGGGAATATTTTTTTTAATTTCAATTTTATATACAATTATTAAAACCTATTTAAAAATTAAGAAATTTATCTCTTTTTATACAAAATCGTTCAATTTAAGTAATTTATTATTTTTTTTATAATAAAGTTTATTTTTTATATATCTTTGTCTTTAAATATTCCATAATAATTACATTCCTTGGCAGTTAATAAAATTTTACTCGAATAAGTTTGATTTATAACATAAAAAATTAGTATATATTATAAAACAGCTTTATTAATAATAATTGTTTTGATATTTTGATTATTATTAGAAAAAACATAGAAATTAAATAAATAACGTTTTTACAATTTACAAAAAAAATATCATGTTTGTATAAAGGCCTCTCTTTAAAACTACTTATTTCTAACGATTCAATGCCATATTTTTCTAATTAACTATTATATATTCATTGTTCTTTTCCTTTTTTTTATATATTTGACTCTCCACTCAATAATTTGTATTGTTTATCAGTGCTATTATCTTCTTGTTATATGACAAACACATTTACGTATAAAATTTTTCATTGTTGTTATATTATCTTTAGTTATTATTTACTTTCTAATTAAGTCGTTTTTATCATATCTTTAGGTATTATATATAAAGATAGAGAGACAGAAATAAGAGAGAACAATAATAAAACTTTAATATAATTAGAATTCAAAATGAATATTATTTTTTTTAATGTATTTAATAGAATTCTGTAAAATTTTAAGTAAAAATACTGATACATAAGTAGTAAAATATATTTTCATAGTATACTAATTAATCAGAATGAAAATGTATATAAATAATTAAATATGTGTCAGGAAATGAATACTGGATTTGAAGCAAGTATAGTATATCATTTTCATAAGTAAATCTAATTGAAATAGTAATTAAATATAATGTAGACATATTAGTTTTCATGTATTTGCACAATAAGCGTATACGCTTATCAACGTTTGTGGTGCAACTAACCGTGGGTATTTCACTTGCCAGAAAACTTGAACGTATGAACTGCTGAATGTATTAAAGCTTAGAGTGTACGATACAAGTTTCAATTAATGTTGTTGTAAATTAATTAATTTCGTTTACTGAATTCAATAGTATGAATTGAGGATTTATTGCAACTGGTAGAGTGTCTGCATGTTTGACATATTTTAGATTAAACATAAATGTAATCGTAACTTTATTTGTTATTTCTGTTAATGGACAAGTTTTGATGTGTTCAAGAAGCATTTGTATTCATTTATCAATAGATATTCTAACAAACACACACACACGTATACATATATAAATATTACTTAAAATAAGTAACATATTTAACATTTAATATGAGTGAATGTAGATTAGATAGTGTAAATAATGAAATACGTGGTTAAGAAAATCAAGTACAAAGATAGGTGATATAGAGTATGCTTATAAACATGACAT
The DNA here is from genome assembly GCA_029203775.1 of Neoneuromus ignobilis. Lineage (NCBI taxonomy): Eukaryota > Metazoa > Arthropoda > Insecta > Megaloptera > Corydalidae > Neoneuromus > Neoneuromus ignobilis. The sequence goes on along the minus strand of CP092094.1, from coordinate 12,093,525 downwards.
TTATACAAAACTGTGCTAACTGTACTGTATGAAATAAATTGTGAAATATTTATATTTATTTATTGGTAACAAATGTAATTTATTTCCATTCAATGAAATCTCTCATTCTGTCCGTCAATTTTAAAACGAATATTTTGTTCAATCAATCGAAAAAAAGCAATCAAGTTTATCAAGTACTTTTTAGTGGAGATCGTCACACACCGTATCTCGAAATATTGACATTGGATGAAACAAATCAATCACATAAGCAACATGGAAGAAAAATCGAACGATATAAGTTCCATTAATAAAATATCCGTAATGCGAACACAAATTTGACAAATGTTTATAAGATTAAGCATCCGACTGACTAGCTGACATCGGGAATGAATTACGCGTGTTACTCGATTAGTGTCTTCACTTATCTTCTTCACCGGCTTCTGGTGCTGCTGTTATAGCCACCGTTGCAATCAGGAAGCAGCCGAGCGAACTGGACACAAAAAAGAAGTGAATTTATCTTCGGCTGACAGGCGACAGCCACTCGACGTTAGACGTTGAAGTCTTCTAGAGAGAAGTGTGTCTACTAGCTACTTGTACTACTCTTCTGTCTTGTCTGTACGTGTACCATTGTCACTGATGACGTTGAAAAACTTTAATTGTACTAATGATTGAACGAAGAAAAATGGTTTTGCAAGATTTCCAATTTGTAAACGAACATAAACATGTTTTAAGTATTTTTGTATTACAATCACTAGTAATGCGATTACACATTCAAAGAAATATTCGTCTCGTGTTCGAATAAAATATTTAATCGGTATTTTATTCTCAGTCAGTTGACAAATGTTCAGATTTTTTATACAACCTCTATATAAGAAATATTGTACAGTATAATAATAAATGAGTCAGTATAGTAAAAAAAATTATATATATATATATATATCCATAACGAAAAAAAACGATAAGTTTTTTTCTCAAAGTATCAACCATAATTTTAAATTATTTTTGATGTTATATTCAATTTTATTTTTGACAAAAATTTTAAGTATTTTCGTATGATTTATAATATTAAGATTAATTATTTTAAAAAATCAACATTTAGTTATAAAAAATTAAATATAAATTTTATAATTTAAAATTATTATAAACTAGATTTTATATGTATATATATTATATATACATATGTGTATTTATATGTATTCTATATAAGCTATATTTTTTTATAAGAGTATTTATTTGGTAATAACGTAATTCATAAATATGAATCATTCATTCAAGATTAATACAAATATAATAAAGCCAAATTCGTTATTAATAAACGGAAAATGCACGATTTCAATGAAAAAATACGCTTCCATATCCATCAAATTTAGCAACTTAGTTTCAGTTGAATAAATTCAATTCAGGTGAGGTTTTTCGTGCAAATTTCATTAAAGGAATTAATTGAAAATCAACGGTAGATCAATTACCAGTACGTATACATTTCTCTTCGTAATTAAAATGAATATTCGATCCATTTGCTTTAATTGTATATTTTAAATTTAATCATTGCTACGAAAAATTTTTAAAGGATTGATTTATTCATAAATGGACGAATAGTTATAAACAAGAAGTAATCTAAATAATATTTTTTTTCATATTTGTTAGATTATTTAAAAAACAATTTGTTACAAAATTATTATTTGATAATTATTATAGAATTATCGTATATTATTTTTATATACATATAAATAATTAAAAAAATAAATAAAGAGCTAGCTTTATATATACAATTTTATTAGCTACTATTGATTTAATTATACATCTGATTTTTAAAGATTTTACAACTATATTTTTAATATCTAATTATTTTTTTATTGAAATAAATGTGAAGTACCATGGATACAATTTCAATAATTTACAAGCTGTTTAGGTGATAATTTTTTTATATGTAAAATAAATATACTTAATTGTTTCTTTATTCAGTATTGTACGATTTTTAAATATTTTCAAAATCAGAAGATAAAATAAATGAATCTATTTTTAAAACATTAAAAGTGAAATATAAAGCAGAGATTTTTGAAAGACTTTTATAAACATGAAAAGTTTTAAATATGCTTTTAATAGCATATCAATTATATTTGTTTATGAATAGAATCAATAAAGAATATTTTAAAAATGATAATCGTTATATATTTTTGACAATGAGTCAAAATTTTGTTTGAGATATAATTTTACATATATGTATATATATATATATATATATATATATATATATATATATATATATATATAAATGAACTAATAATTTACGGTGATAATACACTCAAAATATATCCAATTGTTGAAAACATATAATTTTGATGAAAGATCGTGATAATGTGAAAGATCAATTTGTTGGGAAACATTAAATCTTCGAATACATAATATTTTATCTTAATCATGAAACAATACGTTAAATTTTGCGATATTGCTTTCGGTAATAAAATGGTTGTAGGCTATACGGTATCCGGATACGGTATCTATGCTCTAGTCCACCGCCCATAAAGCCTTTCATCGCGTAACGGACGATACAAACAAGCACTACCGTATCCGTATTTCTAACTCTAACCTCCCACATGTTACCTTAACCCTCTCTTTATATAGACCTATCCCTATCTTCACGCACAACGATGGAAAGATAGTGGCCAACCGCAGAATCACTTTCCGTTGTGAACTAAATTTATGTGCTTGTTTAAAAGCAACAGTTTGGAACATCCAAACTTAACGGTAAACGGTTTTGGATACGTACCAAATGTGATCGTTTTCGATTTTCCTGATTTTCTTTATTTCGTTTCAGGAAATACATAAGTTCATTTGGTGTACAAAAAAGATCACTTCTAAATTCAATTTTCTTATTAAAAAAATACATAGGCGTTTTATATTTCAAATGGAAGATTTTTTTAAATTTCGTTTCTTTTTCTTTGAAAAATATTACGTATATAGGGTCATCCAATTGCGATGCCTAGATTTGTGTTTTAATAAAAAGAAACTATACACATTTTTCCCTATACTCCACTTTATACACATGTTTCTTTTTAATAAAACACAAATCTAGGCATCATATTTGGATGACCCTATACTTTAGTAATAATAGTTAATACAAAATTTTTTTTATATAACGTAAATATATAAAAAATATTTTTACTAGAGAAAAATATTTTTATATATGTATAAAAACTATAAAAAAGGCATGTATAAGAAAACTAAAGATTAAAAAATGATAAAATGACAAAGTAAATAAATATACTCAGTACAATAAAATATGGCAGAGTATAATTAATGTTTACCAAAAAAAATCTATATGCAAACTATACTGAAATAATTTATTGTACGCTATTAATATAAAAGTAATATGATTTTTTTATATATGCAAAAAAATTAATTGCTAAAAATATATAAATATTGATTAGGATGCAGCTGTTTAACTTTTTTGAATCTAAAAGTATTTTGATCTAAGGCGATTAGAATTAGAAAGTTTAGGAGCTATGGGTCATCATAAATTTGTTTTCAATAATATTAACTGATATGTAATAAGTTATAAATATCTTTTCCTCTTTTTTCACTCTTTATTTATCTTCTTTATATATATATATATATATATATATATATATATATATATATATATATATACATAAAACATTTTTTAAAAAATATAATAAATGAAAAGTATACATAAAATGAAATACTTTGGAGTGAAATATTTTTTTTGGGCGAAAACGTTCGTTCATTTCTTTAATATTTGATATAACGTTTATTGAAGTAGAGATATTCACTTAGTTATCAATAAAATCTAATAGAAAATTCGTAAATATTATGTCCATATGTAATATTTTCAACAAGTTCAAGAGAGTAAAAGCAAAACAAATTACGAACTCGTTTGATCGGATACAAAAAAACTTTTTATATTAAGGTTTTCTCTTTATTGACCCACATCCATATACCGCAGGCAATTTTTACAAGTGGCTGAAAGTATTACCGAGAAAAGTTCATACCGTAAACTATAAGTTTTTTCTTCTTTTTTTCTGAGTTTATTTACATTGCAGTTTCAGGTTTATTAATGTACGCTCCAGTAAAGTGATTATCTGAAATTTCATCTTCTCGTTTTTCATCATGCAAACTTTATTTGATTTATTTTTTTACTTTATAACAACTCTATTATGTATTTTTTATGATATTTTAAAGAAAGTTTTCTTGATCTTGATCATATTTATATATAATAAAATTTCAATTTATATATATATATATATATATATATATATATATATATATATATATATATATACATTATTACAGAATAATATTGTACATGATAGAATTTAATTTCTCAAAAAATTCGAATAATAAAAATAAACTATTAACGTAAAATTAATATTGATTCATTCCTAAATTTTATTTTATTTCCTTAGTAAAGTTTTAATTTATAAGACAATTAAAATGTTAAGATGTAATATCTTAATTAATAACATATCAAAGAGAAGATCAAAGTTCTCAATATTAATTGTTAACTTGAAAGCCATATTAGCTTTAATTAAGGAAATTGTTGCTTTTTGTAAAAATAATGAAGTTTAAATGTAATATTAAAGAATATTTGTACTCTACTATATTATTGTACAATTTAATCTAGTATTTTTCATACATATATATTTATTTGTGATTTTTCATTATTATGAAAATTATACAATTAAATTTTCTTATAATTCTCGATATGATTAATATACAGATATTATATTTATATATTTGAAGCTATTAAAAATATTATTTACATTGTGTTATTAATATTTATTTCTATATTGAAAACCAAATTTTGTCATTGTTTAATTGCATATTCTAAAATGTTATTCTTAGAATTTGTAATCATATATACACACACATATAATGTTTATGAATGCGTTCATGCATTATAAATGTATACTTCACATATTTGTTAATAAAGCTCATATACAGCAAACTTGTATTTTCGTTAAATAAGCACAAAATTAACAATTTAATTTCGAATGTTTGTAACTGAAAATGATTCTAATTGAAAATATTAATCATTAAATATTTTGTTGTTTCAAGTGATATTTCCAAATTTTGTTCATTTAAAGTTTGATTTCTGTTATGAACGGTTTTGTACGGAAAATGCTTGTTATGTTATTTATAACAGAATTGACAAAATTATCATACTTTAAAATAAAATTAAAATTATATTTATATTTTTAGGTTATTTCTGAAAAATGTCTTGTGTTAATATTAGGATTCATAAATTTATTTTCGTATTTAATACAATTGTGGTTTTAAAAAATGTTAATATAAAATCAAGAATATGTAAATACATAACTTTTTGTATTACTTTAATTATAATAAGAAAGTTATTTCTATAAATATATAATTTATGTAGTAAATAATTAGAAAACATTTGTTTTAAAAAATACATAACATAATTGAATAATATATATATATATATATATATATATATATATAATTCAAATAAGTTGTTAATCTTAAATAGAAATATTTTAACTGAAAACATAATCCTATATCAGATAATTTAAAATATTCACACTCACCACTTAATAAATAAAAAGTTATTTTTACAATTAAGTATAACTCGGCATCATTGTTAAAAGCTTTTAGTTGTCACTTGGAATATATTCCCAAGACAGGATCATAATTTCATATACATAAGCTTATAATTGTATAATATAAATATTATATATATATATATATATATATATATATATATATATATATATACATGCGTGTGAGTGTGTTAGTTTATACTAAGATTTATATTGAAAGTTTTTTAATCAACGAAAATTTCTTAAGCAATATTTTAGGTTTAACTACGCAATTCAGATATATTTTTGGAATAATTTTCATAGTACGTTTGTTCATATTGTAAAATTATTATTTTAATATTTTAATAAATGTGTAAGTATTTTTTAGTTTTAAACTGAACTTCATATACTCGTATATTCTTATATATAAACATAAATGAATTCAGAAATAGAGAAAATAGATTTTTCAGTATGATTTTATTTCTTAAATTCTCTTAACAATCTTTTTTCCCAATAGTTGAATATAAGGTCAATTACATAAGACTACACGTACAGATCGAAACCTGAAAGTCAAGTGGTTTGTTAGTCCACAATAACGACGACAATAATAAACACAACGAACAGGGTGTCGTAGAAACTTGTCTAGAAAGGTGGTTGAATAACGTCGTAGCACGACAACCAGGGTCGTAGTTTTTAGACAAAAGACTTTGAATTTCATTATATTTATTAAATATAGCTTAAATAGTATCTACAAATTATTTTGCTAATTTTATTAAATAATCATTATTTCAGATATTGAATAAAAATAATAATCTGGATATTTACAATTTTTTTCTTAAGCTAATAATTAATTAACTTTACACAGTAAAATATAATTTTATAGATTTATATATTTTTTTAAAAATACAATAAATTAATTTAAGTGACATCTTAAATTATATAAAATTAAATAATAAACTTGTGATTATCAAACCGAAAATTAAAATTTCAAACATAGTAATTATCTTTCATAAATTAACATATTTTTTTCTGAAAAGTAAACCTAGAATAATTTTATATTTAATGGTTTAAAATTTATTTAAAATATATTTTATTTTTTTCAATTACTTTTTTAATATTCATGTTTTATATTTCTATCCATAGTTAATTATTAGAAATATGCAAGAATTATGTTGACTGGACTGTGAAACAGTTTCAAAATCATTATAGTTATTGTAACAGTAATATTATTACATGTAAACAAATGTAGTACACTGAAGACCACTTAACATTATGTGGTTTAATTCACTGTTACACATATTGCATGCATTAAATTATGTAAATTTATACGAAAAGAATGTAGAATGATAATAGAGTGGTTACAATTATGTGTATATACTACGTGTATAAATACTCAATTATATTAATATTTAAAACATTATATATAAATATAATATATATATATATATATATATATATATATATATATAAATAAACGTATGTACATTTTATAATTGATATTTAAAGAAAAATATTTTCAACATTGAAAAATAATCAAGAGATAAATATTTAATATAAAAAGTAATTCTATTTTTTATCATTTGTGCCACTTGATACGACACTGATACAATTTCAGCGTCAGTTATTCCAAAACATTTTGGACACTAAGGTCTCCTTAGTTGCGTGTAGGGTGGGTTATATAATTTAGTAACAGAGTAACTAACCCTTGCTGTGAATAAACTAACGGAACTTGATACATGATACGAGGACTGTTCATTTTCCGGTTATTATAATATGTCTTTAAAAATAACATTTAAGGAATATTATATGGGATATGTTAATTAGAATATAATGAATTGTTTTAGTTATGATAATTTATATTTATTAAAAAACTATATATATATATATATAAAATTTAATTTATTTGAGTAGTATTTTTATTAAATAAAATAATGTATGAATTATGTAAAACTCCTAAATATTAATGTAAACATTTTTATAATTTGCAATTTATCATTTTGTTGATCAAGTTGTAAATCTAATCTATAAAATGACACATATACATGTGTTTGTATAATATTGACGACACGAATTTAAATTTGATTATTTTTTAAACGAAAGTTGGATTTGAAACTTATGTCCTGTATTACAAAAAAATCTAATTAAATATATTCAATTAAAATACATTATAAATCAATGTATCACTATAGAAAATTAATCTTTTATCAATGTTGTTTCAATTTTCTGTACATGGCCATTCATTCTATGAAAAAATACTCTATTTCAAAACATCCCTCGTTAATAAATACTTTTTTAAAAAAATTAAATATGTATGATACATTCGCTAAGTCTAGATTGATTATAAATTTTATATATATATATGTATGTTTAAAATATCATTTGAAACACATAAATATCTGTCATTTTAAACATATAAAAATTATTTTTTTAAAAAAATATAAATAAAACGTATAGTTAAGATATATAAATTAAAATAAAAACACAAAGAATCCATATATTAAAAAAAATACAGATAACATTTTTAATAAAAAAAAAAACAATAAAAATCTATTTCATTTATTTGAAGTTATACAGAATTAACTTATAATTAAAACCTATAAATTAAAAAATATCATAATGTACATTTTTTCATTATTTTTTATAATACAATTGACAAAGTTATTGAATAATCTTCAAAAGTGTATTCAAAAACAGTAATTTTGTTCTTTTTCAAGCTGTGACTTATATTCTTCCAATATACTTTATAGTAATGAAACATAAATGAAACAATATCTTGATGAAGAATAACAACCTTATTATAATAAGAATTAATCATTTTAAACTTATTTGTAAATATATACATTTTACATATATATATATATATATATATATATATATATATATATTAATTTTTAAGTTAGTAATTATATATATATATATATATATATATATAATATTTCTAATTATGCTCAATATGGATGTATAGAATTATATTCGTTACTTTATAAACATGAAGTTTGAATTACACTGTTCCCTATCCTGTTGTTCTTTATATTGTTCACTAAGAAACTTTTACTATGATATATTTCTGTTCGAATTGAATTACAAAAGTCTGTATCGTATTATGTTATTTCTTAATTAGATAGTGTTTATAAAAATACAATAATGACAAATTACTTCAAATATAAGAGGCACAATGAACGTTAATAACATATACCGTTAATTAAAAATTAATAATTATATTTTATAAGACTTTATGTAGGACATATTGAAATAAAAAAAGGAAGTTAATATCTTTCTTTGTATTAAATAAAGTTTTGTATTTATTTTATTGAATTATATAAAAAAAGTATATTGAATTCATTTCATGAATTTTAAATTAAATCTATTATACGTTCAAACGAAAAATTATGTATATTTATATATATATATATATATATATATATATATATATATATATATATATATATATATATATATATATATGAATGTGTACTCGTGTGTATAAATATATACATAAACATATTTGATTTGTATATATGTATTGTATATATGAATACGTATATAGGTGTACATTTTAGGTTAAAATACTTTTATTTGAGTGAAGTATATGTATGCAATGTTGTCGACGAGAGTGAGTATCTGTCAACAATTTGTATTCTGTGTGCCAATACGATCGCTGCTTGACATCTCTCAAACGGTCGAGAATCAATTTGTGTCAACACAAAATTACACACAATGTCAAACATACCTTGCTTGCTTGCGGTGACATTTGACTGAACAGCTCGCCGACACTTTACTGCCAATGAGTTTTATATCAATTTTATCTTCGATATGTGTCAACACTTACGTTTGAAATACATAAGCAAATACTATAAGCTAGATATTTGACAATATGTCACTAAATTACACACACACACACACATATATATATATATATATATACATATGTGTGTGTATATATGTGTGTGCATATTCTAATACAAAAATTTTCTGAATTTTTATTTTCTCTCTAAATTGTACTGTTCTGTTAAAACTATTTTATAAACAAAAATAAATATCTTATTCAAATATGAATAAAGTAATTTTTCATTACTGTAAATGTCTAATTATAAATAAAAAATATATTATTCATGTTAATAGGTAAGGAATTCACTAGAAATCAATTTATTATATTATTATTGGTCAATAGATATGATTTGGATAATAAACAAGAATTCGTCCAAGAAAAGGGTTGAAAAATATTTATGATTCTGCCTTAAACGACTGACCCGTTTGTTAAAATATGTGTTATGTATGTTAATATACATTTATATGATAATACATTCTTAGTAATATCGTAAAATTTTTAAATAATCATGATTAATAGACTCATTTATTATTAGTTACGAAAATGATTTCAAATGAAATAAAACTTGTTAAATATAATTGAAAAAAATAAATTAATGATATATTATTTTTTGTATTTTTAAAATATTAAAAAAATATAAATTTTAGGTAAAAATTAATGATATCTTTTAATAACTGTCAATTTGTATATTTTAGAATTTTTTTTTTATATAACACAGACCAACAAATTTCAAATTTTTTGATGTAAAATTTTATTTTTAAACAAATGTTGTTTTATAATTATTTATATATATATATATATATATTATTAATTATAATATTTCTATTTATACAAATAATACCCAAGGTATTTAATTCGATTACATTAAAAATCTATAATTCTTAAAATTTTGACAGATACAACTTTTCCCGCGTTTCCATAATTGAAATGGAATAATTAATAGATTTATATTTCAATACAGAATATGATTCCCAGGCCACGACGCAAACAATTATAATACTTAAAGCAAAACTTTAATTAGCTCGTCTAATTTAATTCACTCTCGTTTCATTTAATACATAATCTAAATAATTCACTTATAAAATACAGTCCGTGCAGCTGGACATGACTTAATAACATTTTCCAGATAGCATTTGGGTTTTTATTAAAACGGAAAGACAATTTACCGTTATATCGTATCAAGCATACACGTGCTGCATAATATTAACGTTACGGGTAAACGGAAAATGATTTAATTCCGGCATACCGACGCATATGAAGTATATACCCTCTTCATACTTACACGTAACATGGAAGCTGACGTGCCGTACAGGATTCAGAATTTGCGGGGGAAAACGCACCCTACAAGCGACTGGAAACGCGCGATGAGCTGTCACTAGCAAATGGTGTTGTTTGTGCATTGGCGTCATTTTTATGAACATACTGCGGGGAAACACGTTTATGGGACAATATTTTTTGCTGTTTAGCTTATATAAACGACTTCATAAAACGTTATTAAATGAACTTAGTGCGTGTTTTATAAAGTAACATTTTCATGAACTACACAGTTTAATTTTTATGATGTATAATGAAATTTATGAATTTCACTACAAAATTTAAAATGTTTATATATTCTGATTTTTTTAAAAAATAAAGTTTTTTGTAACTATGACAACTCTGAGCTGTTATAGTAATAAAGTCGAAAATAAAATACATTATTTTTTCAAAAAATATATAAAAAAATTGATATTTTATTCTATCTTAGATTCATGAATCATTAATTTTAATTACTCTTCATTATTTTTTCGTTTATAGAATGAATACTTGGTTCTTTGAACTTTTCTAAAATTAACATATTTTTTTCATATAAAAATTATAATCATTTATTATTATTTGTTCTAATTATTGTACGATAAACCATCGTAAGAGTTTCTTTTTTAAAAAAATATTTATTGATATTATAGTAATCTTAAAAAGATTTATATTGTACAATAAATCGATAAATGAATTATAAACACAAAATAATAAAATTAATAATTTAAAAAAAATTAAATACAAGTGAAGTTTTTATGATAAAATGATTTTTATATGATTATAATTTATATATATATATATATATATATATATATATATATATATATATGTGTGTGTGTGTGTGTGTGTGTGTGTGTGTGCGTGTGTGTGTATGTGTGTGTGTGTTGTGTATATATATGTGTATAATGTATGTGTACATAATAAACAAAGGGAACATATTCGTGTTTCACTAAACATAATAGTAAATTTAGGTGATTACCCCCTATATAATTGTATTTATAGGCCACTCTGCGTTGAATCTGCTATTTATATTTGAAAGCGTCTTGTCCAATGGGAATCAAATTCTCTAAAGTACTAAGATAATCTCGAAATGATCATCTGGTTGTTGTGTATAGTTAAATTCAAATATTACTCATTCTATTCCCATTTAATAGTTGGATTTATGCAACATAAAATCTGTGTAAAACGTGTTTATGTATTTATATATCTATCTACTGACATAAACATACATACATATATATATATATATATATATATATATATATATATATATATAATTTTAAAATATTAAAAATAAGAAAAATGTTTGTACAATTTTTTAATTATTACGGAATTAATTATTTGATTAAATATCTTTTTCATTATAATTTATAATAAAAATATAAACTCAATAATCAATTAATGAAATCATTGAAAATATAAAAACAAAATTAAATATAATTTTCAATGTAAATATTGCTGCCTATTTTGTAATAATCTAATTGTTTCAAAAATATTATAGATAAGATTATTTTTTCCTACTATTTATTTTTTTTATTTACTCTTAGTATTATAACACTAAAACATTTTTCTAAAATTTGAATTCAAAATCTATCACTTTAACACGTGAATGTTTGAACTAGTTTAGAAATTGTAGTTAATTATTTCTATTAAGGAAATTTAAATCTTTATGATTAAATTAATCTAATTATAATTTTGAAATAAAATAATAAATGAATATTATTATTGTCATTTATATATACTTTTTAGAAAATATTAAGTAAATTTTTATTCAATTTAACTTTATTTATGAATTTAGCATTTTATTATAATTTAAATATATTAATTATTAATATATTTTTTTATAAAATAAGAATATGTATATATCAATTAATCAATAATTAAGTTAAATAAATCAAGTTATTTGCTGTTTGTGTAAAATAATATATAAAATATTAGTTTATTTATTTTTTTAGTTACATTATGGTACTATCAATAATTTTTTAAAATTAGCATTGATAATAATATTTTCCTTATATTTTAAATACAATATGGTACTGATAGACAATTGTTTTGTTCTCTAAATTAAAATTTAATTTCATATTAATTTTTTTTATATTTTAAACGTTTCATATTTTTTTAACTCCATGTATTATTTTATTAAGAGTCAAACGAGTTTAATAAATATTTTAGAAAATAAATATATTTTTTCAGTATCTAGTAATAAAAACAAATTTAATTGCTAATAAAAGTATGATTAGATATTTTATTTTTAGAAAATTATTCGTATTTTATTTTTATATTAGATTTTATTAAAGTAAAATCAGTTTTTTGTTAAAGCTTTTTTTAACATTTAGATTTAGTGCTAATCCATTAATTTAGTTAATTTATTTTATATATATTTCTATTTGCAATGTTTAAATACTGAAACTGAATAAAATAATATAAGAATTTTCATTTAACTGCTTTTTAAAAAATATCTTTCACTTTTTTAAAAATACATTTTAATTTAAATGTTTGATTGTTAATTTAATTTATAAAAACTGCTTTCTCAACTATTGGTTTTGTCTCTTTAACTCCTTTGTAATGCTACCACTGAACAATTATATACCTTCCACCACCATGCTTCGTTGTGTAGTATGTAACAGTGCACTGACTGCCTGAATGTGTCACTCTGACCCATGTTACAGTTAACCATAAGTTAGAAATGAGGCTTATCGCCCTTGAGATTTTCACACCACCGTTCCGTTATACCCAAGTGGCCACTATGAGATTTTACCATGTAACGAGTGAGAAATTTAACACGATACACTGTTGCAGTAGTATTGTTGATACTATTTCTACCCGCCATTACTATTAGTAATCTTGTATATTCTAAATGTGAACGGTTGTTCCCAATTACTTGTTGTAATGTATTTATATATAAATTATTATATTTGCAAATATATGCTGTATAGAAATGCTACTATTTAAATTCACAATAAATTTATACGTGTCAAAATTATCCACCTTAAACATTTCTGATCAATATATTTCTCTTAATATAAATTTAACAAATTTATAAATCCAGAAATAATTTTGTGATTTATTTAAATAATTTACATTTTAGTTTCAATTTTTAAATTTCATTTTTTATGTACAAAAAAGTAAATTTTATGTTATTAATATTAAATAATTTATTTCATCTTAGTAATTAATTTCAAAACGTTAATTTTAATTTGGAAAAAAACATAAATAAACATATTAATTAATATTTTTAATGAACTTATAAATAATCTGTTTGATAAAGAACCATTATAAGTTTATTAAGAAATGTTTTATAAAATAAAAAGACACCATTGAGGAATGTAGAGTAAATCATTATTTTTATCAATACATGCTCTTGGACCAAATCCAAATGGCATATATGCCTATGAATGAATATTTTCTTTATTTTCAATAGAAAATCGTTCTAGGTCAAAACGATGCGGCTTTGGAAAATATTTCGGATCATGTTTTAAAATATGAGAAGGAAGTACGACGGACACACCTTTTTTCAATTTTATATATCTTTCAGGCGTTTCCAAAGTAAAATCTTTTATGTAAGCATGATTGATTCTATTATAAGTAGACCATTTCCATAACGATTCTAAATAAAAATAATATGACTTTTATCAATTTTTGTTGTATATTTTTATAGTCTTTAAATATTTATTTTATAAAATAAATATATTTTTGGCAGCTAATAATAAAAAATAAAATTAATTTCTGTTAATACTATGTCTATATATATTTCACTTTAAAAATAGATTAGTAATTTATTTATCTATCACATTTAACTTAATTTAAAGGATCTATCAAAATATATTATACAAATATAAGCAAAAAGATTTAATAAATTCAATATCAAGTGTTTCTGTAAATCTTTTACAAATATGATAAATACTTTAAATTATCACACCTTTAGAATAGATTAAATACTTGAATAAATATGCATATCTTAATTATACAAAAATATATTGATAATTTTTTACTAATATTTTTTTATTTATTTACAAATTTTTTAATCTCACGTGAAAAAAAATAAATATATATATAATTAAATGGTTTTCTAAACTTAAAGTATTTATCGTTATTGACTTTAAAATTAAATAAGAATTATTTACATTTATAATAAATGTAATTACTATGTTTTAGATTAATAAAAAAATTAATATATTGATAATATGCATTAAAATTGAATGTCTCATTTATACTGCTGTTATGAAAATGGTGAAAACTTAGTTAAAATTCATAGAACTAAGAAAAGAAATAATTAAAAATTATTGCACATTTTAGTAATATCGAATAAAGTTATTTAGTATTTTTACAAAAAAATTGTCAAGTTTTTTATGTTATTTTTTGATGAGTATTTAAAAAAATAGTAAATATATATAATATATAAAATTATTTCCTTGGTCTTAATCCTAGCCAAAATCCATTTTTAGCTTCTAGTCGTAAAGGATTAGAATTTAATTTCAAAGGAATATCAGTTTTTTCAGTAGCTATTAATTCAAATTTAGTTAGAATATAAAATATTGCAATTTTTGTTTCCATGAGAGCAAATCTTGAACCTAAAATTTAAAAAATTCATTAACTGATCAATAAAATTAAATTAATTTTTATTTTAAAAATATAAATATTTTTTCCATATTCCAAAAAAAATAAAGAGATGATAATAGTATAAAATATCTTATAATTTTAAATTCTAAAATATAATATTAGTGAATTATTTACTTACCAATACATGCTCTTGGACCAATTCCAAATGGCATATATGTATAAGGATTAATATTTCTTTTATTTTGATCAGAAAAACGTTCTGGATCAAAACGATACGGATCAGGAAAATATTTTGGATCATGATGCAAAGCATGGGCTGGGAACACAATTGAAACTCCTTTTTGTAATTTAATATACTTTTCAGGCATTTCCAAAATAAAATCTTTTGTACATACGCGGTCAATATTTGTACAAGGAGACCATCTACGAAGTGTTTCTAAATAAAAAGATTATATAATAATTAATTTTTACCTCTGTATTGTGTGTATATATATATATATATATATATATATATATATATATATATATCCATATACGATACCTGATATAAACATGTCTAAATATTTCATTCGACATAAATTATCATAATTAATTTTTCCATTGCATTGTTCTAATGTTGTATAAATTTCGTCGTAAAGAATTTTTTGGCAGTCAGGATTTACTGCTAACTCATATGCTATAAATGATAAAACAGTAGATGATGTTTCGAATCCAGCAATAAAAAATGTTAAAGATTGTGCAATTATATCTTCATTTGTAAAATCTAAAATGAATTGATTTTAAAATATAACATTGTAAATATAGAAAATATTTATTGCAATATGCTAAATTATAAATTAAGTAATTTTAATGTGAATGTAAGTTTTGTTAAAATATATAAAGATAATTATTGAATGTTTTAATTACAAAATATTTTAAAATGCGAGTATTAAATATTTGTTGGCATTTTAAATACTTATATATCGATAGTTTTAAAATATCATACCATATTTTTGTTTTTGTTCGGCTATACCAGAATTTTCTTCAATGATAGTAGCGAATCCAGTTTCTTCAGCTTCATTTTTATCATCTTGTAATACACCTTTTTTAGCTTGCATTAAAAGATGTATTATATCGTTTCGTACGATAGATTTTTCTTCACGTTCTTTTAAATTATCTTCAATTATTTTCTTGAAATAATGTACCACTTTTGATGGAAATATACCTTGTTTCATCAACTATTTTTTAAAAATATAAACCAGTTAAGCATTATATATATATATATATATATATATATATATATATATTTCACAAATAAAAATTAAAATTGTATTAAAATAAAGTTAATTAAACTTCAATTACACATACTTTCATTATTCTCGGAAATATTGTAACTAATATGAATCTTGTGGAACTGAGTTGGGAGATAATTTTTCCATTTTCGTAAAACTCATGGTTACTTTCATTAAATGAATCAAGGTTAATACCAAAGGCAACAGTAGCTATTACATCAGTTGTAAAATGTGAGAACATATTCTTCATTTCAATATCTAATGTTTTTCCTTCTTGTTTCTGTGACAATTTCAAGAAATGATTGGCCATTTGTTCACCACACTCGCAGATAAGATCGAACATCATTTTCATCTTACTTCTCGTAAAAGCAGGGCTTAAAGTAGATCGCATTTCTCGCCATTTTTTACCTTAAAGTGTCAGTTTATATTCAATAGGACATTTTTATGTTAAGGTGACATGATATTTATTTACTTTTCATAATTCAAATATATTTTATTTATAATTAAATTTCATTAAATGATTAGTTGATTTAAACAAAAAGAATTATATACAAAATAATAAATGTTTAATAAAAATGTTTAATTAGGACTTTATTCAATTTGACTTAATAATCTTTTACTTCATAAATGATAGATATGAACATTAGTATTTACTTAATTACATTATATTTCAGAAAAGTTAATTTTTAATGTATTGAAGTATTCACAAGTAAATTTTAACAATATTAATTTTATTTCAATTGCTATTTTGAAATATCAAGTAATCATCAATATTTAGTGTATTTACCTGTGAGTGCAAATAAGTTTCTTAAAAAGATAGAATCAATATCACTGGTAGGTGAAAAACCTGTATGATCCATGAAATGGTCAAAAAACTTTACAGAAATCTGTTTAATTAATTCAGGATCTTTGATCATAATAGATGGCTTTTGGAATAAGAAAAGTCCTACGACTCTAAAATTTTAATTTTTTTATTTAACCAATTATTTTTAGAATAAACTTTTTTTTCTGTTTTCAAATAATAGTTTTTTAAATTTGGAATCTTTTTTAGTTTTAATAAACAATTATTTCATATTAAGAAAAATACAAACCTTTCTTCATAGAATTTATTATAAGTATTAATAACATTATCTGTAGTTGGTATTAATCTTAAAAAATCTAAACCAACAGTTCCAAATAAGGGCCATGGTTTTTTATACGCCACTCCTCTCTTTTTCCAGTAATTAAAATTTCTAGTTGTATAAAAATATAAAACTATCAATGTACACAAAACTAAAACCCACTCTATCATTTTAAAAAAATAATTATATTATTTCATTAAAGAGTAATAACTACTAATTTAATTTATTTCTTGAGGAATGGTATCAAATAAGAAGTCTGTATAATGACAACTAAAATATAACTAGTAACATTTGACTCTGCATTGTTATCTTCTATTTGCATGATAAACGTCAATAGTAGTTAAAAATAGATATAGTATTTTTTATTTGTTTCTTTAAATATATTTACATGTATTTCACTAAATATGCATTTGTTGATAACACTATTGAATAGCTTTATTTGTATTATCATTTACATATTCTATTAATTTCTCTCAATGAATAACAGTTGGGATGTAATATTCATGTATTGGAAAAATATTTTTTAATTAAAGTTAAAAATTGAAGATTAAAAAGATTATATATAGTTTAGTATAGTAAATATTTTAAATAACGAATATTTTATCATATATTCAAAGTGAAATAACAAATATAGAATTGTTTTCAAACTTATATCATTGTAACATTTCAAAATATTTGATTTTACATATGGCAAATGAAGTATATAGAAAATAATAATTAGAGAATATCAACATATATTTGTATGATATGTATATTTGTATATATGAGATGTTTTATAAGCTACTGAAATATATATATATATATCAAAAATAAAAATATGAAAAATCTGTCAAATTTAAGAAGAATAAATTACATTATTCGTCATTCTGTGCGTTCTCATTCCTTCACTGACGCATGACAGTGTCAACGAACGAAGTTTAAACAAGTCTCCAGATACTTTGATGATCAACTTGATATATAAACTCTCTCTTGGATTCCCTACCCTGTTACAAATGCAAACGGAATTATAATATCGTTGTGAAGGGCATAGAAATATTCGCTATCTACTAAAACAATTTAGATTAACATCTTGATTTGCCTTTCTAACAAAAACAAAACTGCTTTATGTATATATATATATATATATATATATATATATATATATATATATTTATGTAATGCGTTGTAATAATATATTAAGTGAATAAAATCAATACACGAAACTCAAACATAACAAATATGTAAAGTCATTATGAAGTTACGAAATGAAAATTTATGATATATAGAATTTACGTTCAAAGTTGTAAATTATATTGTATAATAAATTTGTAGATTATTATCGAAAATGAAAATTATAATAAGTTTAAAATTAGAACTTAGATAGGAATTGAACAGAGCTTTAAGTTTATTTTCGTCTTCATTAAAAAAAAATTAAAAAGTATATATTGAAAATCTTTATATAATGTTCACTGCAAAATAATTATCTTTGCTAGATATATAAATAACTGAAGTGTGATTTAATATCTTTTAAATATTTAATATCTGATTAAACATATTTCATTTCAATTATAATTAAATAAAAATGAATTCCAGTTAAATTTATCACAAATACTAATAACAATTTACATAAATTTAATAAAACCTAATAACTTCAGTAAAATTTAACTAGAATAAAATAAATTGATAATTAATTGTACTTAATTTTCATTTTATAATTTTTATTTTTTTCAATATAAAATCTAAAATATTAATACATACATTCAAAATAAACATAACAAATTGTATTAGTAAAACTTAGACATTATTTTAAAAATATATCTATTTTCTAGGCTTCAGTCCAAACCAAAATCCATTCTTTGATGTAAGTCTTACAGGATCTTTCAAAATTTTAATGGGAATGGTTGTTTTCTCGATCACAACGATATCAAATTTTGATAATAAATGAAATATAGCTATTTTTGATTCCATAAGAGCAAATCTTGAACCTACGAATAAAAATATCGATTATTTATTTATAATATAGGCAATCAATTGTATTAACCAAAACAAAAAAATCTATAGAAGTAGACTAAAAACTTGAAATTTTATTTAGTGAAAAATATTTGATTTAAAATATACATAAATTTATAAAAAAATATTTTTATAGCTATAATTGAATTAGCTATTTTTAGTAAAATGCATATTCTTGTCTTTAGAGGAATCTGTTGAATTTTGCAAGGAAAAAATTTTTTAGATTTTAATGCTCTCAACAAACAAATTTTAATTATTTAAAATAAAGTATGATTTTGTTTATTCATAAATTGGTAATAATTAAAATAATAATATTCTTACCAATACAACTTCTTGGACCTAATCCAAAAGGCATATACGTATATGGTTGAATGTTTCCTTTATTTTCATCTGAAAATCGTTCAGGATCAAAACATTCTGGATCGGAAAAATATTTTGGATCATGATGGATAGCAAAAGTTGGAATTGTAAGTGATATTCCCTCTTTTATTTTAATATACCTTTCAGGTGTTTCTAATAAAAATGTTTTTGTGCAAAATCGATCTGTTCCAATAGCAGGGGGCCATTTACGCAATGTTTCTAAAAATATTTAATTTTTTTATATTAATTTATTGAAAAAAAATTTTTTAAACTTAATATTAAAATTAACACAGATTTTATAAACACAGTTAATTTTTAATTTTCTTTCACTTACGTTAAAAGTACTATGAACTTTTTCGTTTATTTCAATTTATGTAGTTAAATGTATTGAAAATATCATATAATACGATATTTTTTTTGAAAAATTGCTATTATAAATTAATATTTGAAAATGTGAATTTATCAAGAAATAGTGAAAATATTATTAAAGTAATAACATTAATTTAATATACCTGATATAACCATATCTAGATATTTCATTTTAAAAAGAGTTTCGTAATCTATTTTTCCATTGCATTTCTCTAAAGCTGCATCAATTTCTTCCTGAAGAGTTTTTTGTACGTTTGGGTTGATTCCTAATTCATATGCAGTGAATGACAATAAAATAGATGATGTTTCAAAACCAGCAGCAAAAAATATAAGAGCTTGTGCTACAATATCATCTATTGTAAATTCTGAAACAATTAATTTATAACCATGATTTTTTTAAATAAATTCAATATAACATTAAATATAACAATAAATATAAGAATAATTGAGTAGTTTTATATTATTGCTAAATGTAGAGTAGATGTTGATTATTTTTGGTATTTCAAATTGGAAAATTATTTAATGACTATAAAAATATAAATTTTTAATTTTTTAGACATTTTTTTCAAGAACAATATATATATATATATATGTGTGTGTGTGTGTATGTATAATAGGCAGATAAAAAAAATAACAGATATACCAAATTTTTGTTTTTGTTCTGCTATTCCTGCATTATCTTCAGTCACAGTTGCAAATCCTGCATCAATATCTTCAGCATGTTCTTCTTGTAGAGTTCCTTTTCTTGCTTGAATTAATAAATTTATTACATCGTTTCGGACAATTGATTTTTCTTCTCGTTCTTTTACATTATCTTGAATAATTTTTTGGAAATATAAAGTAGGTTCCTTTGCTAACAATCCTTGATTCAACCACTAGAATATATGATCATTTAAATAAAAAAAATCTTTTACTTATGAAAGTTTATAATAATTTCTTTGAAATTAAAATATTGTAGTTATTTGCAATCTATGATATTTTCTTATATATATTTACTAAAACATTGCACATGAAAAGTAACCCTAAGAGATCACAAGAATGAATTTAATAAATATCAAGTTTATTAATATTTTTCCAATGAATTGATTATTAATACTGAAGTTATCATTCATTATATTTTTATAATTATATATATTATATAAATTATTGTTTATTATTATTCATTTTATATAAATAAGTACTTACTTCCATAATTTTTGGAAATAGAAAACATAATAAAAATCTCGTTGCACTAAACTGACTTAATAATGAACCATATTTAAAAAATTCGTGATCACTTTCACGAAAAGAATCAATTTTGAAACCAAAAGCAGTGGTAGCAATTACATCGTTTGTGAAATGTGTAAACATGTTTTTCATTTCAATATCCAAAGTCTTTCCTTTTTGTTCCTCGGATAATTTTGAAAAATGATTGACCATTTGTTCTCCACACTCGGAAATAAGATCGAACATCATTTTCATTTTACTGCTTGTGAAAGCAGGACTCAAAGTAGCTCTCATTTCTTTCCATTTTTTACCTTAAAATATTTCATAAATTTTTTTGTAAACAATTTTATAAGAAAATAAAATTTCATTAGAAACAGAGATAATATTAGTAATGATATATTTTAAAAAAATAATTAGTCAAAAATATAACTTATCTGAAAAAAATAAATAGATTTACCTTTTAAAGCAAAAAGATTTTGAGAGAACAATTTATCGAATTTACTTTGAGTGGAAATTATTGTATGGTCCATAAAATGATCAAAATTTTTAACAAGTACTTGCTTAATCAATTCGGGATCTTTGATCATAAGAGCCGGTTTGTCAAACAAGAATAGTCCCAGTACTCTATAAATTATAAACAATTTTTTTAATTAGAGTACATATTTTTCAATTTTTTCAAAAACTTATTACTGAAAATATTTTTAGTTTTATATATAATTAGTATCTATGATTATATTTTTTTTAAATAAATGTATTGAAATTGCTGAAGTTTTTAAATGATTAATTAAATTTATTATATCCTAATAGCATTGTATTAATTACATAATATTAAGATACTTTATCAAATACAAAATTCACTGAATAGAAGAAAAATATTTTGATAAAATTATATTAATATATCTATATATATTTGTATGTGTGTGATTATCTATGTGTTTATATATGTACAAATATAAATAAATTACTTAGTTATTTCTAATTCTGTACAGTGTTTAAACAAATGTAAGGAAAAATAGTTACATTATATTATTTACCGAATTTTTATATTTTCTTTATAACTGAACCAAATTGGTTTTAATGCGTTAAAAATATTTCAAATAATATATTATAAATTACTTTCTGACTTAATTTGAAATTTTCAAATTTTAATAAGATTTCACAATAAAAAAATTAATATTAAATAAACGAAAGAAAAAAATCACTATAAAAGCATTAAATAGAAGCTATTAAATTATAAAGAAATCATTAGTAAGCTTTAAAAGGTTTATTTTCATAAACACTTACTTTTCATTTGGATGATAGTTATATTTTTGTACAAGAGCATCTGTAGGAGTTGATAATCGCAAAAATTCATAAGCTCCTGTTCCTAGAAAAGGCCATGGTTTCATATAAGGTACACCTCTTTTTTTCCAGTAATTAGAGTTTCTCGTTGAATAAAAATACAACAGAATCAAAACACCAACAATTAGTATTAAGAACATTTCAAATGTTTTTTTTACAAAAAAATCACATCGATTTTTCAAATAAAACGCACTTAAATTCTTTTAATAGTCTATTGATATTTATTACGTTGTCGATGAAAAGCAAATATGTATTGAACATGCACATACACCAGTATGGAGTATTTTATATCTCATTTTTATCTTTTATTTGTTTAAAAATAGATAGAGTTTGAATAGATATATTTTTAAGTACTTTTCTATTTAATTTTTTCGCATATATTTTAATACAAAGAAAGTTATTGACCATTTAAGAGTATATTTGAAGTCAACCCAACAAAATCATTTTCGTGATATATTATTCGTACTGATATTTTTAATAGATAATTTATTGAATATTTGTTAAATTAAAAACACAGCTGTTAACAAAGTTTGTGACTTTGTCGAATTTTATCTTTACATTTCGTATTTCAATACAAGTGGAAGCATATGATTCATTACTGGAGTGGGATTGAACAAGGTCATTTGCATGTACATTAATGATTTCATATAACTAAACAATCTTTAAACAAAACATGGACTTTAACACGGATTTTGAAATTAATTATGCGTGACAAATATATATTTAGTAAAAAATACTTAAAAGTAAATCAGTTCTATAAATTTATTATTAGGAACTAAAATAGAAATATATACAATTATTATTTCTATACACACATACTTATATATATATATATATATATATATATATATATATATATATATATATATATATATATATATATATATATATATATATATATATATATATATATATGGAAAAAATAAGGTGAATTTATATATTTTAATGAATGCAAAAGTTTTTAATTGAATTAAATACTTTGTTATCCTTCTAATTCATCATAATCGTATATATATTTATCTCCTAAATAATGATTGTATTAGTAAAGAAAAATAATTTATAAATGTCATTAAAAAAATAATAAACCATTCAAAATATCAATTTAGTTTTATTAAGTATTTTTAATACGATAAAGACAAAAAATCGTAAATTCTACATACATATATAATGTGTTAATGAATTCTATTGAAGTAATTGACCTCTCTTAGCGTAAGAGCACTTTAAGATGCTATTACTGACAAAATGTTTTTTATTCACTTTATTTTATTGAAAAAATATATTATAGAATAAAATTTGTATTAGTCATAATATTGTTCTCATATTTTATTACAGTGATAAAAAACAATTTTAATTGTACTCAATAATACGTGAATTTTACTCAACTTTTTGTTCTGTTTTTTATACTATCAATTTATAAAACTTGCTTTTAACATCTAGTATTTATTTTTAACAATACATCTCCACTTGACTTTTTCTAAACAAATATTCTTTCATTGCCTATAAATAAATTTTACTTCTTCTTACCAAAGAAAATATATCGCTCCAAATGCTTTTTTATTTCTTTGAAACTTTTTTATTTTTTGTGTATTTGTTTACTAGTTTTTGAAAAAGTTTTCGTAACTCTATGGATGTTTTAACCTTTTTCGAATATTATCTTCACGCAAATATTACTTCTACATAAATTTCTAAATAATTTTTTAAAATATACATCAGAATATTTTTGTTATAGATTTTATTTATTTAAATATAATTTTGAAATTATTAATACGAATAAATGAATTTATGTTTGAAAATATTTCATTTGAAAATAAAAAAATAATTACAAAAATAATTTTGATATTATATGTATTATAATTTGAATTAAATATCAATATGTACATATTTATTATTCGTTTGAAATAAATTCATTATAAGTTTGTCAAGACTTAGAAAATCATTTGCAATGATTTTATATATTTGACTTGATAGTTAATAGTATATGTACTTGACGTGCATTGACTATATACATTTCTAAATTATGTTAATTAATTCAGAATAAATTATTACACAAGTAATTTAATAAAACTCAATAATAAATGACGTATATTGTTATATTGTAGATTTTATCACAACATACACAATTCCTTTACGTAAAAAAATTAATTATTAGTAAATAATGATTTTTGTATTGTTAAGTTAACTTCACATATAAATATATTTTTTTAATAATGTGTTCATTTTGCCTATTTAATGTAATAAAATACTTTTGTTATTTAATAGTAAATTTTTATGTTTATGATATATTTTTCTATAGTATTTTATAATTTAAATAATTATTTAGTCAATTAATGAAATTATTCAAACAAATTATGATAATAATTATTTTCAGTAACAGTAGATTTAAAAATGGAGTAAGATATATAAATATCCAAAAAAATATTCATAAATCTTAGAATACTGTCAGATAATTAATTTACAATACTGTAGTTTATGAATATTAGAATACTTTATTTTGAAACATTTTTATTTTGAATTTTAAATACCATCAAGAATATAAAAATCATATTTATAATATTTTACAAAGACTTAAATATGTATATAATAAATTATTTTATTTAACAAAAAATATTTTAAATAACATTGTTTCAATTTGTATTGAAAAATTATATAGAAATTTATAGCACTATTAGTTTATGTTAGTAAAACTATTATGTTTGTTAATTTTATCTTTGTTATCTCATATTTATTTTATTATTATTTATATCTTATCACCTTGAAAGGTGCTTCTTTCTCAAAATAATTATCTTTTTGTGATATTTAGGTATATTTATTGTATGCACTTATATATATATATATATATATATATATATATATATATATTTGTGTATGTATGTATACATATATACTCAAGCATAAATAATATTTTATCATTTAAATTTAAACAAATATATGTAATTTTATGCATGTATGAGTTAATTTTATTCAGTTGCAATCTTATATTTCATTTCTAAAAATTATATTACGCATTTATAATTCGTGTTACGAATATGTAATTTAAATTTCAAGAATGGAAATATTAGTACATATGCACGTACCTACATACACACATCAATGATAATTATATGCCTGTATAAATATATATATATATATATATATATATATATATATATAAATATATATATATATATATATAGACATATAATACCCATTGATATCACAATATAGTTCAAAATAATATTGAAAATTATACTTTAGTTAATCGACATCACATGTTAACATATTACAATCCCGAAACACATTTTCAAACTAATACATTGAGTTAATAATCATAGCGTGTCAGCTGTCAGCCGAAAATTGATAATTAACTTGATTACAGCGAATTGAAGCTTCCTCTCGTAGAATAATAACTTTTAAACGTATGTGTGCTGCTTTCTGTATTTGTAATTTCAATACTCTCGCCAATGGAAAGTGTATTTTATTAACAATAATTAATTTTATTTTACAAATAGTATATGACAACTGATTGACAAAATTAAATATCATTTATATGTAAGAATATATTTAATTATAAATATCATGTTGTTCTTAATGAATATTTGTTGATATTAAACAAAAAAAATATCATCTTAAACATATCAAACATTGAATATATTAGTAGTAGACGGGGCCTGAATTTTTTTATTACTTATTTCAATATATCTGTTTTTAATTATTGTAATTTATTTAGATTATCTTTCAAAAGAAATATTGAATGGTTGCAAAAATTACACGTTTCCAAATAATAGTATCCGTTTTATTTACTGTACTTATAAAAATAGATTTAGTAATTTGTTTCTCTTATTACATATATATATATATATATATATATATATATATATATATATATATATATATATATATAAGGTTGACAAGTATCTCTCTTCCGCTTTTTTTTTTTTTTTGTACATAGCCGCGAAATTCAAAAAAAATCATAGTATGTATATAAAATAAAATCATAGTGTGTAGAAATAAAATCGAATAAACTATACTTTCAACCATTGATTTTTTATGTAAATGGCAATTATATTACTTTGTACCATACCATTATATATCATGAATATTATTCTTTTTATACTTAAATATATATGCAAAGATAGATAATACAAATTAATTTTTATTTCTGAGTTTTAATCCAACCCATATACCATTTCGTGCTTGAAGTTTAAAAGGATTATGTTTTAATTTTAGCGGAATATCTGTCTTGTTGATAACCTCAAAATCGAAATTAGCTAGTAAATTAAACAGTCCTAATTTGAGCATCAATAAAGCAAGTCTTGATCCTAAAAAAATGATTCAATATTAAATGTATGAAATTATACTTAAAAGAGCAGTATAGAGATGTATATATATATATATATATATATATATATATATATATATATATATATATATAATTATTTTACCTAAACAAGCTCTTGGACCCATTCCGAACGGTAAATATGCATACGTTTCTATTTTTGATTTATTTTCGTCATTGAATCGTTCAGGATCGAACTTTTGTGGGTTTGGAAAATATATATGATCACGATGGAATGCAAATGATGGCAATAATACTGCTATACCTTTTTCAATTGTTATTTCTCTCCCCGGCATTTCTAAATTTACATTTTTCGTACAAATACGTTCATGATCAAATCCTGGAGGCCATTTACGTAAAGATTCTATAATTTAACATTTTATTTAAGTATTTAATTTATGTATAAAAAAAATTATTTAACAGAAAGTAAAAAGTATGTCAGTTATTTTGAATTTATTAATAATAAAAATTAATAATTGATAGTATTTTCAAATGCATATATATAGTACTATATATTTCATAATTATATTTTTAAATATTTTATAATTTTTTATTTCATTTTGTATTAATGTAATTTATATCTAATTACAATAAGACTTTATTATTTTTTTATTTATATGGTCTATACAAAATCTTGAAAACGATTATATTTGATTTTAAAAATTATTATTTTTTAATAATAGCGAATATAATTTTGAAATATTAAATACATAAGAAAAAAATAAATATAACAATATATCAAATAATAAAAAGTATTTAATTTTTGAAAAGTAAATTTGAAGAATATTTGAATGAATATTCTTTATTATCTTTCAATTGGGGTAAAAATTACAAATATGTTTTGGAATATAAAATCGAAAAAATATCAAAATATTTTACCTGATACAACCATATCAAAATACTTCATCGAAAATAATGCTTCATAAGTAACTTTCCCATTACATTCTTTCAAAACGTCATCTATGTCTTTTTGAAGCTTCTTTTGTACATCAACATTTATTGCAAGTTCATAAGACATAAATGCCATTGTTCCAGCTGTTGATTTATAACCAGCGAATAAAAAGAAAATTGATTGTGCCACAATGTCATTATTTGTTAATTCTAAAATTGTATAAAATAAAAAATAACTACATATTACATCTACAGTTTGAAGTCGTTTTTAATTATTTATTTTAAAAATAATAAAGTAATGAAGCAATTTATAAAAAATATTACTTAATGGTTTTTTATTTCCGGTATCCAATTTGTGTTCTATCACAGTAGTATAGCCAGTTTCTATAGTATTTTTTAAATCACTTTCTAATGAACCATCTCGTGCTTGCATCATAAGATAAATCAAATCCGGACGTATTATACCTTTTTCCTTTCGTATTTTCATATTATCATAAATAATATTGGTAAAGTAATCTTTAATTTTGTTTGATGTAAATCCTTGTCCTAGAAACTGTAAAAATATTTTCAAAATATACTGCCAAATTTTATAAGAAATATTAATATAATTTTATATTATAATATCAACAATGAAGGTTCAATAGCCCTTTTAGAATCTAGGTCTTTCTGATAATGCAAATACAATAGTATTTGTCTTATTTGAATTTTGTGACAATTATGATTTTTATAAAATGAGATTGTTAACCCCATATCTAACACTCAACATGAGAGGCTAGTAAATGATATTAAAAAAATATATTAATGATTACTAATAAAGATTTGTTTCCAATAATCACTTTTTCTAAATAATCAACATTAAATTGCAATTCATTTTAATGTATTATGAATTCTTTATCTATATCTTATCTATTTAAACAATTAAAAATTTATTTCACGTTTATATTTAGTATTGAACATAGAATCTATTAATATCTGTAAATACATTCTGTTTTAATTATTAAAATCTAAAAATAATTTCATATTTCGTTGATCTTTTGAATACATATTTGTATATACATTATTTGATTTTTAATCATTTTTGTGAATACAAAAATTGATTAAATTACATATAATGTTAATTTTAATGAACATATTATTTTAAAGAATGAAATTGAATTTAGTTATTTGAGAAATTTTAATTTAACTTATAAATTTATTTACGTTCTCATTTAATATATGAACTTACTTACATACATAATTTTAGGAACAACAGCAAGTAGTATAGATCGAACGAAACTCAAACTGGTTAATTCCCTACACATTGAGTAAAATTCATTATTTTTGTCTTTAAATGAATCAATATTCATACCAAAAGACACAGATGCTATTGAATCTATTACAAGATACGTATACATATCTTGCATATCAATTTCTAATATATCATCAGTTTGTTTTTGGCATTCAATTGTTAACTGATTAACCATTTGAGTACAACATTTCTGAATAAGATTAAGCATACCTCGAATTTTACTACTAGTAAAAGTCGGACTTACAATACTTCTCATTTGTTTCCATTCGTTCCCTAAAAAATATTGATGATTATTTTTTAATACTTGATCATCTAAAATTTTTAACTAAGTGTTTTAGTCATTTAATTACTATCTTCTAGTTATAAGATAAATTAGACAATTTATTTTTAATAACGTTTAATAAAATTGATTATAATATAATAGTTGTTCCTAACTGTTTATCAAATACAATGTTGAAAACATTTTTTTATATTAAAAACTGTAAATTGGAATCTTTAAAAATTATATATATTTTTAAAAAATATCAAATTTTAATTGATTAAATTTAATTTAAATGCTATGGTTTTCGAATTATTTAATGAATTTATATGTAATTAAAAAATCTTGCCATTAAGAGAAAATAAATTTCTTGAAAACATAGGATCAGTTTCTGGATGTATAGTTACTGGAGTGTGATCAGTAAAATGATCAAATTTTTGAACTGTAATTTGTTTCACTAAATCTGGATCTCTGATCATCAATAAAGGACGACTATATAGCAGTAATCCAATGACTCTAAAAAATTTATTATTTGAAAATTGTACTGTCAAATACATAACAAAATTAAATTCTATTATATATTAATATCATAATAAAATGATATTTACAATATTTTATTTCACAATGTTTTAAATATTACAATCGTATAAAATATAGTTTTTAATTTTATTAATAATAATTTTATATAATTTATTATATATATATAGCATACCTTTCTTTTGGATAAAGTTTATAAGCTCTCATCATTTCATGAACTGGTGAAGATAACCCAAGAAATTCTCTAATCTGAGTACCGAAAATTGGCCATGGTTTCATATGAGGTATGCCACGATCTTTCCAATAAGTGTGGTTTATTGTTGAAAGACGATAAAGGATGTACAAAATTAAAAATATTAATAAACTGTATAAAATGTCTGACATTGTAGCAAAAATTGAAATTTTCAGTTATAGTCGTAACAATGTTAATACTATTTTTCGAATTATTTAATTTAACTCTAGTTGAAAACAAACTTCGTAAATTTTATATATTAAGTTATTTCAGTTATATGAAATATTGGAAATAGAGTAAAAATGTTGTTTAAGTATATATAATTATACCTACTAATTTTTTTAATGTTACAATATATCATGTTTTCGATAAAAAATTATCTGAAAACCTAAAATAATTGTATTTGCTACTTAATATTTTTTTCCTTTATTTTACACAATTAAAATGAAAATTTTAGGTTTTTATTTGTCCTTATTTTTTATAATTATATTTTATTATAGTCGTGATAAGACATAAGTTCATTATTAAAATTAATGTGTATTCTTTTAAAAAATGACGATAATGACTGATTATTTTAATTACCAACATAACTAATTAAATAAAAAGATATTGTAGTGCATTGAAATCAATTGTATTGAACGTTGTATTATTTTTACAAAATTTAATTTAATTTATTTTACAAAAAAGCGTATAATAAACTTATAACTGTAACAGGCATGTGGAAAATGTATTTCTTCTCAAAATATTGTTTGAATATTACTCGAAGTTTTATTTTTCAGATTTTCTTTTTGCCCGTTTTAAATTAATTTATTATTGTTTTTAATTCTAACTTATATTTATATTTTTTAATTTCATTCAATAACAATATGAAAATTTTATTTAATAGTTGATATTTAGAATAATTGTACAGAGTTTCTTATTTGTCTATAAATATTCGATTTCCATTTTAATTAATTTACTATTTAATACATGTGTAGATTATTTTCGATTATTTGAAAAAAATACACAATATTATTAAAAATAATCCTTTCAATTGAAATATATTTAAAGTTGGAAACCAAAATTGTACTCAATAACTGAATTATAGACACAGGGTTATAAAAACTTAATATGCAAGTTTAAAACTTTTCCTGTTAAAACGTTTCATTTTATCTAGCTATATGTACAATTCTATAGTGAATCGTAAACATCTGATAGTTTGTTATACTTCTAGATACTTAATTTGAGTCTTTTATAAAAGCAAATAAGATTATTTTGAATGCTGTATATCGACATGATTGATTTTGATATTTATTATTATTACATAATTTTTATATATTAAGTAATAAGTTCCTTAATGAAATGAATTTCAAAATTATTAAAGGAAAATGAAATCAGAAACTGTAAAATCTTAATAGATATATATTACAATTTTTTTTTCAAAAAATAACTTATTTTAAGAAATATAAATATTAAACTAGCAAATTTAATTTCTCAGGATAGTTCTTTTCTAATTTCCTTTTTTAATAATTACTTGAGGTTAAATAATTCTTATTTATTTCTTATCTTATTAAAAACTTTATTAAGGTCTGAAAAATATTAATATACAATAATATAAATTATTTTAAAGGTTAAAATCTCTTAGTATTTTTGTTATATTTATATAAGCATCTTCTTAATATTTTTTAATTTTTTAAACCAAAATAAGTTTATATGTTGATTTAAATAATTAATTGTACAACATTTTAAGATAGTGATTTATAATAATGAATTAAATTTGTTCAAGATATTATTTATAAATAAAATTAATTTTTATTTATTTTATTATATACTTATTACATTAAATGTAATTTATTAACATAAGGGACATTTTATGGAATATTTAATCTGATATATTTCGAACGTATATTTTAAAAAATATCAAATTCTTCTAACGATTAACGATCTCTTCTTGGTGTCATTCCAATCCATGCTCCATTTTTTGGTGTAAGATTGAAAGCATCCTTTCCTAATATTATCGGGACATCGGTTTTTTCTGTTATATGTACATCAAAATTTGCTAATATATGAAAAATAGCAAGTTTTGTTTCCATTAGTGCGATTCTTGATCCTAAAATAAAATATTTATTGATGTATTTAATTCATTACAAAAATAATAATATAATTATTTAAATATGTAGAAGTACAAATCATTGAAATATTGTAATGAAATCTTAATAATTATAATAATACATCTACTTAAAGTTGTAAATCCAGGAATAGTGCTTTTAATTCTGTAAGAATCTTTATATAATTAAAGGATATAATTTCTTATTTAAATTTTTCACGAACAAAAACAGTAAAAATATTCATTTTATATTTTAGTAAAGCAATAAGGCTTGTTGGTAATAATTGCTTTGTGAAAAAAAAATATATAACTGTTATATTTTTCTGTATAAGATTTTAAGAAAATATTGACGAATAAAATGAGAAAATATTATAGCATAATTACTTAAAAAAGTTCGTATTCTTATTTCAATATAGTTATTTGAATTTTTAAAAACTTTTTCTTACCAACACAAGATCTTGGACCAATTCCAAAAGGCAAATATGCATATTTTTCAATTTTGTTTATATTATCATCATTAAATCTTTCAGGATCAAATTTTTCTGGATTTGAAAAATATTTTGGATCCCTATGCAATGCATATGTAGGTAAAATTATTGAAACCCCTTTTTCAACAATGATTTTTTCATCATTTGTTGTTAACGTGACTGTGTTTGTGCATATTCTGTCATGATCAAAACCTGGAGGCCATTTTCGTAATGTTTCTGAAATTTTTACATACAAGGTGTAAACGATTTGTTGTAAATTTTGTAATTTGTTTTTTATATAACTTTTTTTTAATTCAAGTTTAAGAATATGTTGGAAAAAAACAGTTCAAATATTAAATAATATAATAATAAATATATACACAAAGATAATATATATATATATATATATATATATATAAATTGTTATTATATTATTTCTTGAATTTTAACTTTTGAAAAATCTATTCATAAAAATGTTTTATATTAATAACAAAAATGAAATGACTGAAATATAAAAATGTATTTAATAAATTATTCTTCAAGGTAAAGTAATTTTTATAAGTGATATTATCATTTTTTGCTTATTTAAAAGATAATTAAACATAGTTAAATATTATAATTATTTTTACTCAAAATTGTACCTGATATAACCATATCTAGATATTTCATTTTGAACATAACATCGTAACTAATTTTTCCATTTGTTTCAATTAGCGCGTCATCGATTTCTTTTTGAAGTTTTTTCTGTATATCTTCATTTATTGCAAGTTCATAAATTGCAAATGTCATTGATGTAGATGTCGTCTTAAAACCAGCAAAGAAGAAAAGAATTCCTTGAGCAACTATATCGTCATTTGTTAGCTCTAGAAATAATTAAAATTTATAACAATTTGTTTAATATGACATATTTTTAATAATTGAATTATTTAATTTATTTTTAAATATTTTATCGAATTATTTAAAAAAAATGATGATACATTTTGGAAGTTATTATATATGTATATATATATATATATATATATATATATATATATGTATTATAATTTCGAAAATAATTTTTTATTATATTTACTTCATATTATTTTACCTAACTTTGATTTTCTTCCTACAAATATATTATCTTCAAATGCAGTTGCATAACCAGCATCTGGAATATTTTTTAAATCTGCTTCTATAGTTCCTTTTCTTGCTTGCATTAACATATGTATTATATCAGGTCGTACAATTCCTTTTTCTTCACGCGTTTTTATATTAGTATAGATTAAATTTCGGAAATAATTTTTTATTTTTTTGGATGTAAATCCTTCTCCTAACAACTATGAAATAAAATAACAGGAATATATATATATATATATATATATATTTATATATATTGTGTTAAAATGACACTTACTTTCATAATCCATGGTGAAAACATAAGGAGTACTGATCGTAAAAGACTCAAATTTGTTAACTGAATTCCCATTGTGTAAAATTCATTATCGCTATCTTCAAATGTATTTACATTTATACCAAAAGCGATTGTACCTACTACATCATTAGCAAAATATGTAAAAACAGTATCCATTTCTATATTTAAAAACTGTCCTTCTTGTTCATTACATTTTTTCCTTAAATATTCGACCATTTGTTCTCCACATTTTGATACAAGTTCAAACATCATTCTAATTTTACTACTTGTGAAGGCAGGTGTTATTGTACTTCTCATATCTTTCCAATTATTTCCTTAAAAGTAAAATAATATTAGAGATCATCATCATTTGTTTCACAGACTATTCTAGTCTCTGAGCACTCTGACAAATACCAGCTCAATAAAGCCTTTATTGTCAAAGCTTTTCGACAATTGTTCCTTTACAAAATGAGGTTGTCAGGCTCATGCTCAACGTTCGAAAATGAGGAATTCTTTAACTGGGAATCGAATGCAATCTCTTGCATGACAAGCGATAATGCAAGCCAAATATTATAGATAAATAATTGGAAAAGATACGTCTTTACAATAACTACTGTAAAAATAGTACATTTTTTAATTATTATATGAATAAATTATTTTTTATCTGCATTAAATAATTACCGCATTTTACTGATTATTTTTTTCAAATAGTAAATGACTATGTATTGTTTAATTTCTTTTTTAATAACTGATATGTAGCTATATATTCAGTACATTATTTTTTTGAACAAATATTATAAAATATATTTATTAATTAAATAATTGTTTAAATTATACAGAAATGAAATATTTAATTAATCTTTTTTAAACGTAATAATTTTTGAGTCATTATTTAGTATATAAATTATATATATATATAAAATTTATTAAATCAAATTACTTAAATAAAGTAAAAATTAGTAATTGATAATTTTCAAAATAAATTTCGCATTAGTGATAACATATTAGATAAATATGAAATTTAAAATTATTATTTAACTGATAACTTCAAGTGAATTCTTAATAATTATCCAAAAAAGATAAGCATTTTTCCAAATATATAAATTATTGTTTTGAAAAAAATAAAATAAAATTTGTAATTTATTATATCGTTAGTAATAGTAAAGTATTAATATTTGTTAACTATTTTAGGACAGATTTGAAACTAATATCCATATTGTATATTGTTTATAAATATATAAACACAGAATATTAACTACTAACCATTGAGTGAAAATAAATTTCTTGCAAATATTGGATCCACATCTGGATGTATTGTTAACGGAGTGTGATCTGTAAAGTGTTCAAATTTTTTTACTGTTACTTGTTTAATTAATTCTGGATCTTTTATTAAAAGTGTTGGTTTGTTAAATATATATAGCCCAATAACCCTGGAAATAAAAATATAGTCTTTATTATACTATATTATAAAATCTAGGCTTTGCATTTGGATGACACTATATTTTACAGTAATTTTTTTATTTTACATTTATTATAAATAATAATTAAAATTATCAAAAATTATATCCTAAAATTATATCATATATATATATATATATATATATATATATATATATATATATATATAATTTTTTATTAAAAAATATTTTTTACATACTTTTCTTTAGGATAATATTTATAAGCTCTCATTATTTCATCAATTGGTGACGCTAATCCAAGATATTGCCTTGTTTGTGTACCAAATATAGGCCATGGTGTTATATGTGGTACAGATCTTTTTTTCCAATAGTCATGATTTTTTGTTGAGAGACGATATAGTAGAAATAGTACAAATATTATTAATATAATATAAAACATATTTAAAATGAATTAAAAACTTCTATATATATCAAAACCTAATTTTTTATATACAGACTGAATAATTGTATTATTATTTTTATTTATAAAATGTGTAAATATACTAACTTTATTATATACTGTACTCGACTTATATACCTATGTGGAATAAAAAAGTCACTGTATACATATTATCTTAGTCGTAATAAACAGCATGTATTTATAATCGTTAGCATATTTATTTGAATTTTTATAACTTTTAATATTCATTCATTTATAATTGTCCTAAATTTATTTTATTTTTGAATACTATTACCTTTCTTTTATTTTGTTTATTCAATTTATTTTAGTGAAGAAATAATTGTAATATAATTATACTATTATAATTATTTTTTTTTTTAAATTTTAATTTCTATATTTCAATCAATTACGTATTGAAATACACAAAATATTAGGTTGGCAAGTATCTCCCTTCCGCTTTTTTTTTTTTTTTTTGTACATAGCTGCGAAATTCAAAAGACCAGTAGGCGGAAGGGAGATATTTGCCAACCTCATATTATAAAAATATTTACTAATTATTTATTATTCACTTTGTTTGGATAATATATATTTGAAATTTTTATAAAATCTTAAATTGATTGATTTTTTAAACAATTAATTAGCAAAAAATCCCAACAAATAGAAAATTATTTAAAATATGAATTTATAATTTACAAAGAAATATTTTTCACTATTTATTTTGGAAATAATTAGTGTAATATATTATAGTAGCAAAAGTACTTGATATATATTAAATAAGGTAAAATAAACGATTAATTTGATAACATGCTGTAATTTCTAAGTAATACATAAAGTATGCATTTTATTTTTATAAATAACAATAATTATTAAATGTAAAATTATGTTGTTATGATATGTAATAATTATATAAGAATAATCATTTTATTTAAAGAGTTATATCATACAAACAAGTTTTATTAATTTTAATTTATTTATAAAACGACTTATTGTTTCTATTAAAAAAATCTTTTCTGAGAAATAATTTATTATCATAGGTATGTTTCGAAGTGTCATCATTATTCAAATTTTTTAAAAAAATGAATTCAGTTATTATTTAAATAACTTCTTACATTTGTGCATAATGTTTCACTTTTGTTAATTTTTTAATTACTTAGAAATATATTTAAATGAAAAATTAACATTCATATTTTTATTATTTATCAAATTGTAAAAATGCGTTTTTGATATCACAATGTATGTAAATAGTGTAAACTGTTTATTATTATCTTTGAACATTAACGTCTTATCATTTCAGTATATAATATAATAATAAGTTTTCCTTGAATACTTTTTTTATTATATAATTATTTTATTATTGATATAAATTACTATAATAAAAATATCGTCTATAAATATCATTAAATAGTTATTTATATTTTCTGATTTTAACTTTGATTACTTAATTATATTGATTTCACTACTAATTGTGTTTTTATAATTAAAAAATATTTTTTAATTAGAATTTAATTTTTTTAAAATAGACTAGCGCTTTATTATTGCAGATAATATTAAATAATTTCTATATTTTTTGACTAATTTAAAAAAATGTCAGCCACATTTTAAATATCTTTCCATGCAATATTTTGATCCACAGTTGTTCTTTTAGACTATATTGTACATGTTATATTTTAATCCTGACGATGGTTTATTTTTAAAACGCTTCATTTCATAAATAATAGTACTTCGATTTTGATAATAAACATTTTTTTCTTATACTACAATAGTTTACTTAATAAAATAATTATTCTAACAGTATGTGTTAAAATCGTGATATAAATTTTAGTACAACTTATTTTTTATTGAAGAGATTTTCTAAAATTTTTCGAATATTTTCCTTATTATGATTACAAAACTTAGCCAAGTCGATTTAAGCTAGAGAAGTCTATGTTTTACAGGAGCTTATCGCGTTGATTATTATATTTGTATTTTATACATATATGTATGCATATATTTTATATATATATATATATATATATATATATATATATATATGTATATTTATATACAATATTATTAATATATAATTATTTTTTTACCTGTGATATTATTTTTAATGTTTTTAATTTCATAATTAAATATTTTTGGCGCTAACGATGTTTGCTCAACCATCCAACGGTATATACACTAACAATTAGTTATGATATGAACCACTTGTTAAAGTTACTCTTTTTAATAGCTGTTTGCTAAAAAAAATCACTTTAATCGTAATTCGCAAATTATCAAAATATGTAACCGTAATTGTAAATTAATTCACCAATTTATTTTGTTTATTTTTTATATAATTGTAGTAATATAATTTTAATTTTATAATTAATAATGATTAATAAATTTAGAATATATTAATTTTTATATCAATGATTGTTAACATTATGATAATAGGAGTAAAAGAATAACTCTGCACATTATTAAATATTATAATGAAAAAAATACTGTGCAATAATTTAAATAAGATTATTGCGCAGTGTTATTTTTATAAATTATTTATATACATTTTTAATAGAGATTTTATTTTTTATAAACTTAAATTCATAATATTTCATTTTATAAATTATTAAAATAATATTTTTTAATACTTTAAATATTATTTTATAAAGTTTTACGTTTTTCCCCATTTTTTTGTTCCTGTTTTCAACTTTGAAATGAAAATGATTTAATCAATTTTGAAAACTATTATTTTTATAAAAGTTTATAATAGTTATTTTGGGTTAAGTGAAGAAAAATAACAAAATGATAGAAAATCCTACACTTATTTAAATATGATTAAAAATATATATTTATAAAAATATAGGAATTAATTAAATATAATTTTTAATTCAAGATTTGGTATTCTTATAAACAAAATTCACAAAATTAAATTTTGAAGGGAAATAACAAAGAGAATTATCCTACAATAAACCGAGATTTCTCTTTTAACCACTTAATTATCTTTTTCTATATTTTATATTGTTTTTATTTTAGTATATTTAAAAGCTAAATAACATATGATAACTTTCTTAGCGTTAATATATAATCTATTATCAACAGTAGTTTTTTGTTATCTTATATAAATCTTATATAAATAATAATGAATTAAAATATTTTTAAAGTTATATAGATGTTAAAATAATTAAAAGTAGCATAAGTTTTCTATTGAATGTTAAATTTTTTTGCGTTTTTGTGCAGTATACGACCTTGTATTACTTAATATCTTAATGATATAATTATCTTAAAAAGTCGTTTAAAAATAATTCAAGATAATTATATGTGGGAGGAAGTGAAAATATCAATGGTAAATATTTTTTAATTACATTATAATTCATGATAAAACCGTTTTGAATAAAAAAAAAATCAAAGCAAAATATAGTATTTTTTTAAAAAATTATACCTTTTATTTATAAAATATATGAATGTATTTATTGAATATCTAAACAATTTATTTTATATTCTTACGTACTATCAAAAATTATAAAATGTATATATTTACAGAATGTAGTTCATTTTTTATATCAACACATTTCAAAACATTGAAAAATATTTACATAAATTTGTTCTAAGAATATATGATATGAATTGTATTTCATATCTTACATTTTTTATCTAAATTACATGCAATATAATACTTATTCACTATAAATGTAGGTCGTTTATGAATTCAATAGAAATAAAATTTGTAACGTACTTTAAAATATTTGATGCCAATATATTTACTCCCAATTTTTTGATCGCTGGTATAGGAAACAAATCGTAAAGAATTTATTAAAAAAAACTATATTCAATTTGATGTCACATCATATATATATATATATATATATATATATATATATATATATATATATATATATACTACTACTACTTTTTAAATAAATTTATTTTGACTATTTTTTTTATTTCATTTTTTTTTCGTTTATGGATAAGTTGTATTCCACAACTTTCTCAAGTTTAACTTGAATGACTAGACTAGTTTTGATTCGCTCCTGGAATTTTCTTTTTTCAGTACTCAGTTGTATTATATTCTGATATATAAATATTAGTTATAATTTTAATATAAATATAACTATTTATTTTATTTATCTTTAAAAAAATCTACTTAAAGTTAACACATATGACGAATTACTCTAAAAACAGTATATGAGAATAACATCGAAAAACTATCAAAAACAAACTATGGAAACATATTATTTCTATTATTAAAATTGTTATGAATTAAAAAGGATGAATTTTTCATATGCAATTTATTGTAGACTTTGAAAAAGAAATTAAAATATAATATATTATCTAAATACTACAATATCGTAAATACATATGTTTGGTTGCATATGTGCATTACTATTTTTAAGCATCAAATTAAAATATTTGTTAAATATAATTTTTTCTATGTAGATATTTCATTAGACAAATATTAAATATATTTTTATATAATTAAAAATAATTATAAAAAACTAATTTTTCTTTATTCTTATATTTAAGATTTTTTCTTTGTTTTAATCCAAGCCAAAATCCATTAACTGCACCTACTTTAAATGGGTTCTTAAGTAATTTGAGAGGGATTTCTGTTTTTTCAGTTACATTAATATCGAATTTGGCAAGCATGTACACTAATCCAATTTTTGATGCCATTAATGCTAATATAGTTGCTAAAACAATATATATATATATATATATATATATATATATATATATATATACATATACATGATTAATAATATGTTTACCAACGCAAGATCTTGGACCAATTACAAAAGGCAAATATGTATATTCATTAATGTTTGTCTTGTTTTTATCATTAAATCGTTCAGGATCGAATTTTTCTGGATTTGGGAAATATTTTTGATCATGATGTAACGCATATATCGGTATTAAAACTGATATTCTTTTTTCAATTGTAATCTCTTTTTCTGTTGTTTGAAAAGTAATTGTTTTATTACAAACACGATCATGTTCAAAACATGGAGGCCATTTTCGTAGTATATAATATAATAATAAGTTTTCCTTGAATACTTTTTATATTATATAATTATTTTATTATTGAATAAATTACTATATTAAAAATATCTGCTATAAATATCATTAAATAGTTATTTATATTTTCTGAATTTAACTTTGATTACTTAATTATATTGATTTCACTACTAATTGTGTTTTTATAATTAAAAAATATTTTTTAATTAGAATTTAATTTTTTTAAAATAGACTAGCGCTTTATTATTGCAGATAATATTAAATAATTTCTATATTTTTTGACTAATTTAAAAAAATGTCAGCCACATTTTAAATATCTTTCCATGCAATATTTTGATCTACAGTTGTTCTTTTAGACTATATTGTACATATTATATTTTAATTCTGACGATGGTTTATTTTTGTAACGTTTCATTTCGTAAATATTAGTACTTCGTTTTTGATAATAAATATTTTCTTCTTATACTGCAATAGTTTACTTAACAAAATAATTATTCTAACAATGTATGTGTTAAAATCGTGATATAAATTTTAGTACAACTTATTTTTTATTGAAGACATTTTCTAAATTTTTTTAAATATTTTCCTTATTATGGTTACAAAACTTAGCCAAGTCGATTTAAACTAGAGAAATCTATGTTTTACAGGAGCTTATCGCGTTGATTATTTATATTTTTTTATTTTATACATATATGTATGCATATATTTAATATATATATATATATATATTTATTTATATATATATATATATATATATATATATATATATACACAATATTACTAATATATAATTATCTTTTTATCTGTGATATTATTTTTATTTTTTTTATTTTCATAATTAAATACTTTTGGCGCTAACGATGTTTGCTCTACCATCCAACGGCATATACACTAACAATTAGTTATGATATGAACCTCTTGTTATAGTTACTCTTTTTAATAGCTGTTTGCTAAAAAAAATCACTTTTAATCGTAATTCGCAAATTATCAAAATATGTAACCGTAATTGTAAATAAATCACCAATTAATTTTGTTTATTTTTTATATAATTGTAGTGATATAATTTTAATTTATATAATTATTAATGATTAATAAATTTAGAATATAATAATTTTTATATCAATTATTGTTAGCATTATGATAATAGGAGTAAAAGAATAACTCTGCACATTATTAAATATCATAATGAAAAAAATACTGTGCAATAATTTAAATAAGATTATTGCACAGTGTTATTTTTATAAATTATTTATATACATTTTTAATAAAGATTTTATTTTTATAAATTTAAATACAATTATTCATTATATTTTATTTTATAAATTATTGAAATAATATTTTTTAATACTTAAAATATTATTTTATATAAATTTTACGTTATTCCCCATTTTTTTCTTCCTGTTTTCAACTTTGAAATGAAAATTAATTAATCAATTTTGAAAACTATTATTTTTATAAACGTTTATAATAGTTATTTTGGGTTAAGTGAAGAAAAATAACAAAATGACAGAAAATCTTGCACTTATTTCAATATGATTAAAAAAATATATTTATTAAGATATAGGAATACTTAAATATAATTTTTAATTCAAGATTTGGTATTCTTATAAACGAAATTCAGAAAATTAAATTTTAAAGGGAACTAACAAAAAGAATTATCCTACAATAAACTGAGATTTCTTTTTAAATCACTTAATTATCTTTTTCTATTTTTTTATTGGTTTTTTTAGTATATTTAGAAGCTAAATTAAATATGATAACTTTCTTAACGTTAATATATAATCTATCATTAACAGTAGTTTATTGTTATCTTATATAAATCTTATATAATTATAATGAATTAAAATATTCTCAAAATTATATAGATATTAAAATAATTAAACTTGGTATAAGTTTTCAGTTGAATGTTATATTTTATTGCGTTTTTGTGCAGTATACGACCTTGTATTACTTAATATCTTAATGATATATATATTTTAAAAAGTCATTTAACAATAATTCAAGATAATTATATGTGGGAGGAGGAGAAAATATCAATGGTAAATATTTTTTACTTACTTTATAATTCACGATAAAACTGTTTTAAATAAAAAAATTATAGCAAAATATAGTATTTTTTTAAAAAATTATATCTTTTATTTATAAAATATATGAATGTATTTACTGAATAGGTAAACAATTTATTTTATATTCTTACGTACTATCAAAAATAATAAAATGTATATATTTACAGAAAGTAGTTCTTTTTTATATCAACACATTTCAAAACATTAAAAAATATTTACATAAATTTGTTCTAAGAATATATGATGTGAATTGTATTTCATATCTTACATTTTTTATCTAAATTACATGTAATATAATACTTATCCACTATAAATGTAAGTCGTTCATGAATTCAATAGAAATAAAATTTGTAACGTACTTTGAAATATCTG
Organism: Neoneuromus ignobilis; assembly: GCA_029203775.1. Taxonomy (NCBI): domain Eukaryota; kingdom Metazoa; phylum Arthropoda; class Insecta; order Megaloptera; family Corydalidae; genus Neoneuromus; species Neoneuromus ignobilis. The sequence continues at coordinate 12,049,912 of CP092094.1, read as the reverse complement.
ATGCCAATATATTTACTCCCAAATTTTTGATCGCTGGTATAGGAAACAAATCGTAAAGAATTTATTAAAAAAAACTATATTCAATTTGAGGTCACATCATATATATATATATACTACTACTTTTTAAATAAATTTATTTTGACTATTTTTTTTATTTAATTTTTTTTTCGTTTATGGATAAGGTGTATTCCACACCTTTCTCAAGTTTAACTTGAATGACTAGACTAGTTTTGATTCGCTCCTAGAATTTTCTTTTTCCAGTACTCAGTTTTATTATATTCTGATATATAAATATTAGTTATAATTTTAATATAAATATAACTATTTATTTTATTTATCTTTAAAAAATCTAGTTAAAATTAACATATATGACGAATTATCCTAGAAACAGTATATGAGAATAACATCGAAAAACTATCAAAAACAAACTATGGAAACATATTATTTCTATTATTAAAATTGTTATTAATTAAAAAGAATGAATTTTTCGTATGCAATTTTTTGTAGACTTTGAAAAGGAAATTAAAATTTATACACTATTATCTAAGTACTACAATATAGTAAATACATATGTTTGGTTGCATATGTGCATTATTATTTTTAAGCATCAAATTAAAATATTTGTTAAATATAATTTTTTCTATGTAGATATTTCATTAGACAAATATTAAATATATTTTTATATAATTAAAAATAATTATAAAAGACTAATTTTTCTTTATTCTTATATTAAATATTTTTTCTTTGTTTTAATCCAAGCCAAAATCCATTAACTGCACCTAATTTAAATGGGTTCTTAAGTAATTTGAGAGGGATTTCTGTTTTTTCAGTTACATTAATATCGAATTTGGCAAGCATGTACACTAATCCAATTTTTGATGCCAGTAATGCTAATCTAGTTGCTAAAACAATATATATATATATATATATATATATATATATATATATATATATATATATATATACACACACACATATACATGATTAATAATATGTTTACCAACGCAAGATCTTGGACCAACTACAAAAGGCAAATATGTATATTCATTAATGTTTGTCTTGTTTTTATCATTAAATCGTTCAGGATCGAATTTTTTTGGATTTGGGAAGTATTTTTGATCGTGATGTAACGCATATATCGGTATTAAAACTGATATTCCTTTTTCAATTGTAACCTTTTTTTCTGCTGTTTGAAAAGTAATTGTTTTATTACAAACACGATCATGTTCAAAACATGGAGGCCATTTTCGTAAGGTTTCTAAAATTTTATAAAATATATTTATTCATATATTATTGGTTTTTATCTACTATAAATTTTTATTTTATATTGTAATAAAACTTTTTTTTACCTGATAATACCATATCCAAATATTTCATATTTGAAATAATATCGTAAGATAAATTACCATATTTTTTTATAGTTTCGTCGATTTCATGTTGAAGTTTTTTTTGTATATCTCCGTTTAGTGCAAGTTCATAAGCTGCAAATGCTAATGTCGTTGCTAATGTATCGAAACCATCAAAAAATACAATAGCATTGCCTATAACTTCGTCATCGGGTATTACTAGAAGAAATATAAAAAAAATATATCCTTAACTTCTCATATGTATAAAATTAAATCTAATTCAACTGACAAAAATATTGACAAAAATATAATTATCAATGAATATTTCATTACAGATTTTTTTTAAAAACTTAATTTTAGAAATAAGTATATGGTACCTCTAGTTCTTTCTTTATGGTTATTTATCATTTTTTCATTAGAATTGTCGTACTTTGTTTGATATTCTATTCCATTTATATTTTCTTCAAATGATTTCTTCTGTGCTTCCATTAATACATCAAGTATATTTGGATGAATAAGCTTTTTATTATTATTTTTAAATTCTACACAAGTTAGATGTTTATAATAATTTATTACGTGATTTGGGAGAGATGATTCTCCAAGTAACTGAAATATATATATATATATATATATATATATATATATATATATATATATATATATAAATATGTATATACCAATTTAAATTTTTTGTTCGTAATTATGAAAATATTTAAACTTTTATAAACAAATTAATAATGTTAATTAATTTGTAAATATTTTATGGTGTTAAAATATCTTTTAACAACAAATTGAAATTGTTATTGCCTATTTTCTTAAATTGATATATAAAATGGTAAAATTACAAAAATGATAATACATTTCGAAATTTAGAAGAAAACTTGATTTGGTCTAATTATATGAATTGATGTATTGATTTCAAATGATGTATTTGGAACAGGAGTTATTATACAGTGATTACTAACAATCGATGATATTTTTTTAAAAAATACTTTAATTAGGCTACAATCATATATATATATATATATATATATATATATATATATATATATACACGTTAAAAAATACCTTCAAAACGCCCGGAAATAGATTAATCATCATATTTCTAATGAAACTTATGTCAGTAGTGCTTTTGCCCATATTAAAAAATTCTTCGTTCTGTTGATCAAAAGTATTAATATTCATACCAAACACATTAATTGCCATAATATTTTGTGAAAAACGAATGAATGCATCTTTCATTTCAATGCATTTTTCATTATGTTCTCGAGTTATATCCATAAAATAGTTTTCCATCTGTATTCCACAGTTCATCATTAAGTTAAACAATGATTTCATGTTAAGGCTTGTAAAAGCATGACTAAAAACAAATCGCATATCTTTCCATTCTTTACCTAAAATCAATAAACGACTTTTTACATATGTACATAGGTTTAAATATATATATATATATATATATATATATATATATATATATATATATATATATAGTATAGGTATTATATATATATATAAGGACAGATATATGTTTTAAACAATTTCAATAAAATATTTTTTTCATTTTTTATAATAATTCTAATTTTTATATTAGGATTACTTTGACTGAACTTAATTAAATCATTTCTTCTAACAAAACAATGACTTTTTTATTGTTAAATTATATTTTTGTTATATTTATTATAAATATAACTCAATTAGTTTAATTATCTCAATATTTTTATTAAAATATTTTTTATAAAAAAATGTTATAAACAAACACAAAACAATTATTTTTTAATAAATAAAACGTGTATCATAGTTTCATATAATTAAAATTAGGTAACCTACCGTTAAGCGAAAACAAATTTCTTGATAATATACTATCTAAATTATCTCCAAAAACAATTGGTGTATGATCTATAAAATGTTCAAATGACTTAATAGTTATTTGTTTTATTAATTCTGGATCTCGAATCATTAATTGAGGATTGTTAAATATAAACAAGCCAACAACACTAGAAATATAATTATAACAATTTAACAACAGATGAAATTAGTAAAAGTGATAAATATTACATTTGATCATAAGTATAATTACTAATTTTTGTCAATAATAGAACATATCATGTATAAGTGCAAAATCATTTTAATTATTTTTTAATACATATTCTATATTAATCCTTCTTTTATACATTTAATAAAATATTACTTTGAATTCCATAATATTAAAATTAAATTTAAAAAATGCATTACATACGAATTTTCCTTTAAAAATTGATATTAAAATTTAATTAATTTAGTTTTACAAATATTTTTATATTTATTAAAAAATTAAATAAATTTCATACGTATATAATATGGAAGCTATTAGATACATATTTAATTTCATTAATTATCTGTTAATATACACCACTTAATTTAAACTACCAAATTATTCAAATTTTAAATCAATCAACATCGTTAATTGCATATGGGATGATTATATTGTATATAGGAAAACAAAATTTTATCCAATTAAAATTTAATCTAGTGTCTAATTAATAAAATTGCTTTTTATTACTCTATATGTATGTATTTATCAATAAAATACAGATTCAATTAGTTGTACATATTTTTTAAATAGTTTTTCACTCTTACTTTTATACACATACTTACCTACACTCATATATATGTAATGTGTAAATATATATATATATATATATATATATATATATATATGTGTGTGTGTGTGTAAATATATATTAATTGTTTTATATAACGTTAACAAATTTTACTATTGGTAAACAAAAAATGCACTTTCATATACATAATTTTTTTCTCATTTATAATTATCAATATATAAAAAAATTTATTCCATTTGGATAATATTCTAGTATTTCTACCAAAAAATAATATATATTATAATGAATATAAATAATACCTTGCATTTGGATAAGTTGTATAAGATTTAACCATTTCTTCAGTTGGTGGTATCATTCTAAGAAATTGTTTACCTTGCGTTCCAAACAGTGGATAAGGTTTAATGTAAGGTATTCCTTTTTTCTTCCAGAAACTTTGATCTTGAATTAAGAATAAATAGAGGAATAGAATAGCTAAAACTATTAATATATAAATCATTTTAATAACACTTTTTTATATTTGAAACAATTAAGGCACTTCTGTGTATTGAATTTTTTTATTAAATATTTGTATGTGAAAACGTATTGAATATTGAATATTCACAATTAATTTAATAATAATTTATTATTGTAACGCTATTTTTAGGCAAGCAACAAAATGACTTATAAATGTAATCACTTAAAGTTTTATTATATTTTTAGTAGTTATGTATAATTATTTATAAAAATATTTTAACTGCCTTGAATTATCTAAAATGAAGTAATTTAATACAATATAAAACATGTTGACACAAGATAATTTTCAGATAAATTTTTTTTCGGTAGTTCTCAATTTTAAATTAAAAAAAATACAACTGATTACTTAAAATTCACATGTTAATTTATTTTATCATTATTTATATTTAAACATTAAAAAATGGAAAAATATCAATAGCAAACATCATTAAAGTAATTGTATTTAGCACAATATTATGACATTTATCTTTTCTTATTATTTAATATGTAATATTTTATTTCTTTAAAAATGTTGTTTTTAATTTTCTATATTATTTAAAATTTACATTTGTCATATTTTTAATAAAATTAAGGTTAATAATAAAATAAAATACTTCCAATATTTTATATTTATTGTAATTAATATATACGTCGATTAATATAAAAAATAGATATAGAAAAACACGTAAAATATTCAAATCTATAAGATATAGAAATTGTGACATAGATGAAAAATTATTATGATATAGCGATACGATGTTAAGTATTATTTTATTCAATAGTATTTATATGTATATATATATATATATATATATATATATATATATATATATATATAAGTTTGTGTGTACCATTTGAGTTGAAAAATGTACGATCATTTTATTGAAATTATATTTGTAATGATATCAGGTTGGTATAAAGCAGTATTGGTCCTAGTACAACGGTATGGTTTGGTTAGTTGGATGCAAAGGATGTATATTCGACCGGGACGAGACGACTGCTGTATAAAACGAAGCTACTTTGCATACAAACTACAAACGAAATAGCAAATTGTGTTAACGTCGGCGAATGGCCCTTTAACACTCCTCCGACCCTTGTTCGTTCGCAAAATAAAAAAAGCGTCGACGATGGGTTTGTTAAACTAATCACATACGCCTGTGTAGATGTACACAGGAAACCGCATAAGTCGTCATAACTTGTCAACTCGTCCTGTTATGTACATGGTATAAATTTACAATATGGAATAAAAAGGGATATAGTACCAACAAACAATAATTTATTAAAAATAGTTAATTAATATATTCAAATTTTCGTACGTGGGTATTAACGAAAAATATTTATAATTAATTTATTGTTTCATATTTGATGAAGTATTGTACTGTAAAAATAATATATGAAAATTATTTAATAATTGAAAATAAATTAATTATTGAATATTATATTGAGTATTTAACAATAACATTCATTAAATTTCATTATAAATGAATCAAAATCTTTAATACATTGATCACTATTTTAAAAATATTGAAGTTTATATATATATATATATATATATATATATAATTGATTTATGAAAGTCACGTTTCTAAATTTTAGATATAGATGACTTTATTTACCAATACGGTCATTTAAAAGCTCATGAAGAAAATATTAAACATTCTAAGTTAAATAATATTCTAAATTAAATAATGAATCAGTATTTTGGCTCATGATAATTGACATATTTTAATAATAAAAAATATACGATTTACTTGTATGCAACTTCATGAAGATTATATTAATATATAGAATAAAGATAAAAAAAATATATTAGGTATAAAATATCTAAAAAATATAACAAGTAAATTTAATTATATTAAATATAATTATTAGCATACAGAATAAAAAAAATATTATAAGTATTAAAGTTTAAAATGAGTAAAAATGTTTAATTTGATTGCATATATATATATATATATATATATATATATATATATATATATATATATATATATATATATATATGATAATTAATATGTATGTATATAACAAACTAAAATTATTAACTGTACAACTTATATTTAATTATTCAAGCAAAACGAAATCGCTTCCGTAAGAATATTAAAATGGAGGAAAACTGTTGATGACATATTGTTTTGAAATTAGAGATGTGTATTAAATGTCTGTTTCAGACGTACTTTTCTCCTGTTTAAGTTTTTTATATTAAAAATCTGTTATAAACGCTCACTGCTAATTTAATTTTCTAAGAAAAATATTTCATTAGGTAGTCGAATTTAATTATTCGAATTTAATGCATAAATTTTAATCATAATCAAGTAAATAAATGAAAACAGGATAATATTTTCAAAACAATCCTTTTTTTATAATTTAAGATATAACAATCGCTTTTTATTTTTAAAAAAAAATTAAATCTGAAAATTTATATTAAATTGAATGTATGAAATTTATTATTTTCGTTTAAATTTGTACGCGTTGGAATAACTAATGCAGAAAATAACTGTTCTTTAATAATCATTGTTAAGTATGTACTTACACAATAATTGTATTTAATTATCAAACGCAGCTACAACGGAGCTTACAGCAAAAGTTGGAAAATATATTAGCTTCAAGTTGGTGGGATCATGACGCTGAATCTCTCCACAACTTTCTGCAATCTAATCAAACACAGCATCGGTGACCCATACCCGTATAGCAATGCGTGCGTGTGGCATATTACCGGAAGTACAGGCTCGTCTCTAGATAGATAACATAAATGTTTTTTATTTTTTTTAAATAATTAATTTTTAAAGTACTTTTAATTGTTATCCAATTTATTATTTATACTTTACCATAACGAATAACTTAGTTCTATTATTAAAAAAAATTGTATTTATATCTATTATAAATCAGATTTATTAATCATTTACTTTAAAACAAAATTGACTTTGGGAAATAATTCAATTACAAATTTTTCCTATTTGATAATTTAAATAACACTCTTATTAGTTAATACTAACATTAAAAAATATTTTATTTTCATTTTTTATGTATAGAAAAAATCGTTATTTAGATGTTAAGACCACTATGTACTCTTATATTAATTAAAATTATTATGAGACGATCATTGAAACACAAATAATTAGATCATTCTACAAATAGTATTAGTAGTAAATATTATAACAATTTCAATATTTAATTAGTTGTATGGAAATAATTAAGTAAATTGATACGTGAATAAAAACAAGGATAATTATATATTGATATAAATTAATAATTAATTTATATTCTTAATTTAATATATAATATATTACTTATATTTTAAAACTCACTATAAAATATATCAAGAATTTTTAAATTTCCAATAATGAACATATTATAGTATTATTAACTAATGTGTTTATCTTTCACACTTTCTAAATTATAAAATGTGTTCATAAATAATGCGTAAGTTCAAATAGTTTTTTCAAATTGAATCAACGTCGTTGTTGAAACTTTAAATCATATTATGTCTGAAACTTTTACGACCAAAAAGAATAGGATAAAAATTCACTTAAATGTTTAAATAATGGTTTGCGTAAATTTTTATGAGCATTTCTTGTCTAGACATATTTAAGTTTCCTTATCATTAAATTATTTTATTTTATATAAATAAATTATAATCATTTTATTATGGTTCTCTCTCTATGTTTATATATATGTAATATACATTAAAAAATATCAAAATATTAAAATTGTTATGTTTCTAAACTTTTTCTCTTGTTATTTACTTGTAACTGACATTTATATAATTGAAAGTTAAACAAATATTTTTTAAATTATTTTATAATTAATAAATTACTTTACTAATGATACATCTATAACAATTTATGTATCAAAATAAATTAAAATGACGTATTGTATCTGAAAATAAGATTAACGGTTAGTATGAAAATAATATTATTTATTGAAATTTTTGATGAAATTGTAAAACATACATTTTTTTGTAATAATAGTAAGTATATTATAGAACAGATAATCTTTTTGATTATTTTGCGATTTTTTATAAAATATTAAATTTAAGGTAATGGACACAAAATTTTCACTTATGAGAGAAATATTTCAATTCTATATACAACTTTTATGTCATATTAATTAATAATTTTATCTATAACAAAAATAAATTTATAAATTTTCAATTTATATTACAATTATATATATATATATATATATATATATATATATATACAATTAAACCCAATAATTAAAATTCAGGACGTACCGTATTTTAGATGTTTAAGAAGATGCTGATAGTATGTTAAAGATACCATAGTTAAATTACTGGTTATTTTCATTCGTATTAAAAATTATTTTATAAAATCATATTCAATACTTCGAACTGTTATTTTTATACTGTATTATTATATATTGTACTTTGTTTTACTATTTATATTAATTTCTTGACTAAATTATTTTTATGAATGAAAACGTTTATACCATTCTCTATATAAAAATGTATAATAAATATACGAAGGTTATTTTAATTAATGACATATGTATGTTAACTCATATATGTAATAATATCATAATTTTATTTAAAAAAGTATTGTGTAAAAGTTTTATTATAGATAAGGAAATTATTTTATATATACATATATTGATTTTCGAATAGAATAGTATAAATAATAAATATTTAAATAATATAATAAGAGATCTATTTACTCTATATTCTATTTAGGATATAAAAAATAAAAATCAAATATAAAATGGTACAAAAAGTATTTTTTAAAAAAACAAACTGAAGATATATAATTTCTAAGAAATATAAAATTTAACAGTAATTATAAAAAGAATTTCAAAATATTTTTTATTTAAGAATAATATATATATATTTGTAATTTTATAATTTTTGAAAAAATAACATATAATATATATATATATATATATATATATATATATATATATATATATAGTTTTATATCTAGGTTAATAGTTTTTTATATTCTTTTATATTTAAATATGACGTAAAATGTAAATATAATTAACTGTACTGCAAACAAAGCTAACATGTTCTAAATTTGATAACATAATCCTAATAAATTATTTTAAAGTGTTAATGTTGCCATATGAGTTTTATATTTTTAACTAAATTTCATAATATAATAAAATTTTATTACACTAATTAACATTCCAGATAATATTTTTGAAAAGAAAATATCTCATAAATTTGTTCAGTATTTAGATATAAAAAAATATTTTACTTGTATTAAGAAACATACCTTAATATTAGAAATGACTGGAAAGTATTAACAAATAATTATGTTTAAATACTCAATATTTTAATTTTAACTGCAATTATTGTTAAAATAATTAAGGGACTTAACATATATATATATATTAAAGTATAATTTATTCAGTAATAATTGTTTCTACTAAAAGTACGTTATTTATTTTATTACAAGCAAAAAGATAAGGTTATAAATGAATAAAATCCTAATTAAGAATGCAATACATATTAGGGCGTCAAATTTACATGACGCCTACCCTGACAGTAGAATTTTGATCCACCCACTTACATTCGAAGTATAGTAAGCTGGAAGGGAAGCTCTTTCAAGACTAATCTTGTCACAGACAGTGTTGATGAAAACGCTCTCGCTGTCCTCATTGCTCTGACAAAATTTTCAATCCATCGCAGTCCGTTTTACTGGTTTTTATTGTCTAGAAAGATATACAGTACTTTTGTATGCTGAATGACGTACAGACGGTCCGATTTAAATCATTTCCAGTAGCATTTGATGTGCCACTCTTTACATATCGAACGCAGTCGCGAATGACGGTAAAGAAAAAAAAAGCGTCCGAAACGCCTTCGCGGGGTTCGAATCAGTAATATTGCCAATTTCTTCTTTATAGCTTTACTGGAATTTTATTGTTTGAACTGACACGTTGGGAAAAGTTTAATGTTTTATATATAAAGATTTCATGACTCGGATGAAAATTCATTCCTATTGTCGGGGATTTTTTCCGACAAGGTTGTGAATTTTCAAATGAGATTGACGATGTTCGACGACATTCAAATAAATGGAATGCATTTTGTGGTTTTAAAGATTTGTGTTTTTAAATTATATATATATATATATATATATATATATATATATATATATAAAATAAAAAAAATATCTATTTTGTAATTTAAGTTCTATTTTTATCTGAAAATTGTTATAAAATAATATATATATATATATATATATATATATATATCATGTTATTTCTTTTTATAAAAAACAAATCAAAAAAGAAAGTTCTTTTATAATATGTAAAAGAAATATGTTCGATTTTTTTTATTTTTAGTTACAAATATTTTTATAGGGCGATAAAGTAAAGAGAAAAATAAATTTTTAACTGTTAAAAAGCGTTTTTGATACGGAAACCGAAAGTTTTAACAAAGAAAAGTATCCGAACCAGAACCAACAAAATGATAACGATTGCAAAAAGATCGTGGTGAGAATATGAAAAATATCATGAGGAAAACGTGCAAAGTTTTCACTCCATATTCAAATGAACGCGAAATATCGAGTTTCAAGTCGACGAATATCGACGAGAGGTAAATTTAATAAGATCGTTTGGCACACCTAAGCTATTGTCAAATACGTCGTTACCGAACGTACAACCGACCGGCGTGTCGAGGAAATATTGTTTATTTTGATCAGATCTCGAGTTCTTTCTATTTGGTATATGTCTTTAATATTATATTGTACGTTTGATGTCTTTACGTTTGATCATTATTTCGTAAACTAAGTGTATAAATGCTGTTATTCCTATATAAAATTTATATATTTTTCGTTTGAAACTGCTTTTGAAATACAATAAGAATAACGGAGAGAATATTTTTTAACGAATTCTCTTAACTTTTATATATATATATATATATATATATATACATATTCCTTTTTTGAATAATTTTGTATATAATGGAAACTTATTTAAATTAGTATTATTTATATATTTTCCATTTTATACACTTTCTTCTTATAAATATTAAAAAACCGTTGAAAGTAAATTGATATATATATATATATATATATATATATATGTGTGTGTGTGTGTGTGTGTGTGTATGTGTAAAAAAGTTTATATGAAAAGGAAACATTTATCTGAATATATAATAAAAGAAAAAATATATAAGGTATATATTTTCGTAAGTCTGTGTAGATAGTAAAATAAACAATATTTGTTACCTGTTAGAGTTAATAGTGAATACTTCCTGGTGTGTATACTACAATTTTAAGGAAATATTAAAATTCGAGAGAAACACCCCAGCAAAAATGTGTTGCTGTGAACTGAATCACCACTATATATCACGTGAGTGTAAAATAAATTTAAAAACAACAAAACGTACGCACGCCGTGCTTTAACTGCACCCAATTTTCAATAATTTAGCACTCTCGACACGTACGCATTTCTTATATATACGTGTATCGTTTTTCTTGCTTTTGTTGCAGAATCATATGTCAAAGTCAATGCTTATTCTGATCTTCTAAAGTAACACGTTGTTAACGTATACAGTTTTTGAAAACTTGCGTGATATTGTCCAAAAGAATATAAAAGTTCACGGACGTGATAAACTATATTGTTTTTTTTTCGATACATTAATCATTCATACGATGTCCTACTTATTTGTTTTATTCCATATAAATTATTTCGATATTTTCTATTTTGAATTTATTGATTTAAATATTTGCTTACGCATCATTTTTAGTCAATATCATATTTTTATGGAAATTCTTCTACTATCGTAAATTCACCTAAAAAAGTAAATATCATCTAAAAAGTTTTACGCCGTAACCTTTTCATCTTATGAATTTAAATTTGTTTCTTTTGTATTAAGAATAAATATACTGTTTTTGAATATTATACATGTTTATACTCATAAGTACTTTTTTTCATATTTTTTCCATCGTTATTTTATGAAATATGATATTAAACATGATTAATATTTTAATTCAATTTAAATATCATATTTAATAAAACTATTTGAGATTTACGTTTCACGTTTATTACTATTAGAATAAAATTGATTATATTTTTAATCAATATTAATGTTATTAAAACGGATTAATCTCGACAGTAATGTCTCCTTCTTGGAAATACATCCCCAAAATATCAATTTTCGTAAATTTCTGATCCAACTATTTAATACTGACGCAATCTCAACATCGCGGACATTTGTATGTAACATAGCCTATGTCAACATTGGATACAGACCGCTCTAATCCTTTGAAACGTGGCTCCTTTTCAAACACGAACACGCCATCGTTAAATGTCTTCAGAATTAATGTCCCTGCAATAGACTAGTGGCTGTCAACGACAATGTTTACAAGGTAACATTAAATCGAGGATGCGTGTTCATGTTGACAAATTAGAAATATCAGGCACTTTTTTGTCTTTAACTATAGATAGCATGTTTTTTTTAGAAGTTTTCCTTAAAATATTGTTATTCATTTGATACCAACATTATTTATTATCTAAATTTGAATTATAAAACATTTGTTGTAATTTATAGACAAATACTAAAACATATTATTTTTAACATGATTAAAAATATATATTAAATAATATTATTTTTAAATTTAGTACAGTAAAAGTATAACGTATTAACAAAAAAAATACAGATTATTTACATAAACTCATACCATATATGATTATTTTAGGTTATTATAAATATATTTTATATATCCAATTATTTTATATAGTCAATATCTTCAATAAACATTTTTTCAAAACATATAAAAATAATTTGGTTTCACAAATTTTATTAAGGAAAATATTGCTTTTTCTAGTCCTGAATTCACTTTTATTTTATTTTATACTTTATTATTGTGTAGTATATTTCTGCTTAATATTTTACGTCTTATTTGTAAAATTTTAATATTTTATTGAGCTGAATTTATTTCAGTATATAATTATTATAAGATTAAATTCATTTTTCAATATCACTTCCAATAAAATATCATTTTATGAAAATATTGAAAAAAACAAATATATTTATTTTTAAAAGAGCATTATTATATTTCAAATAACAAGACATTGAAGGCTATTTAACGAGGTGCTATAGTAATATTTTTATATTATTCTTTCAATTAAAACATTTTTTTGTGTCAAAAATAATTAATACCAAACAATATTGTAAAATTATTCAATAACTGATTATTGAAAGAATATATAGTTTTATTGAGTATTCAGAATATAAAATATTTCATTTTATATAAATGGTATTAATGAACTATTATAGAAATTATTAGAAACGATAACAAGTACATAAACTATTATTGAATTAATTATAAATTTATTTGACCTATTGTAATATTTTCTTAAGAAATATTACTAGAATTATAAAATTATTAACGAATTTTTAAAAATATAATTTCGAGATAAAAGCAATAATTCCATATAATAATGTTAATACAAGTACTTTTGAAATTACATTAGCGTTAATCTAAATTTGAAAGATAATATTTTTCACTTATGGAAATATATAATTTTCGTCTGAAATTCATTAAATAATATTTATTTATACGTATTTAATAACCACTTACTTATTACCCATTTAATATAATATTATAATACATGTGATAACTGAAAACGGAAATACAATAGCCTAATTAAATATAAATTAATGAATCGTATTGAGTTTAATTTCATTGAACGCTTCCAAATAAAAGCACAAATATAAGCAACTTTAAATAATGTTTATCGTAAACATGGTTTGATATTTGTACGTATATTATCTATGTATGTGTGTGCGTGTGTTCATGTTTTAGATATTGAATACGTTTCTGTTTATTTATATATATATATATATATATATATATATATATATATATATATATATATAATGTTTAAGTGTTTGTATGAATGTATATAGAGTGTGTTTGTGTTTGTATTACAGAGTACATATGTTCGTTTCAGTGGATGTATGAACGTGCGTGATGCGTTGGGGTTTGTTTGCACGTAGCAAACATCGGACATGAATTAAAGTTGTTTGCGTAACGAAATTCAGCTAATTCACAAATCGTTCATTATCATTGTGTCATTATCGTTGTCACTGTGTGCGTGTTGGTTCATCTACGTGCACTGTAAGTTCTTTGTACATACATTGTGTGTTTTTGCTGAGTAAATACAGAAAGCAGACGTTGAACGACTTCTGTGAAAACGAAATTTATATTCATAGTTTTCAGGCTAATACACAAGTTGATTCTATGTAATGTTTTATTTTTAAATCGATTTCTTGTTTGTTTGAGTGAAGATGTTTTCAAACATTAACCAATGATTAATTCAATTTTATAGAAAGACTCATTTATAATTCGTGAATAATATGGTGTTTTTATAGAGAAAAAAATAAATAATTATCTATATTAAAGGTGAAATATTATTATTTTAAAATAAATAAAATAACAAGAGAGAAATATAGAATAATAAATATTAAAATGCACAATTATATTTACATACGATGATCAAAATAACAAAAATATTATATTTTTAACAGGAAAAATCAAAAGTAACAAAAATATTTACACTACTACACAATTTCATCAATAATTATTTTCGATTATTCGGTATATTAAACATTTTCATTATTCTGAAGAGATTTCCATTTTGGGTATATTAATTCTTGATTTAAGTCAAATTCTCTGATAACTAATTATTAGATTCGTATGTATGGGTCGTTCATTAATAACAATTCACTGCAGTGACAGCTCTGAGAATTCCTATCGTTAAAGGCTGATATATAATTGTTGATTTACATTATATTAATTGATAAGTTATTGACAGTTTCGAGATAACTTTATATTAAAATAACGTTGAAAAGTATACAGTTTTATAATTGAATTTTTAATTATGAAAATTTCTATTAATATTGGTATTTTCTCAGAATCTGATCTAAATTTTCTTGTGAATTTAAATTATAGTTCAGATTAAGAAATTAAAAAATGAATAAGATTATATTTTTAAATTTTTTTTGTTATGAATAGTTTTGAAATAGCTTTATTTGTATTTAATGGAATTAAACATTTTTCTGATATTAATTTTTTTTAGTTATTTATCTTTAGGAACACAATTATATAATAGAAAAATAGCAACTATTTTTTGCAATTAACTTAAATTACTGTTTTTAAATGTATTTCTTTATATTATATGAAATTTATATTTATTTATTATTAACATTTGTATTTTTATATACTGTTTGATTAATTCTCATATAATTTTTAATTGTTTATAACAAATATGAATTCCAAAGTAATATAAAATAAAAAAAGTTAAATTTGAGCATGTTAGGATTTGTATGCTATTAACTGTTTTTCTAATATAACAGATGTAAAATAAACAATAGATTTACAAATTAATAATACAAATATGTGTGTAAAAATTGTAGACAAAAATTTATTGAATATATTTTAGTTTCAATATCAAAGATGACAAAATAAAAAGCAAAAAAGGCTAGTGCATTAGTACAATATTCTCCATATATAATAACAGTCTAGATCGGTGCGAATATTTATCGGCTTTCTTTCAAATAATTTCTTAAGCATTTTGAACAAAGAGAACACAAGTAACGTCTCTTGCAATTCCGAAGACCACGTCGATGTCTTCTGTCAGCAAAACTTACTACCATTTCTTTACTATATATTCAACCAAACACTATGTGTGTGTAAGTCTTTGTATATACGACGTGTTTTTCCTTCGTTTTTCTTACAAGCACACCGCCACTGCTGCTGATTGCTTCTCGTACCAGAGACATAGTACAACGAACATAATCCGCAATTCTCATCGCGTCATCTTCAGTCAGCATTAACACTTGTTTTCTGATTGAAGAAAATATCTTTAAGAGACTTTCGTTCGTCGTTTCTGACAATACTGTAATTTGATGAACGATCTGCTTTATTTTTCAGTTACTACAGCCAAAATCTAAATTAAAACGTTTATATCTGATGTGATTTTACAGTTTCTTGTTAATGAATTTTGACTATATATATATATATATATATATATAATTGTACAATTTTATCAAAATAACATAAAAATTTCATTAACATTTAATTATATTTGAATAAAAATTATTGATGTACTAAAAATCTTATTATAATTTAATCTTTTGGAAATCAGTAATTACTATTAAATTTTTTAAACGAGATTTGGTGTAATAAATTCAAATTAAATAAACATTTAACTAATTTTTCAAATTTTTAATTTAATATAGAATAATAGATTTTTAACATATTTTGTTGCGTTTATTTTTGTTTTATAAATTAACATACATTCTATTTTATTTCACAAAAGAAAAGAAAAATTGCTTTAAAAAGAAAACTACAATTCAAATAAAACAATACAGTAGCAAATTTTTCATCCTCTAATGTTATATATTCAAACATATTGTCTTCAAAAAGACAATATGAATCACGTGCAAATAAATTAGTGTAATTATACAATAACGAATAATTATAGTCATAAAACCCGTACTTATCTTCTACCTGAACTTATTTTATTCAAAAACTTTATATAAATATGAATCCTTTGTTTTATTATTCATACTAGACATGCTTGAAATAAATAATGTGTACTTATATATATATATATATATATATATATATATATATATATATATATATATGTTATGATAGTTATAAATACTATTTTCAATAGTAATTAAATGTAAAGTAAAAATGAAAAATATTAAAATAAACTCCATAAAAAACTTAGGCATATATAAATAGTTGTTTATAAAGTACTTAATTAATTATTAAAATTATTTTTTAATATACATTTTGTATCTTAATGAAAAAATCACATATATGTTTCAATAGGAAAAATATAAAAATTATTTTTGGATGCAATTCTATAAACATTTTAATTATTTTTTATTTAATGTTAACCTTTTTACATTTTAACAAATTAATTTATGTACTAAATATTAAAAATACGTTTTTATGTATTTGTTTATATATATATATATATATATATATATATATATATATATACACTTGTATAAAACTAAAGTAGTTTTGTTAAATATTATTTTATTGTTGTACAATAAAATAATATTGATCAGCATATATACCAGGATACAAATTTGGAACAACGTTACAAAATTAAGCATATAAATAATTCAATAGCAAAACTTCTATTATTTTAGTTTTAAATACTGTTGTCGCTATTAAAAAAGTTTTAATTAAATTTTGTAGAATTGTTTTTATAACGTTTATAAATATTCATTTTCTCAGCGTGATTTGCATGAACATTTCAAATATGTGTACTAAAATTATCCAAGGGAGAAAAATGTTCCTGAAATTTTTTACGTGAAAGCTGTTTAAGTTTCAAAGTTCATTTTTGTGGACGTTGTATTGGTTTTGACATTTTTATGATTGGTTCATATTAAATTTATTTAATTAAAAACAATTACAAAAATTAACTTTTTATTTAATTGTAGGTTATATTAGTCTTATATATTTTCTATATATAGCTTTTTTATTTATTTACTACTTAAATATATATGATAACAATATTGTAGTATTTTTTTGTATGAATTATAATGATGTTTAATAATTATTTAACGCCATTAGTGATCTTTTTAAATAATTCTACTGAAAATGTAGTTATTTTTTAAAATGAACATTTATACAATATAAATATGTACACTTTTGTTAATCCTTTTTTAAGAAAAAAATATATTTATTTATAACTGTTTTTCATTAACATTTTTATATGTATATATATATAAATATATATATATATATATATATATATATATATATATATATATATACATACGCATTTTCATGCGTATATGGTAACTCAGTTAATCTCAATGAAGTATGTGCAGCATCTGAAAAGAATTTATCATTAGATGAATTCCCGTAAGCTTTAAATGAGCTTCATATATCTATCTATATATCTGTGTATATATATATTTATATATATATTTATATATATATATATATATATATATATATATATATATAAAATTAAGGTTTAGTATAATATATGAACACAATAGATGGTAGTCGACGATCAATTAAATAGTCTACCCACGCAGGCTGACGAACGAACATCGCAATATAATCCGGAACGCACTTCACGAAGACGTATTTTTTTGTTGCTTTCTGTCTGTAAGCTTACACATTTAATCATCAATCAATTTCGCGGTGATGGTAGATGAAAAGAGGTACATTCTACTGTACTTTAACACGACGGCAGAGCTATAAAAACCAGTGCCACGGAAAAAAAGTATCCTATTATGACCATTTTATATCCCACTTATCTGCTTGTTACATAACGTCGATTTCGAATACTTTTTCCTATACGGGGATTTATAGTAT
This sequence comes from Neoneuromus ignobilis, assembly GCA_029203775.1. Taxonomy (NCBI): domain Eukaryota; kingdom Metazoa; phylum Arthropoda; class Insecta; order Megaloptera; family Corydalidae; genus Neoneuromus; species Neoneuromus ignobilis. The sequence goes on along the minus strand of CP092094.1, from coordinate 12,031,147 downwards.
TATGTTAGCTGTATAAATCAGCTATTATTGCTCGAGGGAGCTGTACAAGTCCGCGTTAGTACATTTATCAAAATGGTATGCAATACTTCATGGCTTATTGCATTTTTCAGTGAAGGCGAAATATGTACGTTTCCGTATAAATTACACAATTATTGTTAGGTTTTGGTTTTTATTTGTACTGAGATATTTATGATCGTGTTCTTATGTTTTAAGGTGGAATACGAACAAGTACTAACGTTATTATTAAAATACAAGGTTTCTTCTTATATAAAGTAGTTTTATTTTCACTGCAAATACTAGTTATACTTTTAAATAAATAAACGAATTAATAGTGTGCTTGTAATAAGAGCAAAATTAACTTAATACCTAATTTACTATAAAACATACTTTTAAAAACTTTCCTAACTTTAAAAAATTATAAGATTTTTTCCATACAAAAAAAAAACATATTTTTTTTAAAGATGCATTATAAAGTGTAAAGAATTTTAGAGAATAAAATATTTTAAAAGCAGTTATCTTTTAAATTTGTAAAAAAAATTAATGAAAGTTTTAAATAATATTTGTTATAATGTTTTTTTGTAACAATTAAAAAAGAATTATAATTTAAATTTTTCCAAAAAAAAATTTTTTTAAATAGTATATAATCTATTATTTTACAGTACTTAATATACTATGAAATTGCAATTTCAAAAATCTACTAAATTTTATTATTTTATTTTTTGAAATCAGTTAAAAAAAGAATTTTATAAATGTTCTTCTTCGCAGTCTTTCAATATATATATATATATATATATATATATATATATATATATATATATACACATATACATATACGAATATGTTAATTAAATGAATCTTAATGGGCATTTAGATACGTTCTTGAAGTTAAAGCATAGATAGTTTTCTTTTTTGTAAAAAGAGTAAAAAACTAAGAGATTATATTCTAGAATGCAGTGAACAGACTGCATGATTACATGACCCAATTTCTAAACACGTATGTACGTGAGTTAGCTTGTTTGCTTATAGATATGCAATTGCTGTTTGTTGTTGCGACACGTTCATTAGGGGGGTGGTAAACACCAATCAACTGTATTCTGGATTAGCAGTTCAGATAGTAAATACCTTTTCTCGCCTTTATGCTCTCGTAATGTTTTCATTTGATTTTAAATATATACATATATATATATATATATATATATATATATATATATATATATATATATATTAAAATTTATGTAACTATATATTAAATAAATAAAAAGTACACTTTTAATATAATTTACTATTTTAAATTTTCTAACCATAATTTTTAATACAAGTTACAAGTTCTATATTAAATCTATAAATAAATAATTTTAGAGAATATAGAAAAGCAAAAAAATGGAAGTTATTTTTGTCAAGAGTTTCATAATTATTAAATTTATACATAAAAATACTATACAAAATAATTTCTAAAAGTTGATAGATATATAATTTATTATCATGAATTTAACAACTTCTTTAACTTATTTCACAAATAAAAAAAGGTAATGAAAGTGAAATGTCAATATAAGTTTTATTAGAAAAATATATTTATATTTAAAATAATATGATTTATGCAAGAAATATATTTTATTAAATTCAAGTATTATCAATTTATTCAGAATGATATTAATATTCAAATATATTTTAAGATATTTATATAATAAAAACTGACAGTTTTTTTATAAAGACTAATATTTAAAAAAATGTATTAAAGATGCTGTAAGAATAATTTTTTATCAAATATTTTGAACCAAAATATAAATCATTTATATAAACAAATAATATTTAACAAGGTAACTGTTATTTTTCCAAATTTTTTAATTTAATTAATACTTTTATGTTAGCACTTCTAAAACATATTTTTATATTAAATATAAATGCAAGAGAATTGTTTTTATTATATATATATTAAAAACACATTTCGTACATTAATTATCTTCAATAATTGATTATTTATATATATTGTATCTAGATATGAACTTTATTTTATGTTAATATTTTATTTTCATTGAATATTATCACAAAACAAGCTTTCAGTAAATAATTTTTCAACACCGAGATTCATTCTCATCGGAATTGTATGTAATAGCCATACAAGTCTATTATTGTAAATCCCCAAACGGTTCACAAACATCGCTAAACCCTTTTCGCTTGGTCTCCGTCCAGCCGATTAAAATAACAACACACTCTTGCAGTAAACACTCATGATGTAAAAGATGCGTCGAGGGTATTCAATGTGTTAAAATGGGTTGCAAACCAACACTTCAGCATTGTTAATTAAATTATTTGTACAGTACTTTTGATGTAATTTGAACCTTGTACCCTTTGTACTAGAAATAAATTACCTAAACGTAAGAGAAATGTATAGACTGTTTCTATATAATTTTGAAAGTATACAAATACTGAAAAATATGTACATATTTATAACGTTGTAATAAAATATAAATTTTTTAATGCATCTCTCTGAAAATGAAGTACAACAAACGTTGATATTGGATAGCATTTGACAAAAATGGTTCCGGTAGGTTTTTAGTCCCTTGAGTTCTTGTAAACACTGAACGCGTCAAACCAGATGTCACAAATTAAAGTCAGGACGGGTGTTCGTTTTTTTTTTGTAGAAGAATAAAAAAAGGGTTTTTCATCGGTCGTTCGTTTCATGTATGATTTTTCCGCAACTTTCTGATGCATACATAAACAAAACCGACGAAATGTCAGCCTTGTGTTAAAATTTTTATCGCAAGTTTTTCGTACTTTGAATATTCATTTTGAAAAGGTATATACATTACAAAAAAATGTTATTTTTTATACATTTATATTTTTAACGGATATTTTCTGAAATATAAAACGATATAAAGTGAAATTTTTATATAACGTAAAATGATGAGCTCGATAAATGTAACTTTATTCAAAGCACATCGTTAACTTTTGTGAGTGTTAAATATTAATATATTAAAATATTCAACTAATTATATTAATTATATTTTTGGTACAAAACTTTTATATATTTAAAATTATTTTCTTAGAAATGCTTAATTAATTATTTAAAACCATTTTTTCAATTTCCATTTCTATAATTACATGTAAAGGTACATATCTTTATATATATATATATATATATATATATATATATATATATATATATATATATATATATATATATCATTAAATTGATCATTACGATGTTAGTGAACATTTTCATGTACATAATTAATATAAAACGTGGAATTTAATAAACTCACTAATAACTATTGAAGTGTTATTGTTTTCACTAAGTAAATTACATTTTTCATTCAATAAGTTGATTATAATTTCTAATAATAATAAATATTTTTGATTCGAATAACGCTCTTTATAAACCGAGATCTATTTTTTATTTTTATATGGTTGAAATAATTGTAAAACTATATTTAGAATCTTTTTATATCTTCCTTGTATATTTTTCTTTTATAAAAATAATATAAAAGAAAGATTTTACAATTCGTTCAATTCGTTGACAAATGTATGATATAAATGAAATGTACCACTGTACAGATTCATATGAAAAGTTTACGATAACAAAAGCTACTATTTTGTACACACATAAAGATTGTATAAAGTTTTACGAACAAGAAAAGAAAATGGTCAACCAATTCGCTTATCTCAAAAATCCAACATTTCCGAAGGAGTTACGACATATCAATAATAAAAAAGCAAACTCACTTAGAAAACACGACGTATTTGTTATATTTCAGTACAACAACTACAATGTTCGCGGACTGAAGAACATTGATCGCAATTTCATGCTGTGGCCACACGGCGGATAGGCCAACTTGTCACTCAAGTCGCCATAAACTCGACGCAAGTGGCATCTGATGACGGAAGAACAACAAGCGCCTTCATTTCCGGTATTTCTCACTTAACTCCTTGTCCTGTTGCCTGACACATTATGTAGTGTCATGTTACCAATCATATAGAGGGACGCTCTGACGTCCTTTACGCGATTCTTGTGGACAGGAAATTGTATCACTGTGTTTGTAACACGATGAATTGATTTCATTTTGACAATGATTATCACTTATACTCTCGTTCACATGACTCATTTCCTTTGAATTTTGTTTAAAATATACAATTATGTTATTCTTTTATGAATTTATTAAAAATATTTATCAACATGAAAAGAAATATTGAATGCTTACAGGTATTAAAATTTAAATGGAAGCACTTGACATATAATATTTTTTAAAAGAAATATAATTCTAAGAAATTAATAATAACGTTTTCTTGTATACTTATTTCAAGATGATATTATAAATTAATTTATAAAATTGATATCTATTTATATTTCTTTTCTCAATATATATATATATATATATATATATATATATATATATATATATATATATATATATACATAGTTTGCATCACCGTGTATTATACGGGAGATTGCGTTCGATTCCCAGTCGGAGAGTCCCTCACTTTCAAGGGTTGAGCATGAAGGCCGACAACCTCATCTTGTAAAAAAATAACTGTCGAAAAGTTAAGGGAGTAAACCCCGAAAAAAAAATTTTTCATCAATACGCTTGGTCAGCGTGGTGAATATATGACCAACCAGTGAATGTTAGCATTCATTGAGGCTTTCGTCCAGTAGTGAATTGATATAGGCTTTATGATGTGTGATCTGATATATATATATATATATATATATATATATATATATATATATTTATATAAGTGTATCAAGTACTAATGAATTTTATGAAAAAAATGTTTATTTATTATTACTAAAATATATTAATTATAAAACATATTAATGATTTTAAATTGTTTGTATTTAATATACAAAGTAATCATAAAATGAATGTAATTCAAAATTATATAACCATTTTCAAGTTTAAATATAAATATCTAAATATAATCACATAAAAAATGAATTTCTAACCTTAAAGAATAGGTAATTTATTTTGAAACTTTTGTAACCTAAAACTAACAATTATTATTAAATATTCAAAGAAATCTAATGTAATTTATGTAAACAAAATAATTTAATGAAATTCTATACTAATTTTTATTATGACGTAGGTATATTTTTTTTCAATGAATTGGTAATTGATACAGCTATAAATAGTTTAGTTGTGAATGATATTATATATATATATATATATATATATATATATATATATATATATATATATATATATATATATATATATATATATATTTGTGTGTATGTGTGTTTGAATAGATATACTAGTGTGTGCATATCTATTTATATATATTGAACTGAAAAATATTGTAAGTAGTAAGCCCATAAATAAATTATTAAAAAAAGGAAATCGAACACGTGTAAGTATATTATAATGAAATATGGAAACAAATCTGTTGTTTGGAACACGATGTGATATGAATGACATTAAAATGGTTTTTTTTTGACATACTAATTACATAATCGTGCATCTGCTATTTGTGCACACCTCCAGGTTATATATGTAATCGAAATGATACTTCAATCACATTTATCCAATGTCCCCTAAAATAGAAATTCACGTGTATCAAACATCGTATTTTAATAATCATCAAAAGTAATTAAAATGAAAAATTACTTTTTTTGATATTTTTCCCTTTTCATAATAATTGATAATCATTTATTTATTAATATCTTTAGTTTTATTTATCATTTTCAATGAACATAATTAACGAAATGAAATAATATTTTGTATTTTTTAAAAACATACATTATCTTTTTAATTAATCATGTGTGAGAGGTTAGTATATAATTTTTTATATCATTCCACGTATTTATCACCCACATACATATACATATATATATATATATATATATATAGAGAGAGAGAGAGAGAAAGAGAGAGAGAGAAAATAACAGAGAAAAATGTATATTCATAAAATAAACCTATATGTTAATTTAAAAAAAATACATGGTAGATTCATGTCTTTTTCGACGTAAAAAATCCATATATCCTATTTAGTTTATAAATCATTAAATTTATGTTAATGTTCTGTATAATGAACATACAGAAATCAAATAATTATATTTGTACAGAATTTAATTATACTTTATTTTTATTAATAAACAATATGACGGGTGAATTTTTTTAATATAGCTCTTTCATAAAATATATTTTACATCTATTTCATAAATAAAATATTTAGTTACTTAAAATGATATTATCTACATTTAAAAGAATTTATATTGATTACTAAACGTTTCTTGTTTTTAATTTATAATTAAATTTCAATTAAAAAATATGACGTTTTTAAATTAGTGAAATTTTTTATTATTCTTGGAAATCGTAATTTATTTTTCCAACAAATATCCAATTTATATTATAAAATATTCTTCAGATGATTTCTTTGACTTCAATAATATTTTTAATAAATAATTCATATTGTTTAAAAAAATAATATACAGCTTTATAGTAAAGGTCAATGCACATAAACATTTGTTGATTTTTTATATATTTGAAAAATTTAAATAAGATTTAAAACTGTGCTGAATTTAACATTACATTTAATACTATCTCGTGATAATTCATTGTATTATAAATTGGAGTTATGTAGTGGAAAAATCTAATTTTAAATTTTACCAGATTTGTTTCTTTTCTTAAGAAACTTCTTTTATCTTATTACAAACCTAGAATTTTAATTGAAGACTCGATAATAGCATTTATGTGATAATCAATAAATTTATTGAAATCGTGAAAGTATTTTCTAATAAAATCCTGTAATCATTAATGTTTTGCGCTGTGATGTATATTTACTTTCTATATACACGTCTATATAAGAATTTAATGACATATTTTTTCATTATTAAATACGAATCATTCGTAAAATTATCAAAACATGTAAGCTAGTTACTAACAAAATCCTTTTTTCCACTTGTTTTAAAAATGAAGCTATGACATATATTTTACAGAGAACGTTTCCTCGCCAAAAATAAACAATTAAAAATTATATCACAAGATTAGCATGTACGTTTCACAAACCGTGAACATAAAAAAAACTAACATCAAATCAGATTATCAGGACCGTTGGATTATGGCGTACCGTAAAAGGTTTCTTTTTTACGCCCAGTTGTCTCCCCCTACTGGAGTTAAAATGAAATGCGTGTCTTGTTAAGATTTACACGGCTAATTTGCATTCCTTGCGGTCTCCAAAATCAGCTAGCAAATAACAAGCGAGTTTGGAAATAAGAAAAGGAAGAAACATGTATACAATTCTATAACTGAACCGTGTTGCATAAAAAATGAGATCGTCCTAGATTGATGTCAGTAGCGTGCAAGAAATCAACTTTAATTATTATAAAGTATAATAAATTTGTTAAGGATTTAAAGAAAAAAAATAATATTCATCGTAAAGAAATTACATATATTATGTTGATAATAAAAAAGGTTTTTTATTTTTTTAATAGATAATTTAATAACAGCAATTTTTACTAATCTGTGTAATGTTTTTGATTTACACAATAATTGTAATAACATTGAAACTTCTATTAAAAATATATCAAGTGTAGATAAAAATATATTTATTTGGAGTTGCATCAAAAATATTTCAAGACCAGACAACTGTAATTAAAGTTTTGATCAATTTGTCAATTTTAAAAATATATCAGTTAAAAAACAGGAAATTTATATTATTTATTATGTCAATAATGAATTAAACTCATTATATCTTTATTTATTTTTAATAAATATAGTGATTATTTTCTTACTTATAAAACAATATTTTAATGCAAATCCTTAATATTAATAAATAAACAATTATAATATATATTTTAATGTCATATTAGCAATGATTAATATATATATATATATATATATATATATAATATAATTATAAAATAATTTAACAACAAATTTAAAAAAAGAACTTCATATAAACTATTTCTAACCAATGACAAAATGTGAGATGTAAGAATGAGTACATATTTTTATATTTAAAAAATATAAATAATTTTGCTGTTAAATGTTAATGTCATAAAATTAATTTTCATTTAAAATGTAGTTTATAATTCATATTGATAATTCAAATAAACAAATTTAATTCATATTTATTTATTCAGTGTTCAGAATAATTAATATCTCCATATTACTACATATATATATATGTGTGTGTGTGTGTGTATGTATGTTTGTATATATATATGTATGTATGTATGAATATGTGAATAAACTTTTAATATTAAATTTAAATGAAGTTATCCCAAGCAAAATAAATGAATTAAAATTTTAAAATTGTACCGCTACTGAATGCTAAACCAATTCTATTTACCGTACTCATTTTTATTGCAATGGAGAAGGAAAACTCGACACGATGGAAATGTAATGTGTAAAAGAAGCTGAAAATTTTCTTTCAGTGTATGCTGGATTCATATCAACAACATATTTAACATTTACAGCTGCGAATTTCTGTGTGTACAATTTTAAATGATTTTCTCTCTTTCATTATACACATAATATATAATAATACGCATATATACATACACACACATACATGTATATATATATATATATATATATATATATATATATATATATATACAAATGTGAAAGAATTAATTCTTATTCAAAAAATATCTTTTGAGAAAATTCAAGTAATCGATTATTGAGGTTTATGCCGATCTTGATCTTCTTGAATATTAATTATTCATTAAATTCTTTCCAGCTGTGTTAAAAAATTTTCTTACCCTTTTTTAATTTAAAGTTGATTTTGAAAATTGTTTTTTTTTTGTATCTTGTATTCAAGTCATATTTATATTTTAAACATTAATTTATTTATGTCTGTTTAATTTATGTAATGGTTTTATATATTTTAATATATACATGATATTAACATTTATATCTTATTGATATGAAAGAGGTTAGAAAATAGCATTTCATATGATAATATTTCCAAAAGTTAGTAAGAAAATATTTGTAAATAAAAATAATGCTAGAAATAAATTAGAAAATTAATAATGGTATAAATATTTTATATTTTTTTTTAATATCAAAATGAAATTAATATTGTTTTATGAATTTTCATAACAATATTATTTACTTAATATGATTTGAAAATAAATTAATTACAGGATGAAAAAATATTTTTTACGAAAACTTTTACTAGCAAGTAAAATTAATTCATTTATAATATTTGTTTTGAAATATAATAATAATTATAAATTTTCACATCCTATGTCAAAAACAAACAAACAAAATATGAAAACGTGTAAGCTCTTCATATAATCATTATAGAGATTTCTGAGTTATGAGACTGGGAGACTGGGATAATACAATGTGAAGTGTCCTCATTGAAAGTATGAAACTTCTCGAGTGATAACAGCTTATATTAATTAATGTTTCCTTTCATAAGCAGTTGTTTCATAATAATTTTTTATATAATTATTAATTATATCTATCTATATATCTATTCCTCTATTAGTTTTTCTTTATCTAATATATATATATATATATATATATATATATATATATATATATATATATATATATATATATATATAATATGATGATTTTTTTTTAAAAATACGTACAATTTTCAGATGAGAATGTACTAATTATTTTTTTATACTTTATAATGTATACATCAATATTGTCTTGTCAATAATAAAAATTATAACAAAATATAATTTATAAATATTGAAAAATATCTAGATAAGAATAGGATAATACTTTATTATTATTCTTTATTATTCTTAAAGTTGTACAAATGAAACTTATAAAGTTGTAAAAGAAATTGAAAAATTTACGACATGCTACATTCTCATTAAATGCTCATTGAAACTTAAGAATATTTTTCATAATATGAAATAAATTTCTCTAGTATTCTTTTATCAAACAATTTTTAGATTTTGTTGGAAATTTTGATATGAATTAAAATACATTTGTTATCATATATATGTATATGTTTTTTTATTCATTTCTTGAAATAATTTAATAATTTATAGTATACAAATTACTTTAACATCGATTTAGTAAATTATTATTTAAATATATATTTACTTATATAAAATATTGTAGAAAATGTTACTAAATCATAACAAAATATCTCGTACATTAATTTGATTTTTTATGTACTATTATATTTAAGAACACAATTTTGATGAGTTTTTTCAATACAGAATAACGAAAGGTAAAAATCCTTTGTAAAGTTTGAATTTGAAATAAATCGATTAAAATTTGAACAGATATAGGGATTATTTTATGAAATAAATGATACTCTCTTCAATATAAAAAGTTTTAAACGGTAGTTGATAAAGTAGTTGTCAATTTTTCTATGGTTATCATGTATACTGCCATAAATGATTGACATATCCATTTAAACGCAAATGTGAAAGGATGAGAAAGACGGTTTGGTGAGTTATTTATAATTTACGATTTATTGAACAGAAGGGAAAATTTACTAAGATAAGTAAATATATTACCATTTTGTTAATACTAAATTTTAGTAATCTGTAATAGTATTTATAGTTCAATTAGATTATATATATATATATATATATATATATATATATACTTCTATGTATTTTTAATGAATTTGCGTTTCAATTATTTTCCTTCAGATATAGGTTAAAACATTTTCCGGTCACGTACAAAAAAGAAAGGAAAAATCTCTAATTTACAGCCCGTAGTCCGTTTATATACAGTTCCTTAAATTGACAACTTCCCTCTCTTTAAACAAAAGATTCACTCCACCATTGATTGTGTATAACACAAAAGAAGAAGTATAAGATCTTTATAAAAAGACAACGAACCTGTCCAATGCACAAAAACGAAATAATTTCTCATACTTACCGATTACATTATATGTTGAAATTTATGCGTTTTCGCCCGGCAGCCTCATAACTAACTTTTTTTACGATTTAATACGATTTCAGCGGTTTTTATTCCGAAATCCCCAATTCGACTGTATTCACGGGCAACATAACAAATGGGAAATCGATAACTTTATGCCAGATACTTAAAAAAGTTTAAATTAACATCCTTCACTACACACGAATACGTTTTTCTTTTGGCATTCATCTTGTACGGTTAAAAGTTTTCATTGAAATTTCAACTTTTTTCTTCATTTTATATTTAATTTTCGCGTATTAAATTATCCTATACGATTCGTGTTAATTACAGATATTATACATTTTTTTCATAAAGATCTGACTTTCTTTATTTTTTTTAGTATTTTGATATAGAAAATTAATATCATACAACTTATCGCAAATACTACTTGTGTAGATTGAAATAAATTTTTTTTAGCTTATATAGGTGTAAAATTTCAATTAATAAATTTTAAATTCATATATATTTCTATTTATTCTTTAAAACTTTTATAATATTATATTGGAGTTATAAACTCATATTAATTACAGTAAAATTAATAATTGGAAGAAAATTCTTATTTCATTTATAAACTTAACTACTTATAAAGATGAATTGAGTTATATATATATATATATATATATATATATATATATATATATATATAATTAATGATGTTAATAAAAAGATATAAATAAATGAAAATGTAATTATAGAATAAAGTGAACGTTTGTTTCAAAAATATCTTATTATTCTCTTAAATACAATAAATCGCTCCACTTAATAAGAAAATAAAATTACCATGCTTATAAAACAGTGTAAAGCTCGTTTCATTAGAGCATTTTCATTATATGAAAATTTGAAGGCAAAGAAAGAGCAAGAACAGTACGAAAAAAATGAAGTGAAGCTTCTCGAGTAAGATTTATACTCTATAAACCCGAATTTATAAAATGTCTGATTAAGCGATAAAAATATTTTGTAGCGATAGCTTCTAAGGAAATGAAAAATTAAACCCTAAAAGTACATGACAGATGCGAAAATGTTTTCAAAGTATAATAAATTGTGTTCAACTATGTTTTGGACATAAGAAATCTCTCATGTTCATTTTGATAACAAGTGTAATGAAAGTGTGAAGTAATAACTAACTGGAAGTTTTAACATTGATTTGATTTTTTTATATCTATCAAAAATTATCAAACATTTATATATAGTTCGTTTTTTAATTATTTGTATTTAAAAAATTAAAATAATAATTTATAAAGTTGCAATAAACCAATATTTTTTCATATAACAAGGGATGAACAATTTTGGTTATTTTTCAGTGCATAAATACCTGTATAATATATTTTGATTTTATATTATTAAAAAAATATTTGTTTATTTTTGAATTTATGATTTAAATATTTATGAGCGTATAATGAGAGTCATTTTTATATTGATGTCACTCGTGGTTAAGTAAATTATAATACAATTTATCTTAGTGAATAACTTGATAAACTTTGTATCGTAAACATAAATATTTATCTCGTACTTCTTGAAAGGAGGCATTAGCAATGACCGATGAACGACTTTTCACTTTGCATTGAAATAAGACTAGAGTGATGTGTTCTGGTGTTGAATCCAATGATCCTTGTCTTCGTCCTTTAGGCTACGTAAAGTGCAAATAGTTTCATGATAATAGACACAGAAGTAGTCAACTATACTAACTGCATGGCGTTCTGTTGATACTGTTGCTTCCTGTGTGAGTACGGTAACCAGTTTCTTGTTACTTTGCCGAGTGGTAGTAGCTCGCGGTAGTTACCTAATTTCCATTCAGATTAAATGCACTTGGAAGACAATAGCGACGAAGGGTGACGGAGTTTATTATAAGTTTAAGTTTTGGAAGTCGTTCACTAGTTGTACGGGCGCTTGTTACAGTTACGTACTACTAAAAGACATGCATCATATTATGAACGTGAGCGGGAAACTCAATATAATTAAAAACTTCTTACAAGTTTAACATGGATGTTACATATTATAAGAGTAATACGTCAGAACCGTTTTGAGTAATATTTTAAAATACATATACAAGTTGAAAGCAACGTCGTTAGTAATTATATAATAAATAATATAGTAACATATTTACACAAAAGTGCGTTTTAGATGGAAATCCGTCATTTTAGAACTTGAGTTTCGTTAATACTTTGTCATTTGTATAATGATTTTAATGAGTACGTCAGTTTTAAAATATGCATAACTTAACATGACTGCAAAATACATACATCTATATCTATCTATCTCTCTATCTATAATATATATATATATATATATATATATATATATATATATATATATATATATAAACTTGAAGTTCATGAACAAAATGTTTTTTAATACACAAAAATATTTTTACAATCTACAAGAAAAGTACTTTACTTCTATACATTAAAATTCTGATAACACTTCGTGTCGCTGATTTTTCTGAATAACTTTTTTGTTGCATTTTTTTAATGTAAAGAAAAGAGTATTAATGTAGTAGAAGTTTTTGTCAGATAAAAATGAAACTGATTTTTATTTTGCTATGTGGATTTGTTATTGATATTGATAAAAAAAATATTTTAAAATTACAAATATTTCAAATACATTATATATATAATTATTGATTTAAGTAAATTTTCATATTATTGAAAAATAATTATGAAATATTTTCGAAAAGAATAGAGATTAATTTCATATGTTAGTAATTTACGTTTAAATATAATATACTTTCTTATTTTTCAGAAAAAATCTTATTCAAATTATTTTTCTAATCTTATAAATTTAAAAATGATAACTTAAGTTTCATAATCATTTTTTCACTAAATAAATTTGTTAAATGACGAATTTAAGATGTAATTTTTGGAAAATGGTACCAAAATACAAATATGATTGTTTAAAAATTATATTTAATAAATATCTTAGGAGAAATATATACATTTGAAATAAATTCAATAAATTATATTTAATTACTTTCATTTTCTCAATGTTATTAAATATTAATGTGAATATTACATATTTTTCTGTATTGTACAATGAACAAAACAGATTATATTTGATGAAAAATCTTTAAAAATCCAAAAACAAACATGTTGTTTTTCATATAATTTTTTAAAATGAAACCGTTTATACGATAGAAAGGGACAGTCACCCCAATGTTGTGAAATTAGATTTTCTTGTACTCAGAAGAATGAAATATTCAAAGTAGCGACACAAAAGTTTAAGTAAAACGATAATTCATTTACCAACTTTAAAAGTAAGTACTGTGGGGTGAATTTTTATAACAGGGACGGAAAATTATGAATGCTACTCCGATACAGACTTTGAATTTTAAAAGAACCACACAAAGACAACATTATTTACAGCCTAAATATTTTTTTATTGTTTGATAAGACGTTGTTTTACCTTGTATCTTTTTTATTTGTCCACAATTTTAATATACATATATATATATAAAAGTTCATTTTTAATGTGATTTTTTAATATTTCTTTAGTCAAGTTTGTGGTTTGAAACCTGTTTTTAATTATTTTAGAATTTTAAAAATATATTATTTGTAATAATTTTAAGTACAAAATATATTACTCTTATCCAAAAATAATATCTACATAGTTATAAATCTATTCTTCTCTCTCTCTCTCTCTCTATATATATATATATATATATATATATATATATATATATATATATATATGTACACGTGTATATAGTGTGTCCAAGTTAGTTAACAGAGAATGTTTCCAAGTTTAATCTAGTCTTATTGGTTTATCTGACTTATCTTCTTAACGTAGACAAAGAACAAAAATAAATTATAATTTGGCTGTTTGAGACACAATATCTTAAGTTTATTAAATTTTGCACATATTTAAATTGCATTTGTGAATGTGATTATAAACAAAATTTAGAAATTGATTTTTTATCGAAAATATAAGATGAAAAAATATGTAATAATTTTAAAAAAAATATGAAAAAAATAAATACACTGACTTATCAAGATCTAACATCAATAACAATAACAGTAAGTGATATAATTTGGTAATTATTTTGAGTAAAAATATCATTTAATTGTTTATGTTTCTTCTAGTGATTTAAAAGGAAGTAACTGGAAATTACTAATTAAAAATAAAATGTTATTTAAATATTTTAAACTGTAGAATAAAACTCTACTATACTATATATACATATTAGATTTTTTTTGTTTGCATTAAATATAATGCGTGGATAAAAATAGAAATAATAATAGTATATAATAGTTATAAATAGATCTAAATAAAAATAAAAAAAATATGAAGATCTTTTTGTATAAATTTATAGAATAATTTCTATTAATTATACACAATTGTAAAGAAAATATTTATTTGAATACCAATTAAATTCAATTGCAATTTGAATCGAATGCAATTTCGTTGAAAACAATACGCTTTTGTTTGACTGAAATTGCACTTGTAGTTGACTAGTACTGTTCATTTTGAAACCGATAATAAGAAACTCTAGGGATATATTCAGATGGACATTAGAGTGAAACAGTTTGCGTGAATGTTACATATTCATTTGATTAAGTTTTGAATTGGCATTGGTTTTGATTTAAGTAGAAAATTTATTCCAAATTCGAACAGATACTCCAAATTTAAATAAGAAAAATATTTGGAAATTAAAATGTTAATTAATTTCATGCTATTATTAAATTTTATTTAATATTAATATAACAATTATTGTAAGGATCATATAAAATTAGTATGAGTCTATTGAGTATTATTATACTTTTAATTTATAATAAATGTACCAGTAAATAATTACTCAGCAAATGCTTATACACGTACCTACATATCATAAACAATACGAAAATAACAGAAAGTTACAAAAAAATTTTTCGAAATTTTACTGAAAATTACACAATACTCCCCCCTTTGATCTTTTTTCGTTTTTTGCCAAAAAATATTTATTCGAAATCGGTAAATTTAACAGTGGAATTCTATAGTGTATTCGGGCGTTGTTTATAGTGTAGCTTAATAACGGCGTGTTAGAAATACGGGCGTTGGTTTCAATCTAATTTAGTAGGGCCGGGGTGTTTGCGATCTGGCGTCGGTTTAATAAGCGTCGCAGCAGGCGCTAACGGATACACATGATACGTTTTAAAGAAATTTTGGACTAACACCCCCTTTCGCGTTTTTTTGTCAAAAATACGAAATCAATAAATCCAGTGGATTTCTATAAGTAGGGCCGGGGTGTTTGCGATCTTGTCGTTTCAGCTAAAACGCATAACGGCGTCGCGGCACCGTTTTAAAATGTACTATTTCGGACTTTTCCAAAATAGTCAAAAATCCAAAATTTCAAATCCCGTTTGCGAGCTTAATAAGCGTCGGCGCCCTTTTCTAATGCTTATACACGTACCTACGGATCATAAACTATACGAATATAACAAAAAATCACAAAAAAAATTTTCGAAATTTTCCCGAAATTTACATAACACCCCCCCTTTGAACATTTTGCGTTTTTTTCCAAAAAATATTTTTCGAAATCAATAAATCTAATAGTGGATTTCTATAGAGTAGGGCCGGGGTGTTAGCGCTCGGGCATCGGTTTCACTCTAATACGCATAACGGCGTCGCAGCACCGTTTTGAAATTTACTATTTCGGACTTTTCCAAAATAGTCAAAAATCCAAAATTTCAAATCCCGTTTGCGAGCTTAATAAGCGTCGGCGCCCTTTTCTAATGCTTATACACGTACCTACGGATCATAAACTATACGAATATAACAAAAAATCACAAAAAAAAATTTCGAAATTTTCCCGAAATTTACATAACACCCCCCCCCCCTTTGAACATTTTGCGTTTTTTTCCAAAAAATATTTTTCGAAATCAATAAATCTAATAGTGGATTTCTATAGAGTAGGGCCGGGGTGTTTGCGATCTGGCGTCGGTTTCACTCTAAAACGCATAACGGCGTCGCGGCACCGTTTTGAAATTTACTATTTCGGACTTTTCCAAAATAGTCAAAAATCCAAAATTTCAAATCCCGTTTGCGAGCTTAATAAGCGTCGGCGCCCTTTTCTAATGCTTATACACGTACCTACGGATCATAAACTATACGAATATAACAAAAAATCACAAAAAAAATTTTCGAAATTTTCCCGAAATTTACATAACACCCCCCCCTTTGAACATTTTGCGTTTTTTTCCAAAAAATATTTTTCGAAATCAATAAATCTAATAGTGGATTTCTATAGAGTAGGGCCGGGGTGTTTGCGATCTGGCGTCGGTTTCACTCTAATACGCATAACGGCGTCGCAGCACCGTTTTGAATTTTACTATTTTGGACTTTTACCAAATAGGCAAAAATCCAAAATTTCAAATCCCGTTTGCGAGCTTAATAGGCGTCAGCGCCCTTTTCTAACGCTTATACACATACGTACGGACCATAAACAATACGAATATAACAAAAAGTTACAAAAAAAATTTTCGAAATTTTACTGAAAATCACACAATACTCCCCCCTTTGATCTTTTTTCGTTTTTTGCCAAAAAATATTTATTCGAAATCGGTAAATATAACAGTGGAATTCTATAGTGTAGGGCCGGGGTGTTAGCAATCGGGCGTTGGTTTCACTCTAATATGCATAATAGCGTCGCAGCATTGTTTTAAACTTTTAGTGCTTTGGACTTTTGCGTGAATGTTACAAAATAAATTTGATTGAGTTTTGTGTTTGTTTTGGTTTTTATTTAAGCAGAAATTTTATTCGAAATTCTAACAGATTCTCTAAATTATATAATTTAAACTTTTAGGAATTAAAAATCTTAACTTGTTTTATGCTATATTCAATTTTATTTAATATTAATATATCAATTATTGTAAGTATCATATAAAATGATTATGAGTCTATTTAGTATTATTTTACTTTCTAATCTATAATTAACGTAGGTAAATTTTGAATATTTATATCTTTAAAAATGAATGAAATGTATACTACAATTAAATTAATTGGTTCAAACAATGAAATAGTAAATATATTATATTTTTCCTCCTGTTATAATTATTTCTTGATAAATTTAATATAATTTAACTCACAATACCTTACATATATTGCTATTCCCTATGTTAGACTTCATATTGAATTATTTATAACATGCATTGTTACACTACAATCAGCGAACTATTTAAAAATTTGTTAGTTGCTTTTAGCGATTAATCAAATATATTTTAGAACATTAAGAAAAAATGTATGTACCTCATTTATTCTGGTAATTATATATTATGAAAATTAGTATTTGCTATTAAAAAAAACTTTCCCTCTTATTATTTTTTTTATTGAATTTGAAAAATGTTATTGAAATAAATAATAATAGAACAAAATATTTTCTTTATATTAATGAAAGTAAAAATAAATACAGTATAATAAAATTATTAAATATATAGAAAAATATTATAAAATGCATATTTTATTTCCTTTTTTTGAATAGATTTAAGAACCGAATGAAACGTTCTATACTTCAAAATATTCGTGAACTGTTTAAAATTACATTTTTTATTCTGGCAGTTGTTATTATTTTAATGATACAAAAATTGAATTAAAACGATTAATTATTTTGGAAATAACTAATTAATTAGTAATTGTAAAATTTCAGTAATGACTGAGAATCATATTTTATTATTTATCTACGCTATTTTCTTTCTAAACGTACCAAGATCATAAACTGTACTATGTAACAAACTATAAAGTTTCGCAATTATCGGTGAATTATGAGGGTACGTGATGTAAAATAGCAATAAAGTTTCACTACAGGGTCTGAGTAAGATGTTCTAATTTTCAATATACTCATTCCTTCTCTCTACTGAATTTTAAGGTTATGAATATTTTTATTTAAATTAATTTAAATAAAATCTACGTTACAAGTTAAATTTTCATTAAATTATATAAAATATTTTAAATATTTGATGAAATTTATTTGATAAATGTACATATTTTTTAAATTAAAATATCTATGAAACTAGATTTAATATCAAGAAAATAAGTAAAAGTATAACTCAATTATATTTTTATATATTTTTTGTTTAAAAATTATTTTTTGTAAAACTTTATTACTCACTATTTCAATTAAACATTTGTTTTTATTAAAAAGAATTGCTTAACTATTTTACAAAAAAAATATGTCAGTGTTTTATATATAAAATAAATATTTGATTGAAATAATTTAGTTTTTAAATTATATGTCATCGATTAGTTCTTAATATAAATAATTTAATTAGAATTACTTTTTCTTGAATTAGTCATTTCATATTTTGTAAAAATTATTTCATTACAAAAGTATATATATATATATATATATATATATATGCATTTAATTTTTCTATTGAAGAAATCGTTTACTTTCACTTTTTATAGTGTGAGAATAAAGGTTTATTCAAATAACACATCCAATTCAAATATACGTCAATTATACTATATATACGGTTCTGTTTGGGGATTCTGAGTTGGGAAGATATCTTTGTATATCCCTCCTTGATCCCGGTGACCTTACTGTCTTCAGTCAACGACATATGTGACAGATGCTGACTTGGTTAAAACCACTTGCACGCCATCATAATAGTCTGTACATTTTCTAAACAGAAGGATCAGGTGTTTGTATAGATACATGACTTATTCTTGGTCATACATATTATATAAATATATAAAATTATTATACGTCTTAAATAGAATTAGTAATTTGTAAATATTTATTATTTAGATTGTTCTGAAAGAAAGAAAGAAATTTTCATGCTTATAGGATTGTTGAATAATGTTTAAACAATACAATTTATAATATAAATAAAGTTATAAACAATTTAAAATTCATGTTTATATAATTAATTTATCATTTAATAAATCTAATATTTATATCAATGAAATAAACATTTCAATAATGAAAATTAATTATATTATTGACTAGTTTCATTATTATTTCACTGAATTTGAAAAATCATTAATATTTTTTTATAATTATTCGTTTTAATCAATATTTCTCAAATAATTAGTTTTGAATAGATTTCAACTACTTTTTCTTGCTTTTTTCATTTCAGATTCAGATTGCAAATATAACTTAACCTAAATTTAAATCATCGGTTTTACAATATTCATCTTTGTAAAATAATATATGACAGTCGTTACCTGATTTACTTTATTTTTAAATATTGTTATTTTGTTATCTTTGTAATTAATCTGAATAAATATTTTTAATCAATAAATAAATATTTATAATAAATTATATAATCAAATATTTCAAACTAAAGTTCATATTTTCATTATGAGAGTACCTTTCTTATATTCATTAATAATTTGAATATATTTATTATTTATCCATGAATTTATTATTTATCAAATATACTTAATTCTATGACAAATACTGAAAAATGTGTTTTCAATATTGTTTTAAAAATGTTTTAATTATAGTTAATTTTTTAATTAAAACAGTAAATTAATTTTTTTATTATATAATTATATTTACTTATTTCTGAAACAAACATATATTTATAATAATTGAATCTGTTTAAGAGAATTTCTAAATAAAATATTATATTACCGCATAAATAATTATTTAAGAAAATAATTCAATCTTTAATATAAAGGGTGAAAATTATAATAGTAAATAATACCTATATGTTAAATTATTTGCGAGAAAATCCCAAATTACATTTTAGAAGGACAGTTAGGACGACTTAATCAGTTGAAATATTGCTGATAAATATATATGTCGTCTCTTAAGTAGAGAATCAATCACTTCAGCTATCCTTATTTGCGGTCCACATGTATATAGATGTGCTGAACGATGAATACATATAACCAACTAACACATTGTTAATACTATATATTCATATATATATATATATATATATATATATATATATATATATATATATATATATATATAAAACATACATATACAGGGAAGATCTACAAGTACAGCATTATAAATCGTAAAATTTCACCACTCACCCCAAATACTTGTATCCGTCCGACGTTCGGGATTAATGTGTTTTGTGTTTATTAGAGGTCGTGTTTCGGTCCCACTTCACCCCTTGCCTTGGACCTTTAGATGGAAACGGTTGGGATTTTGAGTCTGTGGGTGGAAGTAGCTAATGTCGATTCACCTCATTGGGGAGATTGAGGAGATAAAAGGGATGAGGTGTGACGAGAAGTTTGTACGGGTATTGTTGATTGATAGTTGGCCGACATGGCCCAACAATTAATCAGAACAGTCGCCACTTTAACCTGACACTTCACAGACACGCTGATGTATGCTGTTACTGTGTAGGAGAACCTATGGGTAGTTTTTGGCTACCATGGCTGACCGGTTGTTGTGTATGATTATTTTGTTTCGAAATTTTAAGGTAAATGAACTTTACGTATTATTAAACTTGTTATTGTGTAATTTAACTATAATAAATTAACTTATTCGGATTATATATTGTAAAACTTTTAAGATTTATTAATATATCCATTTAACATTTAATGGAATAAAACAGAATTAAATCCTTTTTACTTCTAAATCATTTCATAAATTTATTGATTAATCAACATGCATTTTTTAATAAAAATTGAAATTAACGCCTCATAATCAGTTCAATTGAATTAAAGTGCGTACAAAATCAACATTTATTATTAGCAGTCCTCCAAAATCAATTATCATGCGATTATGTGTTATTTCGTACATTGTTGTTTTGACAACACAATATTCATATCCACAGTGGGAATTCAATTTATGACACATCAACGCAAACTTCGAAATCTATTCAATTCATGTGATCGGCAAGGGCGCTGACTTAAGAGCTTTTGTTTAAACTGTAGTTATAGAATGACACATTCTATTTATCGATATAAACTTTAAGTTAGGTCATGAATATCTAATTTAATGCCGAATGAAATATTGGAAATTTAATAATAAAACGTTATCTTCTACTATACATCATGTGTCTATTTTAATTGGGATTACAACGGTTGTTTATAACAGAATTTATTGTTTACATTCAACAAATTATATTGTTCAATTAAATTTCTGTTAAATTTGTATATATATATATATATATATATATTATTTACTTCAAAATGAATATATTTATTTTATTTACATTATTGCTGCAATAATTATGGCAATGTTTTTTTATTCATCTATCAAAGATATCTTTTATTATTTATATGGAATAAAATATGAATTGCATATTAATAATTTTATATATTTCAATTGAAAATAAAATAAAAAATATATTAATCCAGAATTTCCAAAAAGTAATTTTATTTTTATCATAATATTTAAAAGTTGAATATAATTTATAAAATTGATATATTTTTTAAATTTTTTCTGATGAAAATTACTAAATTTTTTACTCCATATTTATTTAATTTTAAAGTAAATTTTATAGAAAAATGGTTAATTTTTTTGAACATTATATAAAACGTTAGGCTATTTATATGTTATAATTTTTTTTTGTTATATTTAAATTATTTATAAATATTTTGTTTTAATAGCCACCCATACAGAAATAGTGATTATATATTTTACTTGAAATTATGTTATTATGTTAACACGTGCATTAAAAATATTTTGTTAATATAAAATGTTACTGATAAATATTTACTTTTATATAATTTATAATATTGTAGGTACAAAATGTGATGTTTGATATTCACATGAACTAAAATATGAAAAATAATAAAAAACACATGATGCTATCTAACTTTGAACAATAACTCTGTCATAAAGAAAGAAAAAAACAAACATGGTATATAAGATTAACGTCGTATTTTTAATATCGTAGCTCTTAATCTTTGTGATATTTCAAAAATTCTTTTTATTGATAGTAATTAACGACAACATCTGTAACACATCAAAAACATCGCAAGCAGTTTTATGCCCAGCTCAGAAAATACGATTGTTTAATGGTTGCAATAAATTCACTAGATTCGCCAGTCACAACTTTATATCCGCGTCACATTCTCTTATCAATTCAGTGTGACAATTGGCATTATTTCTGGCAAAACAATCATTTAGCAAAGATTAAGTCGGCCGGCAACGATGCAATACCCGTTGTGCTGAAAAGACAAGAGTAGTACTTGGTATTGTAGTATTTGTCGTCTACTAGAATGTCGTCAAACTCGAAGACGTTTTACGAACCAAAAGATTAAGTTAACCGACGATAAGTACGCCACAGCGGGCCAAACACTAATGACAACGCCTCTTCTATACGAAGACAAAACTTAGTGGTCTGAAATTAATAAGCCGAGAGTTTTTACGTCGTCATAAAGTCAAAATTGTTTAACGGGGGGGACAATTTGACCGCAATGTCGATGCGGTACGCGCGATCATAAAAGAAACGACATTCGGGTATGATTCGATGGTTTTGCAAGGGAGTCAGTACTTCTTGTGTTCATGCTTTATTATATGCTGCTCTTGTTGTTCTTGATACAAATTTATTGAGGTTTTATTTAATGGGAATTTTATTGTACAATACTAGGAAGATAATTAAATTTTATTTATTAATTAAACTTTGTATTTATTAAAAAATTACAAAAAAAAAACAAACAGATTAATGTAATTCAAATAAATTGTACATAAAAGTCAAAATTTCATAATTTTTATTTAACAAAAATATTACAAGAATATGTTATATAGTTATAATAAATTAAATTCAATGTTTATATATATATATATAACCAATATGGTTGTGTTTATTAGCAATCTGTTTGATGGTGGTTTAATATTGTCTAAACCAGGTACCAGTTTGATGTTTTCTGAGAATTTATACTTGACTGATCTAACAAGTTATTGTTTAATATGCTAACAAACACAAATTATGACACCTACAGCTGGAAGATTTCCAAATATAGTTGATAATTAATTTGACTGCCTTAAAGAAATATAATATAAAATATTTATCTATACATTTAGTTTTTTTTTTTTTTGAGAAATATAAATGTACTTCGAAGAAAGTCATTCAAATTTTATCACAATATTTATATAGATATATTTTTGATTATTGTCACTAATAACAATTTGTTTAGTGAGTAATGCAAATGAATCAAATTCTCCTTTTACTAGAAATTGTTTATATATATATTTAATATTATTTTATAATTGTATAAGAGTATTAGAATTTATTAAATCGAATTTCATTTATTTACAATTATTTATATTTATTTTAATTACTTTTAGTTTTCAATATCACATAATAAATATTGTGTGTACATATTTATTTATTTATATAAATTTTCAACTATAATCGATATTTTTTTTAATTATATATTTAATAAATTCAATACTCAATACAATTTTGAATATAAAAATATAATTAATGTAAAAATATTTTTTTAATTATTTTATAAATATACGTTTACAACGATTGAAGATATAAAACAATCAGTGTTTTCCTAACAATATTATAAATGTTATTAACACAAATTTATTCGTTTTTCAAATTCGATATAAATTAAAAGCGAACATATAATATCAGATATTCTCCTGAACGAAATATAAAAGTAGTATTCATTTTTATTTTCTCCAGTACATAAAAACGCGTAACATTTATCATGTTTAACATCGTAATGGTGTGGCACTCATAGTGTTACGATAAATTTATATCAAAAGATCTCTCATAGTAAACCATAGAAAAAAAACGGCATCGTACCGAGTAACAAACACAAGTCGATATGTTTTCAGGCAATAACTTCCGATACCGAGGTAGAAAATTCATATTTTCGTACACAATGCCATCGTGAAGAGTCATATTGAGCTGTTCTGTCGGGTATCATGGTGCTTATCTGCAACACGTGCGACGACGCCCTGGGAAATATAAAATTTTATTAAAAAATGTTTCCTTTTGCGGTCGCCTTTTTTCGTATGCGCCTGTTCAATATAATGTGATAGTTATATTAAAAATAGAATATCAACCTGATGTCATATGTAGTCA
Source organism: Neoneuromus ignobilis (assembly GCA_029203775.1). Taxonomy (NCBI): domain Eukaryota; kingdom Metazoa; phylum Arthropoda; class Insecta; order Megaloptera; family Corydalidae; genus Neoneuromus; species Neoneuromus ignobilis. The sequence continues at coordinate 12,006,372 of CP092094.1, read as the reverse complement.
TACCTAACATTATATATATATATATATATATATATATATATATATATATATATATAATGTATGTACATGTTTATATGCTTGGAATGCTTATCTGGTTTACGAGATAAGCTTTTGCTTGCGGTACAGGTGTGTTTTTCAGTTTGAACTTTAAGATTGAATCATTTTCTCTCCTTGTTGACATACATGTTTCAGGATACGATAAGTAATAAAATTTAATAAAATTTTATTTTTATTTGGAAATATATATTTCAAAATTTATTCCAACTGAATGAAAATAATTCAAGAATGTATTTTGATTTGAAAATAAATCATACTTTTGTTCCATAGTAAATATTTAATAAAATATAACATATCAAATATTCAATTCCTAGTATTCTTCAAAGTTTATTGACTTTTATGATCATGTATAGTAAACAAATAATAAAGTGCTGCACTGAAAATGAAATTAAATAAATTAAAAATAATTATTAATGAAAAGAGACTTTTTAAATATATAGTTATTTATAATTTTTATAATTATTCATTTAAAACTAAATTTAGTTTTAAAATAATTTCTTTTTGATGTTTATTAATATTTTTTTTTATTTTACTCGTGTTATATTATAATTCATTATAGATATAAATTAATTTCTTAAATAATCTTTCAGTTTTTATTTCAGTTAGTTTTTTTCTAAACATTTTTTTATGAATATTAATTAATATTGGAAATTATTTAAATTAAACTTGTTTTTTCAATATTGATATGAATTTACATTCTATATTTCTCTTATATAAAATTATGTTCAAATTAGTTATACGTTGATGTAGTATTTATAATTTATAGATTTGAATTAATATATATATATATATATATATATAGAGAGAGAAAGAGAGAGAGAGAATTTTTAAATATGTTACAAATGGTAAATAATGATATTGCAAAAAATCAATGTTTAAAAGAGAATAAATTCTGTACATTTCTTTGAAACAAATTAAATCAAGAAAACGTTGTTAACGTCTTTAGAGAAAACATCTAACCATTTGTATTATTCAAATGACACATTACCCAAACAACCAGATGTTGTGTCTCGTGTTGTGAAGTCTTTGACAATACAGAGTTTAAACACGATTGATTTTCTAACGGACATTAAAATGCATGGGCGTGAAGGTAAAGGCTGAACAATCTAATACTGGACATCAGTTGATCCTAGAATAACTTTAGGTTAAGTAAACATGTCGCAAACATGCTCCGAGCTAAACGTAGATCTTCAATAAGCTGATAACAAACGGTCTCTGATCAACTTGATGTGTAACGTTCGTTGTATTTGTTTGTTTTCTGTTTTTACATGGTCTTTGATTTACCAACGCATCAATAAATATGCTTGTCGTAATTTTTTATATTGTTATTTTACTTTGATCGCATTTTATTCCTTAAATGACTAATTCCGAATATTTTCACATAAGTTAAAACTACGTTTAATAGTTTCAAAATGATATTTCTTTTCAATATACTTTAATACTCGTATATGTAAAAATAGTTTAAAGAATCCAGGTATTTAATCACTGGAATATTGGGTAAAAACTGTTTATTAATCTAGTATTTTATTTTTTTAAAATTAGTAATTTATAAGCTTTTAGATAGAGTTGATTCTTATTAGAATCAAAACGTTAGGGTCTTCTACATGTCTACAACCTTAACGTGGTATAGAAGTGGCAACATACATAATACGTATATAAAAATATTAAAGAAAATACAAATAAATCAGTAATAATAAATTGAAAATTTTGATAAAATCTTGTAGCTTGAGAGTATGATTCCTTCGAAAGAAATTATACATAATATTTATTTATTACCTTTTAAACTCAAGATTCTATCCTTAAATTTTAATAAAACAGTTTATGTACGGCGAATGCAGACTTAGACATATTATAAAGTTTAGTTATTTTATAAAGTTTGTTACACTAATATGTATATTGAATTTTTATTCTCAAGATATTAAAGCCATCGTGTAAAATAAAATAACTGAGGCAAATACTACTACGTATTTTTTGTCATTTAGTGATGTTAAGTTTAAATTTTAAGGAAATTTACTTTAAATATCAAAGGTTAAGCTTCAACAAAATAATTTGTGATTTTTTTTTTAAAAAAAACGAAAAGTAGAGTTAGTCACTTTGGTCTTTAAAACATTAATATTACCAAGATTTCAAATTATTTATGACAAAATAAATTCCATAGAATTTTATTCATTTATAAATACAAATTCATATTGTCATTTATTTACATATTTATACTAAAATTTGTACATAAATTACTGCATCTTTTGAGTAATTATAGAAGTTTTAAATGTAAAACAGTTTCTTAATTACTTTATTATTACGCACATATAACACAATTGTAATTTGCAATTTAGTCCTGTGTTTCCATGATAACAAGTCAGACATATTATATATATATATATATATATATATATATATATGTAACAGCAAACAAAATGAGACAATCATAGTTTATGATTCAGATTTACAAGATCTCATACATATTCAGTTCATTAGCAGACAAGTTATATCAAGGAATGATTTGAGCATACGGGCTAGTCTTGAAAATTTCAACTATAATGGATAAAATATAGTAATTGTGAAATAGTCATAGTCGGAAAATGATGACTGCTTTTTTATTTATAATAATCGTTTATTGCTACATCAATTAAATAATGGAATGATAATTATGTTCAAAGAAAAAAAATCAATAAAATATTTAAAATATTTCTGTTCTTACAAATATTTAAATTAATAAATTATGTATTACTGTTGGAAGAAAAGATATTTTTATCAAAAATCAAGTTTCATTATATTTACATTAAAAAATATTTGTATTTGAAAATAATTTTTTAATTGAAAAATTATAATTGAAAAATTATTTTTCTTTAAATTAAATACATAGATCTTAATACAACGTTATTAAAAGTGTATTTAGAATTACTTAATTTCATTTTTTAAAAAAACATAAATACTTTCATTTTAGAGAAAAATTGATTATAAATTTAAATATACTAATATATTTAAATTTCATTTTCTTTAACAAACAATTTTTAAATATTTTTTTAATAACATATTATTTTATATAAATAAATTCATAAAAAATTAATTTATAAAGTCATAGTTAAGAGGTTATGTTACACTTAAATAAGAATAAATTAGTTTTGACTAGGCAACATTTTTTTGTGAATTTCTGCCCCTTCCCTCTTGTAATAAAGTATAAATTTATTTATACATATGTATATATGCACATATTCATATATGTAGGTATACATATGTATTAACTTAAAAGTTATGTATGTTTAACTTATATATACACACATATATATGAAGTTATTGGTTGGTGTAAATTTTCTTCGTGGATAAAGAAAAGTTACAATCAAGTAGGATGTTGCGTAAAATAGTCCCGTAGACCGACGTTAAAACTTTAAAGTAAACAAAATGAAAAGTTTGTATTTCGTTGCATGTTACGTTATTGTACACATACGAAGTGAACGCCAACTCATGCGAATAAAGTCACTCTTTGGCGAAACTGATTTGCAAGCGTTCAGTTAGAGTCGGTCGGTATGCAGAATAGGAGATGTAGGATAAACGGAAATGATGCCAGTAACACAGCAGCAGCCTCTCTAGTCTAGTGTACATATTGTGTTTGTATAAAATAACGTCATCCGTTCAGATTTCGATTGATTTTCAAATACACGAGAAAGAAAATCATATTTGTTTTTTTGAAATATCAATTTGATTTTGAAAATGTTAATATACAATTAATTTTAAAAAATGTATATTAAAATATGTTTATTTCTAAATAGCATTTTAGTTCTATACGTGTGTATAATAATATTTTATAATTTCGTATAAATGAATAATTACTGTTAGATGTAAATATATTGCGTTTAAAATAAAATATTAAATAAACATGAACAAATATTTATATTTATTTATATATTCAAATAAATAATGATAAATATTATTTTCTTAACCACATAACCAGTGTAAAAAATAAATTATCAATCACTTATCAAAAACTAAAAATACAAGTTAATTTCATATAAATTAATTATACATATGTTTAATTCTTCATTAGGTAAAAATATATTTCGAATTTTGTTACTTGTAGCCTTGAATCTAACTACAACTTTCAAAATTATTTTCTATAAAAATTAACTTCAAGTACAGATAAAATAATTGATTCAATTTAGTGTAACGTTTCTTTACTGATAATAATTACATCAATTTAAAACTTTTGCATTTTAATGATCGATGTACAAAAGATATAATAATAACGATGTCGTCGATGTTAGTAAAAGTGATTTTTTCTTTAAAACTTTCGTAAATTTCTCCTTGTTTGACATTGTAGATGAAACCTAGTATAAGTGTATGAAAGCACGACGAAACGACAAAGTATCACGCTCGAACGCGCGCTGTTATCAGTGGTATAGCGCGTTGTCACGCAGCCACCAGTAAAATTAACTCCCTTGCCATCCCGGCCAGCGCATCTTACTCGCCAGCGGCTCGAAACCCGGATACCCGGAGGGTTTTTTTGCCCGTTTCATAGATTTCTACCCGATTTTTAACTTCCGTTATAATATGTATAGTTCGTGACTACATCAACACCCTAAAAATGTATCAAAGTCGTTTTGTATACGGCATAGGATATTCTTGTTTTATTTTAAAAATATGAATAAAAAAATGTTACAGTTTGTTACTTGTATTGATTATAATTTTTTTTTATTTACACAAAAAATATTTATTTAGTCCCTTTATAACCACATTTAGAATATATATATATATATATATATATATATGTGTGTGTGTGTATATATATATGCATAAATATATGTGTGTATAACTTATATGTGCTTTATTTTTTTTAAGCCTTTGTATATATTTTTATATAAAACCTTTAATTCTTATTTAAAAATATTTATGAACCAAATTTTATATATGTAGTTTATCTGGAAAAATATTCAAAAACGATTTTAAAAGTTTAATACACCATATGTATTATATATATATATATATATATATATATATATATATATATATATATATATATATATACATATACATATACATGCATACAAAATCTTATACGATTCATAGAAATTAATTTGTAAATGAATATTATAATTGAGTACTTTAATTATAATATTCTTTTATTCTAAATACATATTTTTAATTACACAAACCTAGAAATATATATATATTCAAATTTTCAAAATTCTTTAATTGTAAATTATATAACATGATCACATTTTATTTAGTAATACAAAAACAAAATACAATTTGTAACGAAAATGAAAATTTAATAAAACTCGAACTTTCTCATCTTCTCTTAAATATATCGAATGACAAATGGATTTTTGAACGAATTTTTTACGAATACAATTAAACTCGTAAGGAATTTAAATAAATATTCGAATTCATTGTCAAGCAATTTTAATAATTGTTAACTTTTATAACGCTAATCCTCTACTTTGTACAAGCACCGTGTTGAAATCCAACACAAAAATGTTAAAAGGTTGAAATAATTAATTGTATTGAATGCAATGCAACAAAATAAAATAGAAATTTTCAATTGAATTTTACGAGGTATTTCGTTTTAGATTAATAATTTGTCAATGATTTTTCCAAATTATTCATTGTAAATTTTTAGAATTTCTATAATAAAAAAAACTAATTTTATGAATTACAGATATTTATATGGTTATATAGATATGTACAGGTGTTTTGAATAAGTTATAAAATTTATATACAATTATTTTTAATTTTTTTATTTTCATATGTAATTTATGATATATATATATATATATATATATATATATATATATATATATATTATCTTTATAAATGAATTTGAAAAAATCAGTTCATTACATAAATTGTAAAAGTGTAATATATATTTTCTATCTTTTTTTCTTGTTTAAATAGAATAGTTTTTTAACAATTACAAATATTCATTAGTTTTAATTATTTTTATGCACAATCTATTTCATATTTGAGTTTGATTAGAAATAAATCCCAAATAACAATAATTCAAATATAAACACACTTATACATAAAATAAAGCCTAAACATATTTTACCTACTTTTGCAGGTTTATTAATAATTTCAATTCTATTTTTATAACTTGAAATTAATATTCATCAAAAGTAAAAAAAAATTAGTGATTGTAAGTGTAAATAAATAAATATTAATTTGATTAACAAAATTTATTCATTAATTCTTTTGATTTATTTTCTGTCATAATTATTTTTTTTGGAATTGTCCCTTTGTATGATTTTTCTCTGTGAAAATAAGAAGTAGTTTTGTAAATAATAATCCAAATAAATGTTTTTGTTAGCCAGACGACAACTCATTTCAATAAATAAACATATATTGACATAAATGTTCGTTTACGTATATGTGCATATATATATATATATATATATATATATATATATATATATATATATATATATATATCTGTATGTTTATAGGTTCTTCATACATATACATTACAAAGAACGTACGTTCACATATATGTTTGATGTGTTTATGAAATGTTTGCATATTAAATTAACTATTATCCTTCTTTGTAGTTAGAATTGAGCTGTTGGCTATATATATGAATATATGTATTATAGCAATAATATAATAACGACGTCTTCAATTATCTGATTTCGATTTTAACGACTAATTTTGTAAAATATAAGAAATTTGGTTATATATATATAAGTTGAATAATTAAGTTTATTTTTAATATACTCTGGAAGTTAAACTAAAATTGAATAATAAATTTAATTAAATATATTTTTATTTGTAAAGATTAAATGGAATAGATATTTCATTTAATCCGTTTATAATTACTTACCTTATCAGTTTTTATTATTATTCGAATAAGTAATGTTTACTAATATTTAAGAAAATATTCTAATTAAAACAATATTTATCTTTTTATGTAAATCATAATTATATTTTAACTACATTGTAGATAAACTGAATTAAGAAGTTAATGTATTTTATCGATTTATATTTTAACTTGAACAAACAATTTATCTTCAATTATCAGTGACAAATCTAAATGTCTATTAGATTATGTTAGACCATTAATTGTGTTAAATGACTGTCTAGTAAATCAACACTACATTACAAGTATACATACAACACATTATTCTCTTACTGAATTATTCTATAAACATTTACTAGAACTTATTTCAAGGAAAGTTTCAAGCGGTTATTTTTTATTTAAAATAATTTTGTTACATTATTATATAAGAAATAAATTTAATATATATATATATATATATATATATATATATATGTAGGTACATACATTCCTGTATAATCAAAAAACTGGAGATAATAAATTTATTAATATGAATAATTTGAGTTTAATTAAAATAATATATAAATATATCATATTTATTTCTTTTAGATACGATTATTTTTTGTATTTATATGTTAACGTTCATTTTTAATCAAAACAAAGTAAAGGGTAAACATGGCGATATAAATGATTTGCCAACAAACAAAATCAGAATTAAAGATAAATACTAAAATAATATAAGCTTTTTACTACACATATTAAATCAACTTTACATAAAATACAAACGAATTGTGACAAGGGTAACAGGCAAAAAATAACGAGTTCAAATCTTTTTTACAAGTCTGTGACAACGGATGGTTAAGCCAGTGATTGTGAGGCGTTGTATACAGCTTTACTTTGTTGCCCTGATAAAGGTTCCATTTTCCTGTGAACTCTATTACGGCTGACCAAGGGAAAACTTATTCCGCTGTTGTGCTTCTTACGCCACATTGAATATTGTGGAAAAAATACCTACAAAACAGGCTATTACCGACAGAAATTGTGTACGTCGTACATTCAGATTATGTTCAGTTGTTACATGAGATAATGCTATATTTACTTGTACGTTTTCTTGTTTGATAGAACAAGAAAATCAATTTGTAAATATGTATATATATATATATACCAATATACATATTATTGTTTTCGAACGTGCTTTTTGCTTCGATTTTTCTTTATATATATAAATATATATATATATATATATATATATATATATATATATATATATATATATATACCATGGATGGATGGATATGAAACTAATATTTAACTAAAGAGAATAAAGAAATAATATTAACTTTTCTCTTAAATGTATTTCGTAATAATATCTGTTACTAATGTGTTTGAAGAAATTTTATTTTTATTTTTTATTGTATAAATAAACGTATAAATGTTCAAACATTTATTTATATATATATATATATATATATATATATATATATATATACTTGAAGAAATAATAAATATAAGGCAAGTCTATTTAAATATAATAAAGTATTGTTTAACTTATCATTTCACAATAAATCAATTTAATAAAAAAAATATAATTATTTATTTAAATTTTTAGATATATTAATTATTCATATCCATATCCAAAATGTTAATTATATAAAAATATAATTTTTCATTTATAGTCTCTGATGTAATTCAAACTTTAAAAATCAACGATAACTTTTTTATTAATACAATTTTAAAATATCATAAAATATCTATTTTTATATTTAAGATATTTGTTTATTAGAATTTAAAATTTTAATTAAATTCCCTAGACACTAAATAAAAAATACATACTCTAAAATCAAATTTATATGATTGTACTGAAATCTAATCCAATTAATTTTATCTTAAATTATATTAAATAAAATACATTTACAAAAAAATCGACAATATCTAACAATAAAAAACAATAATAGTTTGAACTAAGTTTCAAACATGCAATGCATTTTATAAACTCCAATTTTCTGTTTAACAAACGATTTTGAATGTCAGTTAATATCACAACAACGTACGTTATAAATTATTATTCTTTCGCGGCAAAATTGCACATCACTAGCATTGCACGTCACAAACTCAACCTCAAGAGACTCCATTTTATAAATGACAGGATAATCTAACACCGTGACGCACGACGCCATCCATGTTTGAATACGGGTATTGTTTACCAGCGAGAAGAGAATCTCAAATCAAGCGCTTGTAGTGTCACGTGTGTGAAAGCGTTAATGCTGATGGATGAAGAGGTGACTGCGAGTACTGACTTTAGATACCGTGCAACGGCATCTTTTCCTACACAAAAGGTTGAACATCAAAGATGGTGAAGAAGCGCGAGAAACTAACGACGTACATACGATGCAGGATTATATGGAAATAGTAGCAATGTCTTTGTGAAACGATAAAGTCTTAAATAAACTCTGATTACGATTTCAAACAAACACTTTAAAACGTTTATCAAAAAATGTGTTTACAAAAGTAACAATGTTTATTGAATCAAAATGTCTTTTAAAAGAAATCCAATTGAAAATAGTATTATAGTTATTTTAACACTTTTAAATTAATCATACAGGTATTTCTATATAGAAATAAATTTTTATCTCATGTATACCATTTCTATTGAAATATATACAAGTCTGTAATTATTTTTTATTTATAAAAAATATTCAGAACGTACAAATCAGCAAATTAAAATATACAACAAAAAATATACAATGTTATTTTCAATTTTCCACTAAATTAATAATAATTTCAATGTATTCAAGAGTGTTACATTTTTTTAAATAGAACGAAGTATGAAATTCTGTAAAAATAGTAAACTAAGATTTAATTATTAAATAATTAAAGTAGTTATACAAATATATTTTTATAAATTATATTAATAGCTAAATGTTATTTTTGTAAATAGTTTTAATATAAAATACGATATTTTTTATAAAAAAATAAATGTTATGCATAAATTTTAATATTACTTGAATATACTTTTTTAAACTTAACTACAATATCAATTTTTTATCAGATAAAACACTGGCAAGGGCAAAAGTTCATTTACATAAATAAATCTAATTGTATATAATTTGTAATTATATTGTTTGAAAAATACATTTTTTCACCGTCTGCACATATTAAATGACTTTAAAGTTAGAATAACATATGAAATTACTATAGTTTTTTTACACATATTACTTACAAACGTCACAAACATCAAAGGTAAATACGGTGTTGTAAATAGACTTTTTTTAAATTGTAAATGATTATAAAAAAACGAAACAATATCAGACATAGAATAGCTATTAATATCAGATGATATGCAAATAAAAATTATATAAACATGAATTAAAGGTATATTACATCATATGAGTATCAAATGAATATTTATTATAAAAGTTTAATTATGTAAAATGTGATATTTCAACTCGTTATTTTAATAAATAAAGCCATTATGAATTTTTGTTTTTTTACTCGATTAATTTAATTTTTTAAATGTATTTATTCATTCTTTTTAAATGAGATAAATTTATAAGGTAATGTCTTAATATTTTTTCTGAAATTTAGCTTACATAAAATCAAATCCATGAAAATAACTCCTATTTTGTATCAATTTATGTGGTAAACTTTAAAAAAATATATATAAACAGAAAGATACTATGTACTTATTTGGTACTTAGTTTATTGTTAAAAAAATAAAATTATAGATATATGTATATAGATATATTTATATATAGGAAAAAATAGAGAGAGTGGTGTATATACTCATAAAATATTTTTTGATTAAAATTCACTGTTTCAAGAGTTTAAAATTATGTTAGTTTTTTTTGTCACAATGATTATTATTTTCAGTTTGAAATTTTTAGAAAATTAAAAAGGGTGTAATTCTTAAAATGTTAATTGAAATAATAGAGAATAAATTACAATTAAACCACAATTTGAAATATATCTCCAAATAAAATGAAAAAATATGTTTTTGTACTTACATTTATTTTTCTTGAATTTATTATAATTATCGTAATGAATTTAAATGACAGAACACATTTTAATTTCTTATGGCGTGATATAAATTACTTTACTAACTCCAGAGTTATTTTTAATATTATTTCAAAAAATATTAAAATCTATATAAAAAACCCATTATATATTATTATTTGTTTACTAGATGGATAATGTAGTTTTATAATAAATATAACTGATAACGTTAGAATGAAAGAACATATAAAAATCTTTAATAGAATTTCTCCAGCAATTTCGATAAGAAATAAAATACCATTTTAGTAAATTATATACAAGCTATATAAAAACATTGCCTGTTGACGTAATGACACGTTAATAGCCAATAATAAATGTATATTAAACAAGAGTTAAGAACATAAACTTCCGTTATGTTTATTTTTATCTGTATGCGTTGAAACTGTTATTATTCTGATACATGTATTTATCTAAATCCACGCCTGTTTTCAAGATGCAAATACTGCTATTAAATCGAATTGACAACATCGAAATTGGCTTGTATAATTCTGTACAG
>CP092094.1:11950000-11992500 GCA_029203775.1 Neoneuromus ignobilis | reverse complement strand
AATATCCTGTACGTATAAACGGAAATACATCAGTTTACATCCACTTTACGTAGTAGAATAATCTCATTGAATTTTACCATTAGTTTCCAGTAGATAGAAAATTAGTACGTTGTTGAACAGTGTTGAAATTAAAATGAATAATTTTATACAATTGAATTGAAACTCATTATACGAATATATTTTAATTGAATTTTAAATTCTTATATACAATATATATTAACATAAACCTCTTTTCATCCACTGCTGGATAAAATAAATGTATATAAATTAGTAGAGATATGTATTTATGTGCATATTATGTATTGGTTATTTTATTTATTTAAGAATAAATATGTAGTACTAATTTAATCGAGCATTAAAGATAAGCATCTGCCAATATTTGTTATGAAACATCTAATATAAAATTATTTATTTTGATTTTTGTAGATACAAAATTGATAGCTTATTCAAATATAATACTAAAATAATTGACATTAGTTAATTTAATAAAATAAAGTACTATGCAATATTAATTGATTTTCATAAATTATTTAATACTTATTTAGTTTGAAATGAATTTTAACAAAAATTCATTGATCTGTATACAGAGTATAAAATTTAAATAATATATTAAAAATATTCATGATTTAATACATGTAAATATTAACTAATTGATATCTAAATCTTTCAATACAAATTAAACATTTTAAAATAAAGAATTTGTAAAAAAAATAAATTTTTATTTATTTACATTATCAAATAGTTCTTTTGTAAATTAAATAATTAAATATATGTTTTTTTAATTTTTCTATACAAAATACATATGTGTAAAATTATTTTCATATTAAACAATAAATTTAATTCATATTCAATAACATATAATAATACAAATGTAATCCTTTTATGAAATGTTTGTGATCATTTATATTTAATTTTTCTTTATATTCAATATAATACTATATTGAAATCTATACTATTTGCAAATTCACTATATTTAAAATTAATAACATCAATATGGAAAATATTTTTGGAATATAACCACGCATGAATAAAAATGTAGAATTAACAGTTTATATAATACAATAGTGTATTAATTCAATAATATATTTCAATAATTCATATGCAAAACATGTTTTGAATATTACAAATACTTGTATTATCATTTTATTTAGGTTTTATATATCTATATATATATAGGAAAAATTTAGAGAGAGGAGTGTATGTACTCATAAAATGTTTTTAGATTAAAATTCAATATTTCACGAGTTTAAATTTATTATAGGTTTTTCTTTATCAAGAATATTATTATTTTTAGTTTGAACTTTTTAGAAAATTAAAAAGGATATATTTGGTTAAAATTTAATTAAAATATTACAGAAAAATTACAATTAAACCTCAATTCAAAATAAAAAATAATATATTAGTAAAAAAATTACTAAATTAGATGAGATCAAAAAAAATTAACGTAAAATTGAAAAGAATTAAGAAGAAATAAATTTATAAATCAAATGTAAAAATTTAAGTTTTCAATATATATATATATATATATATATATATATATATATATATATATATATATATATATATAAATATATATATATATATATATAGAGAGAGAGAGAGAGAGAGAAGTGATAAGTTATAAAACGTTTTTTAATAACTATTTATCTATTACCTTATATTTTTAGTAAATATTTATCTCTTTATATTGTTTATTTAATATATAAATTTTTGTTTATAAATAATTTGTATTATATATTTTTATAATGTTATTAATTTGTTTATTGTCTATAAATATATAAACATTAATCTTCGTTTAATTTCATATAACTTTTCTTCACATTTTTTTTCATAATTACTATATACTTACACACATACATCAACACACACATACACACACACACACACACACATATATATATATATATATATATATATATGTATACATATGAATGTAGAGGCATTTATAAAAAAACATATACAAATTTTAAGTAATATTTCATAATAAAATAACTATAAAAAGCGTGAAAAACTTCATGAATATATTTTTTTAGTAAGAGTTTGATGAAATGTTTCATAATAAAAAAATGTCCATTATATAAACAATCGATCAATGTCAGTGTCTAAATAAACAAATTATTGGAATCATATATATATATATATATATATATATATATATATATATACATATAAAAATATGCTCATAAAAATATTACGCACATACATCAATCAATAACGAAAGACCATCCACATGTACTTTCAAAGAAAGATGTACGTGTTCAAATAAAAATTATCAAGCATAAAATAAAACACATTTCTCTACATATAAACAGAAACGACCGCACATAACTGTAAAATATTGAAAATAGCATTCATTTGATTCGAATTGAGGTGAAACTTCGGAAACGAATCGATTGGTCTATAGAAAAACAAGAGGAAAGTTGTAGACTGCATCGGAAATAAAATAGACATTGTAAATGAAATAAACCAGCACAACGATGTGGCTAATGGGTCATTTAACGAGAACGCAACTCTACGCCGTTCTGTCACTATTATTGGTCCTGTTGTTTTTGTAAGTTAGGTGCATGAAAGCGACCCGCAAATTATGCTAGTTTTTAATTTTTTAAAAAAACTATTTTTATTATATATATATATGTCAATAGAAGATAATTTTATTTTTATGATAAGATTAATTTATTCCCTTACAACTTTTAATAACATTTTGAAAAACGTTTTATCGATACAAAATAGGTTAATTTTAATATAATATATTTCATGTAATTAGTGGCATTTTCTAGTAAATATAAAATTATTTTTTAATTTCAATTTAATTTTTTTTCTAAAAAACGGTAATCATTTTTAGTATATATGAAAAATATATTTAAAATAAATAATGTTGATTTAATAATAAATATTTTTTATATTAAATAAGAAATATACAATTTAATTAAATTCAATAAATACTTCTATTACTATTTTTTTATAATTTATTGAAAGCTGTATTAAATTAAGTTCATTTAAAATTTTAAATAAAATATACCCATTAAATTGAATATAACTAATAAAAATAGTTTATAAAAATTGATTACTTTAATATGAACTGAATTATTATACTCTCTATTTGAATCTGAATAATTTAAATACAGTTATAATGAATATAGTATTTTTGTTGCTTCTTTGAAAATTAATTGTAACATAAAAATGCTATTATTAAAATATGGAATTTATTTTCACTAAAATAAATATCTATTTTATCTACTAATGAATATATATATTTATTTTTCTATGAAATACACACACACATATACATATATATATATATAATATATTGGTATGTGTATATATTATCAATAAAAAAAATATTTCAATTATTCACAAAACATTCATATGAAAATTAACTTACGAAAGCACAGATAGAAAAAACAATTTAACCCAGATTCTGACCCTTATTATATATTAACGTATTCTACACAAAATAGACTATCTGTCCATGTAGTTGAGTGGTCTGAAGTCATTTAACACACTTGTTATTAGCTTACTCTTGTGTGAATTAATAATGAATTTTGACACCACAGGACTACGTCAATAGTTTCACCATTTTTATAGCGGTTTTACTAATTAGACTTAAATGGTTTTTGCTGGTATTAAGCGAATCTTCGTTGAATCTCAATTAAATCGTTAAATTTAATGTCTATGTACACATATATGTAAATGTGTTCACTATATAGAATAATATTAAAGTAAATGTAGCTATAACTGTTCAATGTTGGATATTATTGCTGTGTTTAGAATTCACTGTGAATAAAATTTGAAACATATTTAAATATTAAAAGATTTACTAATTAAAACTATTATATATTATTTTTAAATAATAATGTTAATTATAAAATTAATATTATTATTGTTCATCTTTTTATAATAATTTCAGAAATATATGAAAATAATTTGCTAATTATAATTAAATATCTGTTTTAATTTAATTTTTAAACTATTCGAAATATTTTATTGTAATTAAATTATTTATATCGTAATTACGTATTGTTTTTTTACTAAATAAAATTTAAAAAAATATTTTTACATGTAAATGTTTAGGGAATTTAAATATGTTAAATACTTTTAAAAAAGTAATAATAGTAAATCTCTCTTTTTTCAGTAATACTTTTATATATATATATATATATATATATATATATATATATATATATATATATATATATATATACGAAAAAATGAAATATACCAAATATATGAAAATGGAGTTTATTCTTTTATATATTTATATATTTCAGTGAAAAAACTTTTATTATTACACTGAATACATTTTGAAAAGCCAGATATTTCCATCACAATTGCATCTTATTCACGCATCTTTTTCCATCTGTACTTTGGTCTGACGTCGTCCCGGACGAGGGAATTGAATCGATTACGTTGTTACCTTATTTTGTCACTGAATTGTATCAGATTAGCTGCGGGCTATACGTGCCACGCTCTCGTGGGCACTAGGTCCCGAACGGCGCACACTGGCAGATATCTGACCCACGCAGAGATTTCCACGCGCGAAAAACGATTATTGCGCGAATCCCGCTAGTCGGTCCAATCACGTCGCCCCTGACTAATTATTATCGTTCGTTTTCACTGCAAACTTGTATAGAGGTAGTAGTAGTAGTATTGCTTTATGTGTTTGTATACATATATATATATATATATATATATATATATATATATATATATGCAAATATTTGCCAATTTATCATTATACTGTTATTCAATACAGAAACTTCAAATATGATTGTTATTATCAAACAATTAATTAATACTTTAAAACTTTATATTTTTGCATATATAATGAATTCAATACTTCACAATTCTCTTTAATTGAAAATACTCAAATGAAGAATATTTAATTTTCAAAGATAAAGTAGTAAGTGTAAAAAAACTTTCATATTTTTTCAATTAAAAAAATGTATATATAAATGTTAATTTTTAATTATGTATATTGAAAATCAATTTTGTATGAAATTATTGCTAACCAGAGTTGTTCACTAAAATATAGTTCATGATAAATTTTCGTACTTCAAAGTTAACTAAGACACTATTAAATTGAATAATGTGTTAAATAATAACACGATGATATGAATTGACAAATTTTCTCGTATGAACAAACTTTGGACCGCATTTACACTGTATGAAATGTTATTATATCATTTGTAAAGTGAAAGTTCGTAACTCTTTATTGAACATGACATCCTTATGTGTCTGGAAACACGTGGTGTTAAAAGGAGTTAATTTCAAACTATATAATCACGTTCGGTTCCAGTTTTGATGTTGTTTGATACTTACCGTTATATCATCATGCCGCGACAATTTTGTATTTCAACATGTCACCAAGTTGTTGATTTTACATTTTACAAGATTTGATTTCGAAATGTAATTTTGTTCATTTGCTTACTGTGTATGTTTGGGTTCGTGGAATGTTTTTAGAATTATATGTTTCGGGTGTAGTTGATAAAAACTTCATGAAATTTATATAAAATCAGATACATGAGCTATGAGAAAAATGTCAAAACTAGATTTATTTTTTAATTATTTACAAACATATTAATTTGTTTAGTATTTTTAACTAATTATATTTATAATTAGTAATAAAATAAAAATACAGTTAATTTTTTTAAAAAAATATATTTAAAATATATTAGATTAGTAGAAGTGGAAATTTTTAGGAAAGATCTACATTAGGGAGTGAATGGAGAGAAACTGATGATATATATATATATATATATATATATATATATATATATATACTAAATAATACATATGTATATCTCTGAATCAAGTATATACATATAAATGAAAAATAAATCAGGGTGATGAGCATTATTGCATTTGTAAACAAATGTATCTAGCCAATTTATCAGCTTTATGTGCAAGTTTGAAATTGCAGTAATCAATCATAGTAATACGTCAAAATTACTCTGTTGTAATCATTCTTTTAAATGGATTGCTCGACGAAACATTTTTACTGTATCGTACAATTATCTCAACGAAATATAAGTATTAGACCAAAATCTTCGTCGTATATTCTATCAGATATTTAATTACATTTCTAATGATTTATTAATTGAATCTCATTGATCATTTTTTTATCATTCGGATAATTTTTTTCCTGAAATATTTCGTTTATGACGAAACTGAAACAAAATCAGATAATTAAAATTGTCAATATTTTTACAAACAAAATATTTTTCTTGAAAAAGCTAGTACAAAAATCAAATCTAAATATAGATATTTAAAAATTAATAACATCTTTAAATTTTTTTAATTCCTAACACACATTAAAATAAACCTTCATTAAATATCACTTGAACTAATTGAAATTATTAATATGACAACCATTCTATTATTTTATTGGATTTGAAAAAAAAAATGTAATCATATTACCGTCATCCTTTGTGGCGGGCAAATAGATAATTTCCGCAGTTTTATATACGGTATGTGCCGTTTATCTTTGATAATTATTCACTTAAACGAGCTCTGTTATCTCTGATCGCATCAATGCCTATGTAAAGGGTTCGACTTCAACCTTCGAATTCGACCTCTATTCAGTCAACAAGTAAATACCATGTTGATTAGCTTTTCACTGTTGATAAGATAATTGAATTACTGATAACATGAATGTAAATGAAAATGTCTTGCCTTATTTAGACGTAATCATATTAACGATACACATATAATATCTTCGTTTTACTATTATCTTCGAATTTCTCAAATTTTCCTTCCTAGTTTTCTTTATATATATGCATACATACATACATACATATACATATACATTTATGTATTATACATCAAAAAGTGTATTAGAATAATTAATGTACTACATATGTATATTTTAATTAATGAAGCTATTCCTAATTTTAATACATAAGTCAATCTACTATATAAGCTTAATGTACGTACATACTAATGTTGATGGTAAAATAATTTATTACAGATTTATTTAATCTTATTCACTTCTATACAGATACCTCCTATATATTTTTGTTGAAAATCTTATTTGACTCTAAATTTAGTATAGAAATTATATTCAGAATATTGAAAGAAAAAGAATTCCCTGTCGTTAATAAATTAAATATGAACACAAATTATTTTTTTTATTTTTCATCACTAAATCTTTTTTTAACTCATTTTCTCTCTAAATATATACGTTTGATATCTCGTTTATTTTTTATTTTACAAAAACTTCGAAAAATTAATATATTGTGTTAATAAATTCACTAACATATTTATAATAAATATTTGAAATATGTAATGAAATAATAATACAATATATTTATTTCAAAACATTTTTTAAATTAAAGAAAAGATATGCATAAATAATTTACTTATATTTCAGTTCCATATAATTTATTCGTAATATAGAAGTAAAAAAATCATTTAATTAATGAATTTTATACTGAGTTTTAAAAATTAACATAAGTCACACATTTCAGTTGTTCATTATCAAATCATAACGTTTATTTATCCAGAAATACATATTTAAAAAGAATATATATTTTTTTAATATATTATCATTTTATTCACACTTAATTTTTATATTATAGAAAAAAATATCACTATTTTTATAATGAACTGTATATTTATTTAATTATATTACAAATTTTCAACAGGATTGTATAATAAATATAATTTCGAATATATAATAGTTTATTTACGAAGAAAGCTAATTAGAGAGTTTTATTGAGTTGAATATGAAATTGTGTAGGCAGATAACAAGCCCTTTACATGAATTTGCTATATCTGAAGCTATGATTTATTGAATACGCGCGAAATATCTATGAAATAATTATTTCAAAATTGCGATAGCGTTGAGCGCATTTTCATGTTAATGTTTAATTTTTGTATATTCATAGATGTATGTATATGTATATACGTATAACGTATAAATGATTTAGAATGTAGTTTATTTATCATTTCGCTCTGAAAAACTATCAAATTAAAATATTTATCTGATTTAAATTATTATTTTTTTATTTAATAATTTAGATTAAATGAGGTTAACTTTAAAGCATTTCTTATATCTACTTAGGAACTATTGATTATTATATTGAAGATTGATTTAAAACATATAATTACCAAATAATTTGTACTTTGTTTAATAATTAAATAATGAATTTACATAGAGAGTTATTTTTTAAAAACATATTGAAATATTAAAAATTTAATTAAAAATATTCCAAATTAAAATTTTTAACCAAAATATACTTTTTATGTGTTAAAAATATACGTATTTAATATTGTTGATGTAATATAATGTTATTATAAAAATATTATTATACGTAATGACATATTCAGATAATAAAATAATTAATTAAAAACATTTTTTTTAATTTCACATATGTAGGATGATCTAACAAATATATAAAGGTCACCAAATGTGATAGTTGTTTGTCAATTTATTAGATAATTAATTATTTCATACTACATTGAACAATATTATCGATTAGTTAACCACTATGTTTAATATTTGCCCAAATTTGTTTAATTACTATTAGTTCATTACAGATAAATTATAAATGAAATTTGGAGAAAGGTAATAATTATATTTCACATAGTTATTATAACAGAAAATGAGTTATTACTCTTTAATATATAATTTTCGATTTGATTGAAAATTGCACGTTTAAGATTCTAATTTTTCATTAACAGTTTTTGTAATATATAAATTTTTAATGACAATTATTAAAATGTTTATTTTATTATTAATAATAAAAAATGAACAATGTATTCCATTTTTGTAGAAAATTAATATAATAAACAGTACAAAAAAATAAATTTACATATTTTTATAATTCTAAAATTAATCATTAACATGAAATATAAACAAACATTCACAAAGAAATAATTTGACTAAAATAACCGAGCAATAATAAATATTTACTGAGCTAATAAAACACTAAAATCACTTAAAGGTAGACATAGAATTAAGGATCGATCATATAAAACCAGAGTATTGGTAAATACTTGTTATTAAATCACGTTAAATGGCTATAAAGAGACGAAAATCGTAAAGCAGCAGTCGGTCGTATAAAAACCCCAGTGGTAATAATATTCGCTGGCGATTAATTTATGGTGAAAATCTTCAACAAGTAATAAATTGAATATTTCGTTGCAAATGTTAGACTATTAAAATGAAATAAATATTATATGTTACAAATAGGTATAAAATGTTATAAAGATAAAATTCTGAAATTACTGATATTAATTGGCTTAGTGAAAGGGGCTAATGTACATATATATATATATATATATATATATATATATATATATATATATATGTGTGTGTGTGTGTGTGTGTGTGTATGTGCGTATAATTTTTAATGAAAAAATAAATTGCACTGAAATAATTAAATGAATAATTATAATTTCCTAAAAACATTTAAAATTAAAAAGGTAATTTAACTTAAATTTTCCTTAAGTATGAATAAAAGTACAAAGAAAAATTATTTCTGTTTAAGAATTCTTTTTAAGAAAATAAATCCATCAAATATAAAGCACATAGAATGAAAAAGGGAAAATATACTCGATGTTGGAAATTAAAATTTAATTACTACTTGTTAATTAAATCTTTAATGTTGAATTAAACATTATTAAATTCTTTTTAGGATTATTTGAAATCAGTTCCAAATTTTTAAGAACGGATTTATCTAACTTTTTATATTTAAATAGAAAGGAATGTAAAAAAATACTTAATTTTTTTTTATTATAATATATATATTGAGTGAGTTATTTGGAATACAAATATGGTAAAAGGAGTAATATGAAATAACTGAAAAGTAATTGTATTTGTCAGAAAGTATAGCAAATACAAATACAACGTTTGAAAATATTAAAAATGTTTTCTTTTATATGACGGTTCGTCGATTATTTATCCAAATAGTATAAAATATTTAACGGATGTTCTACAGTGCGTGTCTATACGGACATTTGCAAAAAAAACATTTCATCGAAACCACACAAAAAATAATTGTCGATTCTCGGTCAAACAATTTTTATTCCTCTCGTATAGTTGACATATAATCCCTATGGAACTTTGACCTCGAGCACAAATAACGTATATACGAGTAGTAATGTAAAGAGCACAAATGAAAAAATAATTGTATTAAATTCCAGTTGAATGTTTCGACGTTGTCGATGAATGCATACAAATTCGTGTAAGTAGTGAGAGTAATGTGAAATTTAATAAACTTAGCAATGATTCACGTAATTAAGTCAATGAGTAATTAAATCGTTTATACTTATTTTGTTTAATGGTGTAGTTTAATTAAATATTTAGCTCAAATTCGCAATAAAAGTAATTTCAATAACGGGAATTGTTTATAATGTGTATAATTTCTATTTTTTATTTTTCGTTTGAATTTATTCCTAGAATTTTTTATTTTGAATTTCATCACTAATTTAATATTTTTATTGTATAAATTTAAACAAAGTTGATTAAATAGCACATTTAAATATATTATGATATTTTTTAATATAGTATAAATACAAATTTAATAAAAAAAGTATTTTTAACGAAGTAATATTTAAAGTATAACAATATTATCCACATCATTTCTTGTATAAAAAAAAAATAAAAAATATTATTGTGCTTGGTTGAGTTTCAACATCCTTAATAGTATTGAATTTCTCAACTTGTTTACTAGACCGCAACAAGAACTTCATTTTTATATAAAAAAAAATGTTAACTGAGTTAACAGGTACAGTTTTATGCATGCTATCAAATATATATACTCGTATGTATGTATATATATATATATATATATATATATATATATATATGTGTGTGTGTGTGTATGTTTGCGTTTGTATAATTTAATATTATTTTCATGTACTTTTTGTCAAAGAAATGGTATTACAAAAGATATATCTAAATTATAATCAAAAGCAAAATAAAAGCACGTTAATGAACGAAGACATATATTTATAACTCTTTTGTCTCGTGAACTTGTCTAGCCTCTTTCTTTTTACGAAAAATTACACAGATACACATACACACACACACACACACACACACACACACATATATATATATATATATATATATATGTTTAATAAGTTAATATATATTATATATGAATATATAACGAAGAGGTCTTAAGCGCGCAGTCATGTAACAATCAATCGATAATTTCAATCGCGTGTAATCCGGCCGATAATTAATCTTACTCGTTCAAAAAGCTGGCGCTGAATCCCCCGAATAATCCGCCATGAAATGATGTTGCTACGCAGACATGCTGGAAAGAGATCCACTGCACACAAAACTCTGCATATTGCCGCGACCCTCGCAAATCAACATCCCTAATGTCGCAGACAGAATTGCCGTCATCTGATCGGTAACCGTAAAGTGAAGTAATTTTGTATACAATCCGTTGCGTCGGGTCGCGATTTTCAACCAATTTCTTGCGCTCATCACATTTGACGACGCCTCGCTCATACGTTACCAATCAATTTTTTATTCATTGAAGTATCTTTTACTACATCATTCTTTTTTACAAACACACACACACACACACATATATATATATATATATGTATTAAACATTTTTTTAACTGTATAAAGAGGACTACTTGCAGTGTAATATAAATAATATAGATGAGTACTCTTATTTAATTTTATCAAAATTCTTTTTTTTTGCAATCTAGCTATACTATTAAAAATAAAACTCTTTACGTGTTAAATGTATAGCAAGTTAAAAAATAGCTAATGGATATAAATAATACCATAATATACATGTCATCAAAAAATGAATGATAAAACATGACTACATTTTAAGTGGGATTATTAGATGATTTATTTTGTCATACAGTTCCACAAAGTTTATTGGTTTTTATTGTATCAAAAATATTTTTTTTATTTTAATTTTGTAATCAAGTTTTATAAATATTTTCACATTCTTTTATATACTGTCTGTTTGATTAAAAAAATATAATATAGTTTTTCAAATTTAATTTAAATAAGTATTAACAAAAATAATCTTTGTGTTTTCATATTTATCATTTTTAAAAATTAGCATTTTAAAACTTGAAAAGTATATTTTTTATTTAACTTGTTTTCTAAAAATCATTAAATAATCAAATTTTACGATAGTTAAAAATAACTAACAAGTGATTATTAAACATTTTTACATTTTTTTTGTGAAAATGATTTATTTGTAAATTATTATTTAATATACCAAATTTTAGATTTCTAAACAAGAATAATCGTTAATGGTAAAAAATATTTATACAATTTACACATTCTGATATTTTTAATTCCGTCTCAATAGTTACAAATTAAAATAATTATGTATTTATAAATTAAATGTTCTTTTTGTGTATATATGTTACTTGCAAAACGTTTATTTTTGTGTGTGCATATTATGTTTATATATTTATGTTTGTATGTGGTTGTATGTTGTTTTCGGTTCCATAAACGACAATTTTGTATTTCTCATGATACGAGTTACAAAAAAGAACATACAAGATATAAAACAGTCACAATAAACACAACTCTAACATAGACAATGAAATATGATTGTAACCACAAACAAATGTTTGTCTTCATAAATTCAATGTGTGTTTAACATACAAATTGCACACTTAAAATATTATATCAGTTTGAACAATGAACTTAAATTTATCTTTTTTTCATTTAAAAGCTTTTATTTACTTTAATAATAATTGTACAGTTAATATTATATTCTTATTAAACTTATAGAAAAATATTTAGAAAATCTTAATACATATCTTTTAAAAAACTTATTAATGTAATTAACAGATAAAATCTTATTTTGTGATTTTTTGTGTAATATAAATGATTGACCATATAAATTTAATATATAACTTATAATCGATATAAATATCATAAGAAAACTAATTTTAAATTTTGTTAAAGTTTTACGATTCTTTGATGTATAATACAGAGATTATCAAAATATTTCAAAATATATAAAATAAATAATACTCTGATATATATATATATATATATATATATATATATATCGCTTAAGTATTTCGATCAGAATACCATCAACTTTAAATCACAAGCGTCAGACATAGTAGCTACCACAATAAAAAGCTAATGCTTGTGCTTGATATCTGCTATCTGAGAACCCAGAAACATAATAGTGTCAGTTTATCTGCTCTGAAATGATATGTTACATAATACATATTGTAGATATATTTTTTTAAAAAAAGATGTAATGTTTTCTATAATTTAATTAAAAATATTGTATCGTTAGAAATTGCGATACTATAAAGATTAAATTAATACTATAAAGATTATTGCTAAGTTCAATACTTTTACAAAATAAATTAAAATATTTATTTATGAAAAATATTATATATATTTTCTAAAACAAATATTTTAGTATAAAAATATATTAACACTAAAATGATTTCAAAGTAATCTAATTATTTGTTATATTTACAGTTATATAGATATTTAAATATTTTTTTCTTGAATACTTTTATATATTAAATTTAAAAAATTAAATAAAATATTTCAAAAATTATAGAAATTTTTCTTCATTAGATTAATAAGTGATAAGAATTTTTAAAAAAATATATACAATTTATAATTAATAGAAGGAATAATATTATTTATAAAATTATACCACTGTGATATTTATTAAAATGTAAATAAATTTGCAAATAGACAAAAAATATTATTTATGTATTGAAATATTTATTTATTTACTTATTGTACAATTGCTATATATTTAATAAATGAATTCATGTTTGAATTTATACAGATATTTTTTATAAACTGTATATATTTATCCACTAATATTTAGAAGTTAAATTTATTTTATAATTTGTTGATAAAATTTATAGGAGTTTTAATACAATTTACATTTATTAATTTTTTTCTTCTATTTTCCCCTATTATCTGTTTTGTTATACCTGTTAATGTTTTATATAAATAATGTTTATAACGTATTATAATTCATAACATGGAAGACATTATTCATAAAATTATACTATTAAGTAATAAATTGCACAGGAAATAAAACAAACTATTATAAAAAGTGATCGTAATATAAAATATATTATATTTAAGTACATAAAACTAAACCGTATAGTGTATTTTAAAAATGTTTTGCTGGTGAAATGATTATAAATCATAAACAGTCAGAGATATAAATTTTAACAATTTCATGCTACTATATAATCGAATTACAGCATCACGCGACCATATTTTATATATTTAAAAAGAACCTCCCTGTTGAATAGAACTAACGTTACAGTGACGTTAATTAAACATTACGTTACATTCATTTGTGTTAGAACGTCATCTCCGTCGACTGTAATAAATTGATCACACCGACTTGCTATCGTTAATTGCAAACACGTTGGTTTAGAAACTTTTTCTTTTGCCTTTGTTGTATAAGGCAGATAATGGATTAATCCGGTTGAAATTTGTTTGAAAGATTTTCTCCGCTCGAATCTCACTGACTCACTTCATTTTTGTGCGATAAGCATTTTAATGAACGTAACTTTGTTTTTCATACTTTAATGACTATAATTAATGGACATAGTTCGATATTTCCTTCGTGATTTCGTGCATCGTCGCAGACATTAATTGATTCTACAAAATTTATTCATAATATGTATCTCAGATTCATATCTATGATTGTGATAAATAATCTCGGCGATGTACTGAAATTGATTAGCATCCTTTCTTAAGATTTCATGTTATAAACAGTCAACAATTTTATAATGTTTTTTTAGTAATGATATATACTGATAGTTAACCTTTAAAAATATAAATTTTATTTTCACTACTTATTCTCAAAAAGCTATAAATGTAAACTTAAACTAAAGAAAGTATTTAAATGTCTTAAGTTTCAATTTGTACTTTGTTGTATATTTAAATGTCAATTAAATATAACACTTTAAAATTTACAATTCATATGGTGAAGAACTTATTTCTATAGATCTTTGCTTATTAACAGAAATACATCAACATACACACATATTAGGTATTTAATTTGAAAAAAAAATTGAATCACTGAAAAATATTATGTGATAGAATTATTTTTAACTTAATTTAAATATTGACATTATACATGCACAATAGATTATAAAATGGATATGAGATTTATAATGAACAATTACATTAGTATTAAAAAATAATATATGTATATACAAGAGATAAACTACTGAAACTAATCAATGATATATAGATTTAATTACCTAATTGAATATATTAAATAATAACATTTTTTAAATATGAAAAATAAAATCTTATTACGCTTTATCTTGAGTTTCTCGATAATGTTAATAAAGTTAAAGATTTTATAAAAACATTATTTTAATTAAAATACAATACGTAATTTATTTATAATTAATTTTCATAAAATATTTATCTTATTTTATATTTTTATTAAATCTGCTTTTGACATAAATAAAAATAATTAATTAAAGAGATATAGTAAAGGCTAAATTTAAAATAAACAATTTCTGTTGTTAAAATTGTATATTTGATAATATTTGAAATGTTATTATTATTAAACATTTCAGCGAGAGTGTAATTCTAAATATATTATATATATATAAACATATATATATATATATATATATATATATATATATATATATATATATATATATATATATATATATATAATATAAACGTGTCTGAGTTTGAACAAAACCACAAGGTTGGTTAATATAAACGTGGTTGTAACATACATCCAGTCTGACGTAAACTATTCCCTTCGGCATTTTAAATTGATACCATGGGATCTATTATAATAATCCATTAGGTTCTTTTTATTTTATTGCAGTTTTTCTGAGATAAAATTATTATGGTTTGTTTTAGATTCGGTTATTTGTTGTCGTACAACTCTATATAATTCACTTATGTCTAATAAAATTGTATCGAATTTAATACTTTAATGTTGGCACTTTTTTATTATCATATATATATATATATATATAAGAGTAAATGAATGTATCTATTGAATATAATCGATTAATTATCTGAGATAATTTTAGTTTAAATCTAAATTTTTTCTTAAGTTCAAATCTCTTTTAGTTTTAATCTTTAATCTTTTTTTATAAAAAAAATATTTTATATATATATATATATATATATATATATATATGTATATAAATATATACTTCGTACAAAACATTTAGTTCAATGAACTCTATAGTATCGTATAATTGATTAATAAGAACATTTCTTTAAATGTTTGAAAATATTTTCGTTTCTCGAAAAGTTTTAAACTGAGATTTTTTTAATTAGAGCAAAAAGTATGAAATAATTAATAGTTAATAATAAGCATTGATTTTTAATTTTAGTAATAAATAATCGTTCCGTTGATTTAAATATTTTCAATATTTTAAAATTAGAGTTGTTGTTTTAAGAATAAAAATATTAATTTTATAATTATTTTTAGAAAGAAATAAAATAATTACTGAATAATATGTATATATATATATATATATATATATATATATATATATATATATATATCATGACAATAATTTAATTATGTTAAATACAATTGAAATTTTTATTTATGTAACAAATTTGGAGTGAAATATTTTTAAAAAAGATTTCCTTTATTTGGTCTTGCTTGTATTGTATAAATAAAAATTTAAATAAAACATGACTGTAATTGTTGTTTCAATATGTAGAAACAAAAATACCTTGTACATGAAGACTATGTGCGTAATAAATTAAAAAAGAGTAAATGCGTTTACTTGAACCAAAACCAACTTTTTAACGTAAATGAAAAGCAAGAACGCGAAAAAATTCGATTTATTTAAATAAACTAAAGCATTTAATCGCTTTCATTAGTATAACAAGGTAACAGAAACGAATACCTTTTTTGTAAACGACCCGGACATAAATATAAACACACGTAGGTAGGAAAATATACGTTGTTATCACAATACGATATACAGATATTGTTTATCGTAGAAAAGAGCAAACCGTACCAGATCGTTACATTATCTTCAGCATATCGATTTCAGTTATATTGTCTGGTGTAGTTTTGTGTCACAGAAACGGAGGTCTCTCGACGCGGCGGCGAACAAGGCTTTAGCGGTGGCAAAAGGGCCCAAGACTGATGGGCTATAATTTGTCTGCGAATTCTACGGCAAAGGACGCGAATGTGGGATATAAGAGAGGGTGCGGAAGCATTGCCGCATTGTGTGAAGATTCATTGTTATAAAGTCCGTATATCGTTCTCGTTTCTTGTGTCGTTTGCTGAAGAATTTAACCGACGTGAAGAATGCGTGAATCTCGGATACGGTCGTGGTTACATATTTAGTTAAAACTTAAAACTGCAGTAAATACTTAATATGCGAACAATTTCACTTAATCCCAAATACATACATACATACATTTATATATATATATATATATATATATATATATATATATATATATTATAAATGTTACATTGCGTATAAAATTCTTTTGCACAAAATTAAAAAGGTTTCCTTTTAATTGTATTGTGAATATTAAATTAATTGTATGTAATATTTTATTTCAAATTTATTTAACTATGAAATACATTAGATGTTGTAATAAAATTCCTGTAAAAAATCCACTTTATTTGATTATCTTTTAATTGAAATAGTTTAAAATTAATTGACATTTATTATATATTCCAAACATAAAAATTTACTAATATTGAAATTACAAACTTATCATATCAATTAACAATTTAAATTAGTTTACCTGGGTACAGATATTTTAATTTATTAATAAAAATTGGTTGTTATTTATCATGAGAACTTGTTGGAAAATAATTTATATAATTAAAAATGTAATCAAAAAAAGTAGTAATTAACTGGTTTGGATTTATTTAAATACTATTTTTTATATTCATATTTTTATTTATGTATTATATTCTTTTACATACTATTTTTAATAATATAATTCTAAAAATGAATAACTATTTAATATCTTAAATAATAAAATAAATGGCATTACTATTAAGAAAAGTACTGTTAAAATGTAAAATGTAAATTAATTTTTAATTTATATTTTTTGATTAAAAATTAAAAATTTTATTTGTTTATATTTATTGAAAGACTATATTAAAAACAATAATGAAACGAATATAAAAATCTCTTTATTTTTTTAAAAAAATAATAAATTCTATGATTTATTAAAAAAGTAATATTATATTATATTTAAATTTTAGTAATCTCTATTTCTAAAAAAATGTTTACATTTTTTGTATTAAAATTTCACAACTCAATATTAAATTTTTATTATAAATAGGTAAATGTTCGTAAAATAATTCCAAATATTAAATCACTTTTAGTTGATTTTTTTCTTATAGTAAAGAAAATCTTTAATATACCTTTAAGTGTACATATATCTAAAAATAGTTTCATAATATTTAATGAAAAGTTATTCATAGATATTTTAGTTGATTCTTATAGTAATAAATTTATTATCAAATAAATTTACCAATATACTGCTTTGTATATTATATCTGTACTTTAGGTCATTAAGTTAAAATTACTTGTATATACGTATATACATATAATCACATGTATACTAGTATATATATTTATATATATATATATATATATATATATATATATATATAGATTATCATTTTATATGATCATATAAAAGCTAAAGAGATTGTAATAACTTTATTAAACTGTTTATCATTGACACGTAAATATTTTAAAACAGAATATTACTATGTGGTTGAAATTAAATTCAATTAAAAGATTAATAATTTTTTAAGATTATTTATTTATTAATTGTTAAAACTACTCTTATGTTAAACTAAATTTAAGCTCTTAATTTAAAATGTATCTAAATATAAATAAAAAAAATAATATTTTAAATGGTAGAATGTTATACAAAACTATAAAATGAAATTATTTATATATATATATATATATATATATATATATATATATATATATTACAAATAAATACTATGAAAAACTTTTCTATTAAATAAATTAAATTTCTCAATATGTTGTTTTATATTTAAAATCAGGAAAGAATATTAAAATTCACTTTTACCAGTGTTTGAATTCCTTCCATGTTTTGTAAACACTGATCATAATATTTTCTTTGTAAAGTCAATAAGATTGCTAGTAATTCTACAACAAACAGAAACACAATTTTTTTTAGTTCATCAATTTATAATAGTTTTAATTTTGCTAAAAGTCTAATATTGCTATTGTTTTTTTCTATGAATAACATTGTCATCTTTCCAAAGAGAACCTATAACCACTTACGTATTCAAAAGCGTACAGAAACCACAATCCAACTCTAAACTATGTGTCCCAGAACAAATAAAAACGAGAAAACTATGTTTTGTACATACAAAATAGCATTTACACCGCAGTCGTGAATAAACTTTTTTTACATTACTCTGTGTAAGATTTTTCTTCAGGAATTATTTATTGCTGAGACTGTGTCGTGTACAATCTTACACGTATATATACACCTAAGTATACAAGTGTATGGAATATATAGAAGTTTGTATGTGAGTGCACATATATATATATATATATATATATATATATATATATATATATATATATAACAGGTAAATATCGTTTTCGTAAGCACGAAAAAAATCATTTAAAA
Organism: Neoneuromus ignobilis; assembly: GCA_029203775.1. Lineage (NCBI taxonomy): Eukaryota > Metazoa > Arthropoda > Insecta > Megaloptera > Corydalidae > Neoneuromus > Neoneuromus ignobilis. Next base: position 11,972,897 of record CP092094.1, on the reverse strand, counting down.
TCTAAATAAAAAAGTTTGCAGAGGAAGCTTAAGAAAAAGTAACATGATTAAATTAGCGCGGCTTTACACTTCGTCCATTATCTACGAAACATTACAATTTTGTTTCGATGCCGTGAACATAAATTACATTTAAAAGTATCACGACTAAATTTATTTAACTCCGTGCATCGCATACTCACAGCTAATTTACAATCAGCTCGGTCACCGATGAACACATTTCGTATTTCACTGAAACCATTTTTTTATTGAAGACGGGTAGAACGAAGTTTAATCTTCATACAAAGTAACGAACATCTAAATTAAATGTATGTTTTTCCTTGTATCGTTTGTTTAACATATAAATTGTTTAAGTAGAACTACATGCATTAAATCATTTCTAGTTTTGTAACATTTGAATTTTCATACAAATTGGGTAAAGTTTATTACATTTCTAGCTCATATATTCGTATTCGTCGTACACCATTTAACTTCCGAATGTTTATTCTACTATGTGATAATTTTATTTTCAATACAGATATGTGTATATATATATATATATATATATACATATACATATATGTATATATTGTACATTCTCTAATGTATTGAAATAAATATATGTAATTTACATTGTGTTTCTTTTTTAACAAAAAATCGTTTTAAAACATTTTAATGATATTATACATTTTCAAAAATGTTGATTTTACTTTAAGAAAAGCAACAATTTGGTAGAAATCATTAAGAGTATTAAATGCTTATTGTAGTATTAAAACATTTCAAAGAATCCTATTGAAATAGTATTAGAGAGTCCCTGGTAAATCTTGCTTATATATATATATATATATATATATATATATATATATATATATATATATATATATATATATATATTTATTTCGAAAACTTCAAATGAATATTTATGATTTATAACTCATTTCTCAAATATATAAATATACAAATACAATATTTGAATTTAGTAATTATTACAGTATATTGAAGTCAAATAATTTTCTGATATATTATAATAATCAAAACAGTAGAAAAATTATAATAATTAATAATAATTCAGAGAAATAGTTGAGTTATTTACAATAATTTGTTTAATTTGAAATAATATTTAATTTTATGAATTCTTATCACTTTCTTAATAAATATTTAAATATTTTAAACATTGTTCAAAAACGTAAATATAAATAATAAACACATAAACATTAATATATATATATATATATATATATATATATATATATATATATATATATATATATATATATATATATATATATATATATATATATATATATATATATATACATACACACACACACTTATACATATATGTGATCAAATATGAACAATGAGTAAAACAATATATACAATATACTGTCAAACAGAAATATCCAATACATCATTTTTACAAAATTTATTGTGTTTCTGTAGAATAATATGTCAAAAGAAGGAAATATAGAAGAAAAATATTGAAACGAAATATAACTGTTCTTTAATTATTACAGTGAAATTTATGGATTTAGTATTTATGTGTTTCAATAAAAAGTATACAGTTTGTCAATTTGAATATAACCATAAATACACACACACACACACACACACATATATATATATATATATATATATATATATTGATTAAAATATTATTTTTGATTTGTAACTAATAGTAATATCTGGTACTTTTTGAATTTGTTAAAACTTACTCTCATCCCATTTTTACACGAAAATTATTTTCAGAATATCACAATGTCTTTTTAACATATTATACTTTCTAAATACATTTGATTATCAAATTAATTTGAACACAATTTGATTACATATTGAAACGTTTATAAATGAATGATTTATCTTATAAATGTAATATTATTTATCAATCGATATGATTAAAATTCTTTTTTTTCTATTTCTATATAAAATTATATAGATATGACATATCAGTCATAAAATTATTAAATATTTTTTATAAATGTTTATAATTTTTTCTTTTAATTTTAAGTGTTATTATTAATAATATTTATCAGTACACTGATATTCTCTATAAAACTTTATTTTTGTTAAATAGACATTATTGAATATATAATTAATAGGATTTTTCTTTTCTGGATGAAATTACCTTCATCCAATAATACTTGGTTGACCAATACATTTGAATCAATAAGAAATAAGTTACACATTGGTACTGTAGATTCTGCTGACTGAACTACGTGAATCGTTCCCAATGGAGATCGCGAAGAAAAGTCCACCTTTTATTATTCTTATCGACCCACAAAATGTGCAAGATAGTTGCGTTACGTGAATCATAAAACATTTGTAAAATATCTGTAGTTTTATTCTTTGATTCTACAATTTTGAATATTCATGTAATTGTAGTAAAATTTATAAATCTTTTTATTTATATTTTTAAAATAATTAAATAATTCTTTTATAAAAATGTTTGAAAGAATTTTTTTTAAAGATAATACAAATATATTATATTAATTTTTTTCACATTAAAATAATTAAAATTTAAAAATAAATCTACTTTTGGTTTGAACAAAAATAATGTACAAAATATATGGAATATATAAAAAGACATATATATATATATATATATATATATATATATATATATATATATATATATATATATATATATAAATGATTGATATTTATTAAATATTTTAAAAATGAACTTAAGTTAAATTAAAAATATAGCTGCCATTTCTGGTTACAATTAGTGTTAATTCTCTAAAAAAATTATGCTTTATTAAATAATTTAATTAATTTGATAAGTTTTCGTTAAGGTAAATATAAATTATTTTATTAGAAATTCAAATAAAATTTCAAAACACTTATTATAAAATTACAATTTGTTTAATAAAAAAAATCATTTTAAAACTTCAGTGACGATTACGAAAAAATATTCACGATATTTATTTTCAGAATATTCCTTCGAGTCAAATTTATAATATAACTTGATAAATGTTTAACTTAAATAAGTGGTGAACAACCTTTTTACCCTAGGGTCAATTTCAGAAGCTCACGAGCTTTGCGTACTACAAGTCAAATAAAAATAGAAAATTTATATTAAATTAAATTGTTTTTCTTTATGTTTTCTTGTAAATGAATTATTTTTTTAATCAGTGTAAACAGTTGTTTTAATGGATGATATCTTTTGATCAAGAATTAATGATTCTTTTAATCATTCAACTGTTCTGAATATGTCATTGTTCATTTTAAATCATCCTATCTTATTTCTAAGATTTACAAGAGTATTGCACTGAAAGGATCAAGAAGACGTAATTGGCGGATCAATTGAGCGTAATTGAAAGCTTGACGAGTTGTAATGAAAGAATCTATACAGAGCGTACTGCCTCTTTCGAGATAATTAAGATTTCAAATTACGTATTAGACAATACTGGTTTCACTTAAATAAAAGTGAATATAGATAATTGCTATATAAATTAACATGAAATTAAAAATTGTTTTTAAGCTTAAAATAAGATTTTAGAATTTTCATCTGAATGCACAATAATTTTAAGCCCTGATATTTAATTCACAATAAATTATTTTAATGAAATTTAATTTTTTGATCAATAGAAGTATTTATTTGATTTTTATTTCTGATCAATTTATTTTTGATAAATAATTTTTATAACCTTCATTTATTAAACCATATAAATCGCATAAAATTTATTATTTTTTTTGTTATATATTTTTTTATAATTTCTGTCTATTTTGTTATTTTTTATTAATTTAAAAACATTTTGTAAAAACTGTTTTTATGGTATTCAATCAATATTTGGCATTATATTATGACACTTTAATCATTTTTATTTTTATATTAGTTGAATGATTATATCAAAAATCATAAAAATTAAAAACTTGTTCTTTTATCCATTGTTGCTACCCTTAATTGATTCCCTTATAAAATTTAAATTTTTAATTACTTTTCTAGCAATACTGACTTAAATACAATTAATAGTCACTACTTTTGCTGCCAACTGAATAGAAAATATATAAAAAAATTAATAACATTAATTTTATAAGTTATTTTTAAAATTAGTTTTCTAACTTTCAGTAATTTTAATTGTAGAGTCGCTATTAATTTAATTTAGCATAGATTTAGTCATATATAATTCCAATAATAAATTATTTCATTTGTCTAGTTTGAAATTGAATGAAACGAAAAAAAAATTGAAATGTTACATAAATATGACAATATTTTTAATAATCGTTTTTTTAATCTAACAAATACAATATAAAATAAATATTCGATTACTTTATTATTTTACATAATAAAGTAATGAAAAAAAATGTATTTATTATTAAATAATATTAAAAAAAAATAATCTAAAATGCAAATAATGTAATCTAAAGCAAATGTATTACATTATAAACGGTATAATGAATTGTGAAAATGTTAGAACTATCTTTAGTTCTCATAATCTTCCATTCTTAACCAACACGATTTCCCCTCGCGACCACAAGCGAGTCGCCCCCCATGGCGACAGACGCCCAGCGTCGCCTGTACGCGACGTTCAACCGTATCCGACGTCAGTCTATACTGCGACGCGTTCAAGACCAGGTGCACAAAAGCTTTGCTCTCACCCCAAAAACACACAAAACGATACACTAGCATACATACATACGCATTTGAACACAAACAGAGCTGTAAAGATAATATAACACATTTACATTTTCAGTTTTGACAAGATTAGCTCTAAATACGTACGTTAAATATTAAACAAACATACATAACTACACAATTTATGTTACGTTACTATAAAGTTTTCTGGTAAAAACGTAGTAAAAGAAACGAAAAATGAAATATATATGAGTGATACGTGATATCTTGTAACAAGTACTGAGAAAATATTAATATTTTGTATTCGTAGATTAGTTGTTACGTGCGTTTTTCTTCTGAAAATTATTCATAATTACTATGCATCTCGTTGACGAAATTGTGGTTTTCAGTCGAGTTTAAAATGTTTCGCTCATAGTTTGAAAATAAGTTTCGTTTAAGCATCAGTACGCCTTTGTGTGTGCGTCGACTGTGCCATCTACATCGAACTCCCTAATATACTAGGAACATATAAATTTTGTTACGGGTACCAAAAGCAGTTAATTAATGTTAAGTGGTTTTTAATTACCACCGCGATGAAATATATAGGCACTCGAATGTAAACAAATTGTGACATTGACGTCGAACATGTACCAAAATGTGACGGTGCGTACCTAACAGCGGAGGCCCGACGACCATTCGTAAAAATTGTATTGTTCACGTAGGAAACTATTTAGTTGGTCAATTGGATCCGCGATGAGTAGACACGAGAGACATGTCGTGCTAGTTTTTGTGATTGTTTTTTTTTGTTCGACCACCAAACAACAATGCCAAAATTACAGAGCCGAACATCCAGGTAAGTTTATATATATATATATATATATATATATATATATATATATATATATATATATATATATGAATATATATTAATATTAAACTTTTAGTAAATTAATTTAGTTGCAAAAGCGATATTATTTTCTACCATTAGTAATTTTTAACTTTTTATGAAATAATAAAATTAGAATTTTGTTAAAACATACATACATATATATATATATATATATATATATATATATATATATATATATATATGTATGTATTTATGCGTGTGTAGTTATATTTTAATTAATTATGAAATTAATTTTATAATATATGAATATTTAATGATTATTATAATTGCTCAGAATTAAACAATACAATTATTAATGTCTCAAAAAAATGTGTGTAGTGTTTAATTTGTGAAGCGATAATATTAATGATTAACATATTTCCGTCTATTAATGATAAAATGACATTTTAATTGATTATAGATATGAATATTTAAAATATTTGTCATAAAACTTTTTTTTGAAAAAGTTTTTTTTAGTTAATTATCAGTAATAAAAATTAATTGTTTTCAATAATTGAGTAAACTTCTATAGATAAGTATCTATAGAAGTTGAAATATTAATTATAATGTTATCAGTTCGTAACAATTTAAAAACTTTAATTACGTCGTTCAATAACAGGAAAAACTTTTTGAACAAAATAATTTTGTTCACAGAAATATCATATTATGTTATTTTATATAATTGATGTTTTATTATAATTTTATTTTTTTTAACTTGTATTTTGTATTTTTTTATTTTTATTTTAGTAATAAAATTGTAAAATTGTTTTTTTTATTTGATAAGTAATTGTTACCATAAACATATTGTACATAAAAAAACAACACATATTAAATTATTTGATTTATATATATATATATATATATATATATATATATATATATATATATATATATATATACATATACATATACATATACATACACACCTATATATACCTATATAGAAAGGTACAAATGAATTGAAGGGTTAAGACATACATTTACATCTTATTATAATTTACTATCCTTTACTATTCTTCAGTTTCATTTAGACTACTATATATATATATATATATATATATATATATATATATATATTATTTTTGTACATGAGGTAAAGTATATATGAATAAATTTTCGGGGAGCTTAATCAAATATCTAACATATTGAATTATTTGTTATGTTTGAGTTCAAAAACCGACCTAGTTCACAAGTCATTATCGTTTTTTATTTAAATGTGATTTATTATTAATAAAATCATATATAAGTTGGAAATATAATTTAAATATGTATATATATAATATTTGGTAATCAAATATAAAAAATATGTTTTTTTTAAAATTTATATTATAAAATACATGTAGTGAAAAATGACTCAAACATAAAATGTTTATTCTTTTGTAATAAATTACATTCTTAATTTATTTTTCACAGAAAACATTAGAGGTCGTTAGACTTTTGAAGTCACTGTAAATATATTTTTTTAAAATTTAACTAAAAAAATTTGTAAGTAAATACAGAAAGCAATCATAACTAGCTGTTCATAAAGATAAATAGATAGATATAGATAAAAGGTTTTTCAAATGCGATAATGTAATTATTTACTTTTTTATTTCTACTACTTTTCATTTTACTTATTTAATATTTTTCTAAGAGTATTTAAAAGTTTTTTCTTAGAATTCACTATTCGTTTTAGTAAATACTAGAGCATATTTCGAGTTTTACTTTAGTAATGAAATATTATATATTTAGTAATGTTTCTAATATTTAGAAGCAGTAGTATCCTTCTACGTCAAAAATAGTTATGATATATTTTCTCTGTTATATATATATATATATATATATATATATATATATATATATATATATATATATGAGTATTGTATGAACATCAGTATCAGATACACAAATAATTAAGTATATCTGATACAGAAATAATTAAACATGAATATATACATATATAATCTATTTAGTAATACACACTTCTTAATACATCGATAAATTTGACAATAATATGAATATTCATAAATAACTTTGTACATTCATTTCCATGGAGAATAAGTGAACAAATTTTACTAATTGTCAGGATAAAGTAGACAAAGACGTACAATAAATAGAAATAAAGATTAATAAACGTAATTAATGATATTAGATTTTGAACAGATTTTTTTTAAAAAAAAAATGAAAGGATATTTTTTAATTATTTTTCAAGTTATTTAATAATAAATAAATTAAATAATTTAAAAATCAAGAATATTAATTTATTTTATTTATATGTATATATTTATACATACATACATACATATATATATATATATATATATATATATATATATATATATATATAAACACATTAACTAATTAAAAATATTGAATTACGCACCAATTATAATTAACTGTAACTCATTAAAATTTTATATATTTTGAAATTTATATTTTGTAACTTTTAAAAAAGCCACATTAGGAACAGAGTTTGTTTTTAATTATTAAAAGAGTATTACGAAACACAGTTGCTAGGATAATGGTAACAGCATTAATGGTATACCAATTGTGGTATGTTTGTTACACATGTGTGATTGTGTAGACATTATCATACATTTGCTCCAACATGTCCTTGAAATAAATGTGTAGCAGAAAATACATTTAGAATAAATTTATAAAAAATATTTATATCGTTTATATATATAATATTTAAATTTTAAGATTTTTAATAATATTTTTAATTTTTTTGTATGTATTAATTTCAATATAAAGTATATATATTTTTGTAATGATTCATTTCCATTTTTAATTTCATATATGTTTTTCAATTGTGAATAACAATTTTTATTTGATTACAAAAATTCCTAGAATACATCGAAAAGAAATATATAATTATTTTTGAGTATTCAATAGACGAATATTGTAATAATAGGTGTATATATAAGAAAATACAATAAAATATATTTTTTAAAAGTACTACAATTAAAAATATGTAAATATATCAATAATAACTTTTGACATGTAAATTATTTTTAATAAAATCATTTTATTATTCACAAAGCATATATAGATATTAAAGCAAAGGAACATAATTTTTGAAGCCGAGTTTTTCTTTATTCTTTTTTGAAGTACAAATCAAATTTAATTTTCTCCAAAAATACTAATGAGATGAATAATTTCTTACTGATAAAATATACTAGATATGTTCGTTGAATTTTATATCCTAATATATGTATCAAACATACTTTAGATATGTGTTTATACTTAAAAACTATTTTCACAGCAATATTAACATGAACTGTGACAGTTACAATCTTCCGTTTGCGACAAGACTATTAAAGTTTCCGAGTAGAAATAGTTACTGTCGAAATAGTTACTGCTCCAATTTACGAACACTTTGAAATGGTACAAATGACATGTAATAAAAACTGAACGTGTACTGATTACACGACACATATGGTTAAATTGATCATCTGTAAATGTATTTATTTGTATATAAAATTCCATTAATGTATATGATTATTTCTTTATATTTAATAATATATGTTTATTTTTAAATAAATTTTAAAATGGTAATTATTAATTCCTGTATTTCAAAATATATTGTAATTTATAAAAAAAAAATCTAAGTACATTTAAATATTTATCGATAATATATGAACCTTAGATGAATAAATTTTACTTATACATACATATATATATATATATATATATATATATATATATATATATATACAAAATAGTAGAACGTTTTTAAAAAAACAGTTTAAAACCAATATTTCCATAAAGTAATTGAATAAATTTTGATGAAAACAAACTTTACGATTTATCTATGCAAGATTTATTTCAAAACGCTTTATCACCTTTTTATCTGCACTGAATGAATCATTCATTCATGACATACCGATAAGTAAGCACAAATTTATAACGCGTAGATTCACGATATTAGGAAAAAGGTGCCAAAAATGCGGAGAATCTGAAAAAAGCACGTATTTATTACTTCACAGATGTATCATTTGATACGGAGGCATAGATAATAAACCATATATTTTCTTTATACGTTTAACAGATTGCGTTTATATATATATATATATATATTGTTTTAAAATAAGTATATTCTTTCAAAAACCCAAACATATTTAGAATAATAACCAATTTCAATTCAAAAATCTTATTATAACAATATTATTTTTTATAATTTATGCTTCATTATTTATTTTGTATATTAAAAATCCAAGACTGTTAATTTTTAATTAAATATTAGTGATTCTGCTAATAAACCTAAAAAACTATATGTTATTTACTTTTTAAATTTTGTTATGAATGTGGAAACATTTTAGTGTATAAATATATATAGAAACGATATTTGTAAATATAGAATAAATGATATGAAATGTGTATTAAAAAAATAATTACTATATTTTGGTAGAAGAAAATTGTTATATACTAATTAATTGTTACTATAGCAAGTAATTTAATGAGATTTACTATTAAAAATTACTACTATCTTATGTTAACCTTGTGGATATAAAAAAATCGATTTCATGATCAAATATAAATAAATATCACATTTTTTTCTTATTAGAGCACTTGTCCCTTAATAACATACGAATTTTTCCCAAAAAAAATATTCATAGTGTTGTAAACAATAAATATTTTTATTTAACATTATCATTTTTATAGAATTATTTATATATATATTATATATAATAAAAATAAAATTTAATAAAAAATAAGGTATAAAATTTTAAATTTTATATACATAAAAAGATAATATTCAAATTCAAGTACCAAATAATTATCGAAAGTCAACAATATAAAAACTTAAAAACGAAGTACTTCAATATTGATTTGCATTATGCTTCTCAAGTACTTCTATCGAAATCTGAAAAAGAAACGAAAATGTTCTACCATTATTAAGATGCTAAAAGATATGAGACAATATTTGAATTGGAGTAAGCATTATTGTTGGTAAAATGAATGTCAAAGATTTATTTAATTTATCGATTTCTTTGTAAAGGTATATTTTCTTAATATTTAATTTTCGACTTTAATAATAATATTAATTTATGTGATATAATTTACCATGTACTTTATATATTTATTAACTAATTATGAATCTTGTGTATATTATTTTGTTATTTAATTTTGTTTAAATTTTAAATAAAATTCAATCATTATTAACAGAAAATACAATAATTTATTTGCTTAAAATTAATTTTTGTCGTATATATAATTTTTAAAAAATATTTTATTTATATACATATATATATATATCATATATTTATAATACTTTTATATAAATTATCACCCCAATATTATAAAATATCATAAAAGTATTCAATAATTGTTTATTGTTCACTTTACTTTTGTAATAAATTATAATATAATAATAATTATTAAATTTTTTAACTTAACTCTATATTATAAAATATAATAAATAAACATTCATTAAAATAATATTTCTTTACCAACAAATCATGTGCTTAACAGATTAAATCTCAATTAATGGTCAATTCTCGTAAAGAATTGATAAAATCTCGAATACTAATGTGACAGTAGCTTACGAAAATAAACCTTTTATATAATTTCTCGTATAGAATTCCGTGTATTATCTTTTAATTAAATGATCAATCTTGATTAGTGATACGCTATTCGATATAAATCTTATTAAGAATAGACTTTTCTTTTACAGAGATGCTCATTAAAATAACAAAGGTATGTTTCTCATCACATCTCCATTTATTTATACAATATGCTTTTGAAATTTGTATACATTTTTTTTCATTGAAAAATATTATTTTAGAAACGAAATGAACAAATAACGAACTCAGTAACGACGATATTTAAAAAGGAAAAATATCGTTGAGAAAGAGTTGTTCTCGAAAAAGAAATTTTAAATTGAAATAATTCTAGTGTACGTGCTTGATGTAAATTCAAGTAATATAGAAAGAAAATCGTTCGATGAAATGTAAAGTGAAGCAATAACGAACTATGGATCAAAATGTTTAACGATAATAGTCGAATTTAATACATTGAACTATTTCAGCAACTTTCGATTTAACGTACAAGTTATTATGTATAATCGCTACAGCGTAATGCTCAATAATGGTACAATTAATAATAAATTGTGTGTGCGGATATTTTAAGCTTCTCATCTTCGTATCAACTTTAATAATATTAAAGCTTGTAGAAGTAATTGCTTTATTTGTGAAATTTTTCGATAGATTTCAATAACTGAACCGTATAAACGTTTGTTGTTTCTGATAACAAGTACTTATAAATCAAACAACTTTTCCAGCGATACTTTATTTTCAAATATTTATGAAAAACTTTTATCTGAATAATTTTAAATAAACGTTTATAAAGAAGGAGGAATATATTTCTGTGATAATGTTTATAGTCAAATAAAGTATTCTTTCCTGGGAAAACAGATTGATTTTACAGATAGATATTTTTGTGAATAACAATTGGTAAATCTCATTAAACATTCATCGGATGTGCTTGAAAATCGATGCGTTGCTTTTGGGTTCTTTCAATATGTTCCGTAAAGCTCTCTTCGTAATTTATTAATATCTAAAGACTATTCAATCGTCATTCAGTTTAAAATAATGCATTAAAATTGTTATTTTTAGATACTATCTTACTAAAAATTTATGTACATTATAAGTTCTCGAAAATATCTCATCTTATATGCTTGAATAAAATATGTTTAAATATATTAAATTGATCAATAAAAAATACTACGTGTTTAAGAAGATATTTTTATTATCAGAGAAATTTTAATTAATTAAATACAGAATAGAACTATTTTCTCAGTTTAAAGAAATATTTTTTAAAATACATATTTATGATCATAGAGAAATTTCATCTTTTATCAGAGTATATAAAACTAAAGAAATCTTAAAAAAACTTATTTTGATGTAAAAAAGTTATAAATATTAATGTTAATAGATAAATAAATAAGTTCGTGTATATATCTTTAAATAAATGTTTTTGTTAGAAAGCAAAAGAAATCCAAGAAAAAGTCATTTATTAAACCAATAAAACAAAGTTATAGTACGTTCTTAAATACAACTAATTGTAAAATAAATAAAATAGTTGAGTTTTAATTAAATATAATGTTTATTTTTTTGACCATACACGTAACGTGAATTGTAAAGAAAGCTCTACATTAAATTTAGAGTTTTTCATTCTTTTTATACTCATTTTCGTCGTTGTTTTTCTCAAGAGAGAAACTCGTGTAAGTTCGTTAATTCTAACTGGAGAAAAACATTGTAACTTATTAATTACATGGCACTTAGCATTAACGTTCTACTTGAAATACCGAATAAAAATAATTAAGTATTAAAGTAATAGGGATTTATATGTATCTAAAAATATTTTTTGTGTTTACCTTTTGCTATTCCTATTTTTAACTATATTTGCAATTTGATTTTTTCTATTAATTCGCATTTACTTTTAAGCAATATTCATATCTATATCTCTATATAACTATATATTAGGTGTATCCGAAATTTGTTATATATATATATATATATATATATTTATTTATATATATATATATATATATATATATATATATATATATATATATATATACCAAAATATATTTTGTACATTAATGTTCTATTTTCTCTAAAAAAATTTTAATGGAATTATCTCCAAAAATTAATTTTGTTAAATATTTACTGAAAAATTAAAAAAAATATTTTACTAATAATGTTTTTGACAATTACATAAAAGGAAAATTTATTCAATATTTTTTTAATGAAATATATTTTTTTTAAATGGTTCGATAATGAAATCGTATATTATTATTTCATTATATATATATATATATATATATATATATATATATATATATATATATATATATTATGTATATGTTCGTATGTACGAGAAGAGAAAAGCAAACAAGCTAATATCTATTGTGTATAATTTTTGTATACTTTATAACAAAGGAAGTATCCAACAATAGAAAAAAATATGTGCGAAAATTGTGCTTGAAGACGGTATGTGCTATTATTTGCAGGGTTTCTGTTATATTAGCAATGAAAATTTTATACAAACAAAATAATTTGCTGTTGTATAATGTTGATAATTAATGTTAGTTATTTATTTAATTTTTGTACTTTTTAAATACACAGATATAAAATATTACAATAATATTTTTTAATAAATATACGAATGACAATTAATATGTAATTTGTTTATGAAAACTGTTACTAATTTCACTTTTAAGAAAATATACAACCTTGTAAAATATATTTCTTAGTAATTTTAAAAAATATGTTTCTATACAAATATTTTATTGTTTTAAACTCATTTTAAATTTCTAATAATTTTTTTAATAACATGCATACAATAAATTAATATTTTATTTTTTCCTACTATATCTTATAACTAATTTTTTAATTAACTATTTTATATATATTTTACAGTTTTGTAAAGAAATATATTTTAAATTTTATAAACTAGAAAAATAAATTTCAATTATAATTATTAGTTTATTTCCTTCATATAAAAGTAGTTAAAAATTTCAAAAATGATAATTCAAAATAAAATTTCAAAGTAAGGTCATAAGAAAGTTATAAAATTTATATATTTTTTTTTATAAAAAAAACGAAGTAGTTATTTGTCTTAAGGAAGTTGTTACACCTGCACTAAGTGTTCTTAGTTTATATTAAATAATTTTCTGTTTGAAATAGTATTACCTACAGTTTAATTAATAAATTGTATAATCATAGGGATTTTGAGGAAAGGAAGTTGAAGAACCCACAAGATATAATGCATTTTGATGTGAGCATAGTAAAATATGTACGTAGATGTAATAGTTACTTGTACTTGTAGATTAATATGGTGTTGGTAAATTTGAATATTTACATAAATAGTTCTTAGCATTAGTATGAGAATATTAACAGACAATATGATAAGACAGTATAGTTAATGTTGGAAAACGTTCAGAGCACACATATGTACATAAATGTATTCTCATTAAATATACACAAAGATTGTATATATATATATATACATGAATATTTACATAGGAATTGTTTTAGAATATTTGATATAAAATATGATTTTGTGGTAAAATATAAAATACTTAATTTAAAAATGTAAACTAAAATTATTTAGTATAGAATATTCAAATAATATTTTAAAAAGATAAATTATTTGAATGTGCGTTAGTTATAAACAATTTTTAAAGTACATATTCCTATGTGGTATTTTAATTTATAACTATTTCAAAATATTTAAAAAAAAATGATATATATAAAATATAAAAAAACATGATAAAAGTAAAGAATAATTTGTATTTTATTTTTTAAAATCAAATTAATTAATAAATGTTGAATTACACAAAAAGAATTATTCTATATTAAATAAAAAATAAATAAAATCAAATTAATTTTTAAGAGATATATATAATTTTTTCAAAGAAATATTGATTATTGAATTGATTAGGAATTAGAATCTTAATATTTTATTCCAAACATGTCGATATATCTATATATATAATAAATTGAAATAAAAATAGAACATGTTTTATTTGAAAACTATTTATACCACTTAATAAAATTTATATTTTTCGTATTTCGTATCGATAACCGAACCTTAGTCTCCGAGTTTGTTCAATTTTATTTCCAGGCAAACAAATATACGTAAATGACTGTTCTAGATTGGCAACGCAGACTACATGTTCTGAATTTGAAATCGTTACAGAGTCACTGAACACTGCATATTCGTTCAAGCTCTCTAACGCACATGTCCATCTTCTACAAAATTTTTTAAGTGTAATGATTGAGTCACTTGTTCCAATAAAACAGAATTAATGGGCAAAGCGGTTTGATGTACACAAGGTATCAGTCCAGAGGTAACGGAACCACTTATAATTTCCAATCACGTCGTGCACATAGGGAGGCACTTCGCGCTTCCGTTGTTAGCTTAGTTTAGTTGGACCGTAGCGGGAGTCGATCCAATAAAGAGATATTCCGAGCGGAACGTACTATCAAACAAGATATATTGGAGTTTAGTGATACCGTCAAAAGTATTGGCTCTTTGCGCCGGACGAGACGAACAGACTATTCTTTTTCATCTGTTTTCTCCTTTTTCGCTTACTTCGTATGAGTTTTTTTTTCTGTTTGGATTTATTGATTGGTTTCGTCGTGTTTGATGTTATTTCTTCGAAGATGTATGACTTATTTTGCTAGGTTTTTCTCTTCCGTAATTTTCGCGTGTGATATATTGCTATGTATAATTCATGATTATGAATTATACATCATATTTTAGACGTTTGCATACATTTTATCACGTTATTTATATTAAATATTCTTGAAAATGACACTTTAGTCATTTATTATATCAAAGAAACTTAACAAATATTCATTTAATAGAAATAGAAATAAATGATTATAAATAACCATTGCTCTGCTTAGTTTATCTTAACTATAAATAATAAAGTATTTATTTATTTATGTGCGTTAGTGTGTTTGTGTAAAAAATATTTAATATAATTTTAATTTTGCAAATAGTATAAATACTAATGAAAACATTTAAATACTAATTAAATAATTTATAAATATATTTCAGATCGTAGTGTTTAATATTTTAATATTTATTATAAAAAATTGTTTTTTTTAATACAGCATACATCCAAAAAAAAAATAAAAAAATATTTTAACGATACCTAATTAAAAAATTATCAATAATAAAAATACATATATAATGTATATACTTGTACTAATAATTCTGAAAATGTACAAGGATAAATAACAATTTAAATATGAAATAAATTGTAACAGTTCTCGAAGAATACTTTCATGAATCAACAAGAATAATTCTCATAAAGAAATTTCGTTTCATTTCTTGACTAAATTAATGACATAAAATTGTTTGTCAATGCCGTAATAAAACTGCTTAAAATTAAATAGCTTCGTAATTTGTTGAGCTTTTTTGATGAGTTTTATTAGGAATTACGTTTCTGTAATCATTATATATTTTTTACTTCTGAGAATACGTAAGACTATAATAAGAAAAAATCGTAAGATTGAAATGAAATAATAAAGATAATTTAATTTGATTATTCGATGACGTATGCAATTTCTCATTTTGTAATGTAAAAGATTAGAGAATTATATTCAATCGGTTTTAATCCGATCAATGATATAATTTTTTATTCTTTAAGTATTTCCTTAATTTAAATTTTTATTCTGAAAATGAAGACTAACGATTTTTTAATTATAATTAAATATGATTTTATTTTCTGATAAAATGTTTGTGCTATTGAAACTGATTTATAAATTATATATATATATATATATATATATATATATATATATATATATATATATATATATGAATTAAATAATAAAGTATTTATTTAAAATTTCCATTTCTCTTAATATTAATTACATATATGTATATAAAATATCCTGTTTATATATTTTAAAAATTACTTAAATAACATATGATATAAATTAAATTTCTGTATGTATATCACATTTTCTGGTAAAAAATAATTTAATCTTGATTCTGAGAAAATTTTATTTTATCTTCTGTAACTTCATTCCAAGATAAATACTTACATGAACGCGGTGCTTTTTAATTTGTATGATAACAGCATTGCAAGGGGAAAATACGTGAAATATATCTCAATTATTGTGCAGCCGTGTTAAGTAAAGAAGATCCTACGTGTATAGAGAGTGAAAGTAGATATAAGAGAAGCAAATATAAAAAAAACATTTTGTCAAGTAAGGATTTCTTAAAGCAATATGTTTTATTATAAAACGAGTTTTTTTAAATATTAAATAACAAATTGTTATTACTCTTATAAATATCAGTTTAATCAATCAACTACGTTAAAAAATAATTTGGATTTTACTTTAATATTGTACAGTTAATAATATAACATTTCGTTCTTAAGACTGTTAATATTTATATTTTACCACAAAAACTTCAGCTAGGATTGTCTGACTGTAAGTTATATTGTACATAAACTCGTATCCTTTTTAAATGGAGACTAACCGGATTGCTATATCAAAAACCTCAGTTGCTTTAATAAACTGCTACAACACTATGTCTGTCAGTCGTATAACCATGACACATTGTGGTTTTCTGTAGTGTTTCTACTTCGTTACTATAATATATAATCTTACCATAAACAGAGTATCGTCTAAGTATAGAATATTATATTAAGTATTATATATTCTACACGATTACTAAAAACAATTCTGCTTCAAGTTATTGTTTTACACTACGTTTGTCTAACAATTCATTATTGTAGTAATAATTATTTCTATTGTACATGTATTCTTTTTAAAATAATAATAATCATATATGAATACATACACACATACTTATATATTCAATTATAATTGCATATTATTTTATAGGTAAGAATTGTTTATTTGTATGATGTCAGTTCAAATAATTCTCTTTCTAAGAATTGAATTTTCAACATCATGCTTTATTATCAGACAAGTGAATTTGTTAGAATAAAGAGGTTTTTCCCAGAAAATGTAATTTATTTCCATCACGCACTGTTAAACTATATTTATATATATATATATATATATATATATATATATATATATATATATATTAGATTTTTCCTGACATAAGATATTTCGATGATCCAATCATGCTATTTATTATAAATCAAATACTTTTGGAACAGAAATTTTATTGTCATGTAGACAAAATAATATATTTTGAACATAAAAAAATATATTTCT
Organism: Neoneuromus ignobilis; assembly: GCA_029203775.1. Taxonomy (NCBI): domain Eukaryota; kingdom Metazoa; phylum Arthropoda; class Insecta; order Megaloptera; family Corydalidae; genus Neoneuromus; species Neoneuromus ignobilis. Next base: position 11,954,776 of record CP092094.1, on the reverse strand, counting down.
CAATTAGATAATGTTTACAATCTATCATTTTGTAACAAAATAAAATTTTTGTTAACATAATTTGATAAAATCAAATATATAAAATCAGTTATATATTTATATATAATTAAGAAAGAATTCTTAAAAAATAGTAAAAATTAATTTACTCAAACTTTCTCTCTACTGATTTTTTAAAAAATGATATATTAAATAAGTCAATATATTTAGAAAAAAAATTTAATAATAGATATTAAAAAAAATATTGAATTTCATTTTGAAATTATTATTGAGTATAAAAATAATTAATACTCTAAACGTAAAGGTATACTTAAAATATATTTCCTCTAATGATTTTGCAAACAAAAAGATTCAAATAAACCGATTATCTCTTCGTATATATCAGTTGATCAACCAAATACTTCCTTTTATAAATGTATATACAATATATATTTTAAGTACGATATTAAATATAAAAAATAAGTTATATACTGCAATAAATATGAAATTAATTCCCGATTTATGTCAAAATATTAATATATCATAAATATATTTTGAATTTCATTCACTTTAATTAATTATTAAGTTAATTTATATGAAGTATATTTGTTTGATTGAGAGAAATAAACTATTATGTACTGTATTAGCTCCTCGAATTTTAGTTTAAAATTTTGTGAGTTAATATAAGACTTATTTATGTATCGTATACTCTGAGTTTGTATTTCTGTAAAACAAAACTGAGATTTCAACGGAAACCTCAACCTTACCCGCAAAAAGTAACATAAGACATTATAAACTAACGAGGAACAAAAATATTATATAAACATTTACAGTAACTCAAGCAAGTGAATATAAATAACTGTTTGGATAAGTATATTTATTCTATATAATAGTATACAGTTATTTTTTTAATAAAACACATAAAACAAATCTTTAATTTTTAATATTCAAGATATACATTTTATGAAATATAATTATTTAAATGCATAATTTTTATAAAATCATATATATTTCTATCCTTAATAAATATACATAACAATTTATAAATATATATTATTGTTGAATAAAATATTAGATTAATTTTAACATAAACTGAAATAAAATGTTAACTACCCCGTTTTATATGAGATTAGGATATTTTCGATTTAAAAATTAAGATTTTTTTTTGAATTCCTTCATTATTTTTTAGACTGATTTAGTTAAAGTGAATATAAATTATGCTAAAAAGTTTCCAGTCAAATATTCCATGCAGTTTCCAAACTTTCGTTATATCATATTTATGTTAAAATATGTCAAAATGAAAAATCTCCAAGGCCGTACTGATAATTTTTTAAAAACTGAATAAAATATATCTGATAGTAAATTTTATGCTCTTTCAAATGATATAAACAAGAATTCCCTAAATCTAGCTATTTGTTTGTAATATCTTAAATAGTGTCCACCTGCATAATCAACTATCATTATTCTAAAAAAAATCACCACAGCCAAACGAATAGCCCATAAATAACAAAAAAATATATTTGATAGTATATTCTATGTTTTTTCGAATGACGTGCAAAAAAATAAAATCAAACCTGTCATTCCAAAATTATTTGCAAAAATAGACGTATTGTATTCTATAGAATTCAAACGTTTGTGGGAGTTTTAGGCACCGGCGCCAATTTTTAATACTCAAATATAAGCCTACGTAACTTCAATAATGCAATCCAAGCAAAAAATCAAGAAAAAACTTTTTGAAATTTTTCACCGAAAACTTAAGGTATACCCCTTTTGTTTTTGGCCAAAAAATTAATTTTGTAATTTGAAGAATTTGATCACGCAGAGTGATAACTATAGTCTATAGTAACTACGAACCAACATCGGTTTCTAACTATCGTCTTTGATGTCATAGCAGTGGAGAGATTTATGTGCATTTATTTCAGATGAGATATTTATGACAATATAATACTTAATCATTCGATGAAAAAACTTGCCTAGTACTCTCCAACCTCTCTGGTGAGTGTAATAAATATGACCAAATACTAATGAATGGAAATATCCATTGAGGAATTTGATCACTAGTGGGTTGATATGAGCTTATATATATATATATATATATATATATATATATATATATATATATATATATATATATATATATATATATATATATATATATAAGTTGTATGCCTCCAAAAAATATTAATTACATAATGAAACAACATAAAAGTTCATCAACATATAAATATGCAAAAAAGATCTGATTTACGATATAGTGTTGTGAGCACCGCCCCTTTTAATTTTGAACTTATAACATAGATTTATTTGTAGCTGGGGAATGTAAGTAAAATGAATATACGTATATATGTGTATCGCCACGGGTACTAGTACGTCCTACGTATAAATGGATATATATCTTTGTTATTAAACCGAATTAAATTGTTTTCGTTTATATGTATAGCATGCATGTCATGTCTTTTATAAATCATCTTCTGAAATTTACAACTTGTGATCAGTGATGGGTGATTCTATTTTAATATAAGTTCAATTAGTTGTCTTTCATAGCATCAACGTCAAGATGTAAGATCAATTTTATATTAAAACCACATCTCTTTTATGACATTGTATTTAAATGAAATTTTATATAAAAGAGTGCTTCTGTAAGATGAAAATCCGATTTCATATCGAATTTGTTCTCCGAATAAAAAATTATTAATCAAGCATAAAATTCTCTTTTATATAATATTATATATATATATATATATATATATATATATATATATATAATAATTTACATATAAGATAATAAAAACAATATTGAATTTCAAATTTATATTTATTGTATTACATTTTAGAATAATTAAATATCGAAGGAAAAAAAGAATTAACCTGATTTAATATTTTTATATAATTATGGAAAATTAATAAAAGAAATTAGTCATTCAATAAACATAGATATAACAAAATAGAAAAATTTTAATTAACATAAAACATTATAGTTAAATAGTGATAAGAGTTTATTTTCATACTCAATTGAATTTTAATAATATAAAAAGTGAATTCAATTCAATGAATTTTTTTATAGTTTTTCTAAATATTTGATAAATAAAAAGATAGAAACAATGAAAATAAAAAGATAGTAATAAAATTTCATTACTCTATTTTTGTAATAAGATTTCAAGTGTGTATGTTCTTTTATAGGTTAATAACAATATACTTAACTTTTATTATTTTCTTTTTTAAGATAAGATTTTGTTTTACGTAAACCTATAATATTCAAGTAAATATTCTTTGAACTTTATGTAACTGTAAATTTACTATTAAAAATAATAACAGAGTATATTTTATGGTTATATATATATACGAATAATTTATTTAATTTTAATTATAAACAATAATAAATCAAAAATGTACCTAACTTGTTAAATGATATAAATACGAACTAAAATGTTAAAACAATAAGTACATTATTTAAAAGGAACATTTACTTTTTTTCTATATTGAAGATGATCTGCAAAAAATATTATTTTAAAAAACACTTTACCACGTAATTTGAAAATAGTTTTATTTCCTCGACAATTTCACCCTCCGTACATATTTACATTTCCGAGTGTCCTCAGAAGAATTCAGCATTTACGTAACGCTCGTCCTCTTACGACAAAAAAAAACTCCAGCATTTTTAACCCCGTTTTATATTCAAAACAAACGACAGCTTGAAACCATGAAAGAAAAAAGTAACTGAAACATTCACGCAACACAAGATGAGGCACTCGCTGCAAACTTTCAGCCATCAAGCATCTCAAGCGACGTAACAAGAGTTCTTTTTGCGTATATTCTTGCAACCTTGACCCATAAAAACTATCCAACAAAACTTTATTTCGACGCTGTTGATGCCATTGTCGAAAAAGCTGTCAGTCGTAATAAAATTTACATTCCACCATCTGGTTGGGTTCCATTCAACTGACAACAACAATGGCTGCCAATACGACTGCTTTATTTACCGTCATTTACTTAATAGCTATTGCTCAATAAGGATTCCCTATCATATATACTTTAATATATATATATATATATATATATATATATATATATATATATATATATATATATATACTAGAAATCATACAGTTTGTAGTTGGAAGAATTGCCGCAACAGAAAACTTTTATTGCGGATCTATTCTTATAAACGAAGATATATTTTTTATATCTGTATTTATTTTGGATGGTTTTCGAAAATGACTAAAACTATTAAAGAATTCAATATAAAGAGGACATTTTTAATAATAATAAAATAAACTATTTTAAACTTATCTACCATCCGTGATAAAAACTCTTGTAGAAAAAAAATTAATTTAAACTCTAATCTTAATACTGTCATGAAAGTTTTTTATCGCTGTTATTTATAAAGTTCTATTATTCAAACTTAAAAGATCGATCATTGCCAATAGATATATACATTATGAAAGATAATATATTTTTTAAAAAAATATGCGTAAAAATAATTTATTAGTATGTAATAACTATTTCTTAGTAACGTATGAAGTAATAAAAATAAAATTAACAGCACGTAATAACAATATTTTATTGAAATAAATGGATTGTTGCAATTATATTAAAATTATCAGTAATTATTTTTAATAATTACTAAATGAATAAAATACGAACATAAACGGATATTATATTGGTATTAATTTTATTTCATTTGCATTATATGAATATTATTTTAAATAATTAAAATTAAATTCAGATAAATGAAAAATAAATACCATAATACTACGGATAATGATTTTATTATTCACTTTTAATAACGAGTTAATATTA